>WAAB01018670.1:0-43303 GCA_013389865.1 Piaya cayana | reverse complement strand
CCTATTCCCTCCTATTTCCCCTCAGCCACCTCATATTCTCCTCCCTGTCCCCCTCATTCCTTCCCCATTTCCCTCCAGCCACCCCTGTCCCCCTCCTCATCCCCTCAGTTCCGTCCCAGCTACCCCGTCACCCTTCTTATACCCCCAATTCCCTCTCAGCCGCTCGTGTCCCCCTCCTTATCCCCCCGATTCCCCCCCAGCCGCCCTCGTCACTCTCCTCATCCCCACAGTTCCCTCCAGCCACCCCTGTCCTCCTATTCCCTCCCATTTCCCCCCAGCCACCCTAGTTCCTTCTGTTCCTTCCCCATTCCCTTCTTGTTCCCCCTCCGTGACCTGTCCCCTTCCCTGTTCCCTCCTCATCTGTCCCTAGTTGCCTCTGAGTCCCTCCCTGTTCACCCCAAGTTGCCCCTGTCCCCCCTATTCCTTCCCTGTTCTCCCCAGCCACCCCATCCCCCTCCCCATTCCACTTCATTCCTTCCCCATCGCCCCCAACTGCCCCTGTCCCCCTCCCCGCTCCTTCCCCATTTATCCCCCAGCCACCCCTGATGCTCCCATTCCCTCCTTGTGCCCCCNNACTTCTCTTACAGAGCTGAATGCGCTGCCAGAGCGCCCCCCACGCCAACAGATCCGCTTCTTGCCAGTCCCAGGTGATGGCGAGTCCAGAGTCACAGAGCTGGTGGCCACCAGGTTGCCTGTGCTGGCTGATCACCCCCTCGGTAAGTGTTGCCATGGAATTCTCAGCTTGGAGGGGGCATCAGGGATACCCAGGGCAATGGAGGGGCCCAGGGCGATGAGGATCCTTGGGGTGATTGGAGACTGGAGGATCTGATGGAGATCTTCAGGGCAGTGGAGATCCCCAGGGTGCTGGGGGCCTGGGGCCTCAGCCTGGGAGGGGTGCTGGGAGCCCTGGGCCACCACTAACGCTGTGTTTGTTGCAGTCCGAGGCCCGCGGTTCAGGCGGCTGAAGATCGGAGCGGGTCACCGGCTGGATGTGAAAGCCTCAGGAGTCTTCGGTGGGTCTCATCCCAAAGCCTCATTGCATCCTGCTAGCCACGGGGTAATGGCTTTCTGTATACAGAAGAAGTGGTGAATGTTGTACCCCTGGGTCTCTTAACCCAGTTGGGGCTAGAAGTGCTGAAAACCAGAAGAAATTATCCAACAAGACACAGGCAATGATGGGAGCAACCCCTTAGCCCCAGCACTTAAGGCTTTGCTGTGACACTGCACTCCTGCCCTTGACACGGAAGTTTTTCATGGAAAGGGTCATTGGGCACTGGAACAGGCTGCCCAGGGAGGGGGTTGAGTCACCTTATCTGGAGGTGTTTAAGGGATGGTTGGACGAGGCGCTGAGGGACATGGTTTAGTGTTTGATAGGAATGGTTGGACTCCATGATCTGGTGGGTCTTTTCCAACCTGGTGATTCTATGACACCTTCAGTGATCTGCCACCTAGCACCTCTGTCTCTGCTCTGCTTCTCGAATTGGCTTCACTGTGGCCAGCGTTGCTCAGAATTTGCCCTGGAGCATCCAGGTGGAAAGCTCTGGGAAAATCCAAGTGCCCCAGTCACAGCTTTAATGGCAGGTGGTAATTTGGGGGTCTAATTGCATTGCCCAGATGTGACTGCAAGGAGACACGGCCCCATTTAGGGGGAGGAAAAGCAGCATGAGCGTGCAGCGCTGGGTAAGCACATCAGTAACCTTCCTTGTGGCTGAATAACACGTTCCCTGTCTTCTGTGTTTCAGTGCTTGGTATAGGCCACGGGAACAAGCTACTCACGGATCGGTACAACTGCCACCTGACCAGGGTAGGTGATGGCCTTGGATGGCCTCAGAACATCTGAGTGCAATGGCACACTTGGTTCCTGCCCTGGTGCCACAGACTGGCCTTAGGATAGTGGTTCTGCTTTAATCTCAAACCCACCAATGCTTCTGAGAGCCTTTTAGGGTCCAGAACTTCATCCTTCACCAGGGTATCCAGATGTGGCTGCATGAGCAGAGGACGCTGCTGTCTTTGTGCAACAGCATCACAGTCTGCGCTTCATAACAGCTGCGAGGCAGGATATTGCTACTCAATTGCTTGGTATATTTGTTTGATAAATTGCATTCTCTGTCCTTCCAGGTTTACACTGTCGGTGGGCTGTTTGGAAAAGCCACTGATGACTTCTCAGACACAGGGAAGCTGATAGAGAAGACAACATTTGGTAAGAAACTGAATTAATGTGGGTTTTTTTAAACAAAAAGCCCCAAACAGAACACCAAACAAACCGGATGCTAACTGTAAAGCCTTTAACATGGTAAATCGCACACAGATAAAAGGTACTCATGCCTTAAATGCTTTCTAGTTTTTGTTTGCACATGCAGCCCATGCGCAGTCCTGGCATCGCGGTCCTGTGCCAAATCCAACCACAATATATCAAAAGCCAGTATGAGTCCTGATTGCAGTGGTTGGTAACTGGGTTGGGCAGGACCCAGATCTCTCCATAAATCATACCTAGAGACAGTGGTTAGATGCTTTCATTGAATGAAACTCATCAAACACCCGATAAGAGAAACTGGAGCCAACGTCCTGAAATCAATTAAGCAAAGTAGCTCTTCCCTCTAGCCCAGTGCCGCTCTGTGTATTTGCTACAGTGCAACCAGCAGTGACTCTGCTAAAGCCGCCTCTTGCAGTTCTCATCAGCCCAGTTGGATGTGACTGCCTGCCAAAGGGACAGCAATACCCTGGTGGCACGTTTCAGGCTGCTGTCTCTTTTGTTTCTGGATGGATAATTGAGACTTTGTTTCTACCTTAATGTTTGCAGATCATATCACAAGGGAGAAGCTGGAACGGATTCTCGCTGTCATTCAAGGAACAAACCATAAGGCCCTGCTGATGTACGTATCCAGCAGGGAAATGCAGCTGACCTGACCTGACTGCCAATTGCTGGGCTTTAAAACAAATGAGAGGATTTTGTTTGCCATAATCCAAGTCATTAAAGGTTGGAGTGCTAGATGAGAACAGAGAGAAGTTACTCTGAGTGCTCTGTACTTTGGAGAGAGGTTGTGGTTAAGTGTCCTTGTATCCTGAAATCTCCAGCTATTGTAGGACCTATCAGCTACGTTAAGGCGTACAAAACCACCTTGTAGATATGACCAAGCAGCTCCCTCCCAAACTGTGCTACCCTTCTGACAGTACTTACAGCATTAAAATGTATGCAAAGACACAGATAGAAGCAGTTTTAAGAATAAAGATGCCAGCTCCACTTTAATTGGGGTGAAGATAGTTTGAATCCTAATACAGAGAAGTACTAAGTGTCTGCACTCTTCTCCTTTTTCCAGGCATTCTAACATCGATATGAAAACGCAAGAGGCGTATGAGCTGGCTGTCAAAGGGTTGATTCGCCCCATGGGAAAAAGCCCTCCGATAATCACAGCCATCCGATGCCTCCAGTTCACACTTCCAGAATTCCAGCTAGGTAGGACGGGTAGAAAAATGTATGGGACAAGCCTGAGTATATACTATGGCAAATAAGTCAGTAAACCTCAGTTTCTTATTCATGATTTAATGCAAAATAAGTTAATGGGAACTTTGTGTCAATAGATAACTGGTAACCTCCGCAGAAAATGTAATATTTTGTAGTTTGCAGAGTCACAAAAGTATCTCCTCATTAAATGAACTCTTTAGTGTGGTGGAAATACTGTGTTAGGGCAAAGTCTGGAGCCCTCACTGTACCGAAGCTGCTACAGTAAATCAAGCCAGCCGTGCACATAGCTCACAGGCTTTTCCCTGCCAGTTAGATCTTGGACTGAAGCAAGAAAATTTGTGTAGTGAATACCTGTGGGGCAGAATTCTTCCTTACCCCAGTGTTTCAATGTAGTGCAGCTCAGCGTGTGTGATTTGTTTTTTAAGCATCATTTGCTTTCCCGCAGCCAGTCTCCTCGCTAATTACTTGCCTTATTAAAAAGGCACATTTTTAATCCACTTTCAAATACCTAAATTTTTGCATTACTCCTCTGTATCTGTTTTCTATAACATTCACTTTGGGAGGGGCCAGGGCACCCCGCAGTATTCCAGAAAACTATCCACACATGTTGTATCTTAAATAGGCTCTTCTACCAAACCAGTTCTTTCAGCATCACTCCATTTACAGACAAGATCTGGGATTGTGTCAGTGCTTTGCTGCTTCTGATAGAACTTCTCTGTCCTTCTAGAAATCCATTGCTTGCACGAGACTCAGCAGTACCTCCGAAAAATAGTCCATGAGATCGGTCTGGAGCTGAAATCATCTGCTGTGTGCACGCAAGTGCGAAGAATACGCGATGGCGTTTTCACAGTGGACGACGCTCTCCTGAGAACCCAGTGGGACCTGCAGAGTATACGGAACGCAATTGGGAACTGTCAGCTCAAAGTGCAAACAGAGATAGAGAAAACACTAGGCCATCACGATAAAAGCCTCCTTCAGAAGATGGATGTGGAGACGGCCCACGCTGCGGACAGCTGAGTGCGTGCTGTGGAGGGAACGTCCGCGAGCCACGTCTGTAGCACAATAACACAGCAACACGCTGACAGCGTGATGGACAGCAGAAGGAAAGAGGTTAATTGCAGTTCATTTCCACCCTTTCCTTGAGCTGACTTTAATCAGAGAGGCATTTTTTTCACTGACAGGCTGTATAATGTTTTTTAAAGCATCGCAAACAGTTCATTAACGGGAGCTGGCTGTGCCAAAATTCCTGTTGACTTCGGGAACATTAGGTTGCTAAGGGATATAAAAACCCATCCCCAAATTGTTTAGCAGCAGGAAATAGCGTCTCACAGAGCTGCATTCCCTTGATTGCATGGATTTGTTTGTTCCTTGCCCTTGGCAGCAAAACTTACCTACTATATGGATTTTATTTTCCTTCTGTTGTCTAGAGTATTTTCTTCCCATCAATCCTGCTTTCAGACACATAAGAGCTGAAAATCAGACTAAGAGGGATGTACAGGAGAAAATGCAGCTGATGCAAAGCAATGCAAGGAAATGGTTATGTCCAGAGTGGGTGCATGTGATGAGGAGAGTGGCTTGTAATGGGAACTGATGTGTAAGGTGCACCAGAAATAAAACTAGAAGTGACCTAGAGGGGAAGAGGCTGGTTCTTGGCTCACGGCTCATCCACGAGCACCCTGACTCATTAAAGAAAAGAGCATGTTGCAGGAACCAAGGGTGTTGGGGGTCTATCCTGCTCTGCCACAGCTCCATGCAGACAGCAGGCACTTCCCTCAGTAAAACTCTTAAGCTCTGCGATGCTGTTTGTTATCCATCAGCTTGTTACAGCTGGGGCTGATTGAGCAGCAAAACACTTTCTAAAGTTAAATTAAAAACCTGAAGTTATACTTGCATTATTGCACTCCGTAGTTTTTTCAGCTATACAGTTAGCTAGCAAGGTTGGGGAAAGCAGATTTGTGCTGTTCCTCCTCAGGATTTGGATTTCATCCCCCAGCTGACAGCCAGTCAGGTACAAGTCACTGGGAGGAGCAGTACAAGGGCACACGATGAAGTAATGAAGTGGCAGAGTGCAGTCTTGTCCTTAAGCACTTCAGCAGTCTTTAACTGAGGTCCTGGCACCTATCACTTATTCTAGGTTTCCTTGCTCTGTGCAGAGCAGCCAGAAGAGCAGTGGAACAGAGCTGCAACCACATGGCACATCATCGTGCCAGCTGCAGAGCTGCAGGGACTCTCCCAAGGGCATTTGGCTCCTGCCTCAGTGAGTTGGTTTTGTCTGTGTTTATCCTCCGTGGACAAAGGACATCTTGTTTGAAGTGTTTGATGGAAGTATAAACCCATCACTGCAAGTTCTGGAGCTCTGCAAAATGCTTTCACAGCCTCAAGTTTTAATCCTAGTGCGCTTACAGGGAGGGGGAGAAAACATGGACTTCTTGGTCCTTAAGTAACTGTTAGCACTGGAAGATACTGCCCAGGGCAGTGGTGTAGTCCCCATCCCTGAAGGGATTTAAAAGCTGTGTAGATGTGGTGCTTAGGGACATGGTTTAGTGGTGGAGTTGGTAGTGTTGAGTTTATGGTTGGACGCTATGACCTTACAAGTCTTTTCCAACCTGAACGATTCTGTAGGCCTGACAAGAGACCAGGGAGGAAATTTACTGGCAAGAAGGTCTCAGAAAGAGAAATGAGCAGGACAACAAGCTTGAGTGAAAAAAGGACATGGGATCTGCAGTCAGCAGAGCACTTCAGCACTTAGAGTTGCCTGAATCAGCCAAATTTAGTCTGTGCAGTCACCCTACATCCTAACACCTGACACTGAAACACTTGTATTCTCAACATAATTTTGTCTGTAGGGCACTGCTTGCTCTCACAGTGACTCTGCAGTCAGAGACCAAAGGCAATTCTGCACCTACCCATTACCAGTAGTGATGCCACAGTCTCCATTAAGAGTCCTCAGAAAACATCTGAATAATAGATGTTACAGTTGTCTCACAATATGGTTTAAGAATTTGTTCCCAGGCTCTTGAAGTGAATTATTGAGAAATGCAATAGCTGCTTTATTTGAAACAGACAGTTAAACACAACTTCACATTTTGCCATTTACTACAGAAATGATACAAAACCTCCAGATACCAGAGCAGCTCAGTACAAAAATGCAGAACACCCAGACCCATCTGGGTTTGATCATAAAACAAAACCAAGCCCTCAGACCACTACAACTTCAGTCTCCCTTCCCTTCTGTTTCATTTTCTTTCACAGCAGCTTTTCCATCGCACACCTGTTTGCCTTCACTTCCTCTATCCATTCCGTATACAAACAGTCCCCGGATGTTGTAGAGAAGCAAAGGCTCCATGGGAAGAGACTTAACACCCACCTGAATTACAACCTTCCCCAGAAAGAAATAAATATCCTGTTGATCAGGTAGTAGATGAAATTATCTCAAGTCCTACGCCCTTTCCCACAAGCAGGAAATGATGGATTCAACACTTCTCACATTCCAAAGCTACTTAGAAATCCAGGTGCTAACCCATACTCGGTTGCAATTCTACACAGGTAAGTCTGAGGTCACCTTAGGTCAGCTCTAAACCAACAGGACACCCAAACAGTCCCATAACAGTCATTTTTGCAGGATGTGGCCATCTCCAGGCTCCAGGTTAGTCGCTAAGCTCCAGATCGTACTCAGGGTAGAGCTGCTTTGTAGTAACCCCTCGGATAACAGCTAGAAAAGAAATACCATTGCTTTCTTTAAACAGAGATTGGATCAGTCAGAAAAGGTGAGTTTTCCTCCCAGCAGCCCCTAGCTATTCCATGCAACCTCCCACAGCCAAGAAACCAGTCTAAGGTGATGATTATTTCAAATGTTCAGTTCTAAAAACATGCCAGGAAAATAATGACAGAAGGCTTTGCGCTTGCACAAGCGATTGGGTAACACGAGCCTAGAACTGAAGAACCTTTAAGACAAGCTCTGCCTTCACAGCTTCGTTGCTTCTCTCCGTGCCTGTATGAGAACACAGGCTAGGAAGTTCTCCAGCAGCTTCCCCCTTCCTTACCCAGCTTGCCCAGCAGCATCTGCCCAGCATCTTTAATGTCGTTGTATTCATGGAGCAGAGAGATGTGCTTCTCCAGTTCCTCCAGGCTGTAGCCTCTGGAACAATAAAATGAGAGAGGTCAAGGATGCAGAGGGATCACTGCTGCTGTACAGCGAGCGCTGCCACTACCGACCACGCGAGGATATTTGAGATACCCGAGCCAGGCACACACAAAGCAAAGCCTAAAGGCAGCAGGGCTCTTTATGGTTCGAAGCTGAAAGAAGGGAGATTTAGATTACATATTAAGAAATGTTTTCCCGTGAAGGTGGGAAGGCCCTGGCACAGGTTGCCCAGAGATGTTATGATGCCCCATGCAGGTGGTTCAAGGCCAGGTTGGATGGGGCTTTGAGCAACCGGATCCAGTGGGATCCACCCCACATAATTTTATAAAGACATTAATATGAAAGATAGAAATGAGAAGACACTCATTTTGAGGGGGTTTTTTTGCAACCTATCAAAAAAACCCCCAATCCCCCCAAATCTTCAGAATCAAGTAGAAACGGGAAGAGGCTGTGGCAAATTCAATTTCTACACATCTCTAATCTCTAACTAGAGAAAAACAAATAATAAAGTCTGCTCATCCTTGAGGATAAAACAAAAAAGCTTTTGAAACAGCTTTTGTTGTCCTACCACTTGCATTCTGTGCACTACACGTTATGTTAGAAAACATCACTCCTTCGCAACAAATAACCCACAGAGATCAGAGATTCCTTCTCTTTTAAAGTTAAGCAGCAATTTTATCTCAAAGCAGCCACTAATAAGCAGCCACCACAGTGTGTCGTAAGAATCCACAATTACACAGTTGCCAAAGTGTTCTACAGGCCACTTGCTTGCCTGGAAAACACCTCTGCTTCTTGAACAGAAAGGTTTAACCCACTGGCCTCAGACACAGATCAAGTGAATACTTGATCAAGATGGAAAAAAAAAGGAAACGGTTTTATCTGGGACTCAATTTGGCAGGTTATGCAAATCATGATCTCAGTTTTAATTCTCACATGAACAAACTCTTCTGGTAGTATAACGTGTTGTAATTATCACAATGGTTAAGATTATTCACTCCCAATTTACACGCAATTACCTCAGCAACATTTGTGGTAAAGTTAAAATCTTCTTATCCAAGCTCCTGGGAAAACCCGTTTTGCTTTACCAAATAAACTGGAAAGAATTTCCTCTTGTCTTTAAGAGGTCCCACAACTGAAAACAACACTGTCATCAATATCGCACAGCACAATAAAAATGGCATCATCAGAGCTCAGCTTTCAGCTCTAATTCCTGGATCACTTATTTTTTTTATAAATGAAAATAACTGAGGCATCACAGTGAATGAGGAACTTGCCAAGGACGTACTCCGACAACAATTGTGTGATCTCCTGGTCTAGAGCACGGTCTTTCTGTTTCAGCTCTTCGATTTTACTCCCCAGGGCTTCTTCATTTGCTCCATCCAGTTGGGAGGACCTCGGAGATGGGACCTTTAGAGCACAGAAGACAGTTAACACAAGGGCAGCCCTGGATAAGCTGCTGGAGGGCAGAGATCAGAAAATGCTCTGTGTGTCACTGGGTAAAGACACAGAAAAAAGGAGAAGTCAAGAATATCACAGATTCGAGGAATGGTTTGGGTTGGAAGGGGCCTTAAAGATCATCCACTTCCAACCACCTGCTATGGAGAGGGCAAGCGCAGGTGATATATTTACCAGTTTATTTAACATCAGCCAGCTCCATACCCCATTCTGCAGCATTTTGCAGGTTTACAGCTCCAATGGGAATAAAAAACCCCACCCCAATGCCTTTCTCCGGAGCAGCTCCCGGCCAAAGCGGGGCCGGCAGGTGCCGAGCAGCCTCACCCCCGTGCCAAACCCTCCCGAGCAGGGCCCGCCGGGACTCACCGGGCACTTGAAGCCGGCCGCGCCGCCCCGCCGGCCGCCACCGGAGGCCCTGCCAAAGCAGAGGGCGCCGCATCAGAGCCCGGGAGGCGGGGGCACGGCCCGCGGGGCAGAGAGGGAGGGGAAGGGGGCACCGGGAAACCGGCTCCTACCTCCTGGGCGGGCGGCGGGGAGGGCTGCGGCCCGCGATCGGCTCGACCCGCTCGGCCAGGGCTGGTGCCTCCCGCCGCACCGGCGTGAGCCGCGGGGCACGCCGGGAGCGGAAGTTCCGTCGCGCCGCGGGGCACGCTGGGAGTTGTAGTCTCTCCCCCATCGCCGGGAGCTGTAGTGACGTGTTGTCGCAAGGCACGCCGGGAGTTGTAGTCCGCTCCTTGGTAGGGCCTGGCCGCGCTAGGGACTGAATGTCCCGTGTGAAGCTGCAGGTGGCATCGCGGTGTGGCAGGACGTAATGATCCCAGTCACTGCAGCTGATGCGCTGATGCTCAGTGCCTTCCACAAAATGCACGGGAGGCCCCTGGGGCTGCAGGGGCCTCAGGGAGACCTCAGGGGCCGTGGGTTTCTTTGTGCAATTGTCACTTCTGCAGGAGAAGCTGCTGTCACTCACGCTCCCTGCATCCCACCTGGCCAGAGAGAATGCTGATGGGCCCATGTGGTCCTGGGCGTGTGGCCGTGCCCATCAAAGGCCACAGCTCTGCACCCCAAGCCAGGCCACATGAAGCCAATGCAGCCTCTTGGATCAGCATGGAAAGAGCAACCCTGCAGCTCTCCTGGCCCGGCTGGCAAAGGGGAACCTGCTCCTGTGCAGGGCATGCGGTGGCAGCTGCTGTATCCAATTCCCTGGGCCAGGCTCCACTGAGGTCACACTTGGAAGGTCAAAGGACTCAGGAATGGGATCACAAAACCCAGCCGCCTGCACTAACCACAACTTAAAAGGGTTCGGACATCAAAGTGACGCATGTAAAATAGAAAGCTATGCAGATTTGTAGGACGTGCCCTACAAAGGACAAGGGAAGCCTGCCTGGCTCCTCAGGCTGATTTCCAGCTGGTGTTTGCTCTGGGCAATTGAGTCAATACAGGAGTGCAGAGCAGTGCAGGGTGTCAGACAGGGGGAGGTGGGAGCTCTGGGTGTCCCACAGGAGGAGCTGGGAGCTCTTGGTGTCCCACACAAGGAACTGGTAGCACTGGGTGTCCCACACAAGGAGTGGGCAGTGCTGGGTGTCCCACACAACTAATTGGAAGCACTATGTGTCCCACATGAAGAACTGGGAGCACTGGGGATCAGACAGGAGTGGGGCAGGGTGTCCCACTTGAGGAACTGGGAGCACTGGGTGTCTCGCATGAAGAACTGGGAGCACTGGGTATCCCACATGAGGAACTAGGAATACTGTGTGTCTCACAGGAGGAGCTGGGAGCACTGGGTGTCTCACATGAGGAACCAGAAGCACTGGCTGTCCCACAGGAGGAATTGGAAGCACTTGTGTGTCCCACATGAAGAACTGGGAGCACTGGGGATCAGACAGGAGTGGGGCAGGGTGTCCCACTTGAAGAACTGATAGCACTGGGTGTTCCACATGAAGGAACTGGGAGCTCTGGGAGCAGTGGGGATCAGACAGGAGCGGGGCAGAGTGTCCTACAGAAGGAACTGGGAGCACTGGGTGTCCCACATGAAGAGCTGGGAGCACCGTGTGTCCCAGAGGAGGAGCTGGAGGCACCACAGCCCAGCCAGGAGCGGGTCAGCGAGGCGGGGCCGGGGCCCGGGGGCCGCACGGGGCGCTGTGGCGGCGCTGACGTGGCCGCGGCGCGGGGCGGCCATGGCGGACGGGAGCAGGCAGAGCCGGCTGGCGGCGGCCAAGAAGAAGGTGAGGAGCGGGGGTTTGAGGGGAGGGGGTGTCTCTGCCCCCCGGCGGCCGCGGGACGGGGGCCCCGGACCGAACGGGGGATGCTCGGTGCCGAGCGCGGAACGCACGGGAGCCCCGGGACCGACTTGAGGAGACCCGCGAGACCCGCGACCGGCCCTGGGAGCCCCGATACCGGCCCCGGGATCCCTGATACCGGGCCTAGGATCCTCGGTACCGGCCCCAGGATCCCTGGTACCGACCCCCGATCCCCGGGGAAGCAGGGGGGCCCGGGCCTGGCTACCGGGCGCGGTTTGGTTGCTGCCCCCTCCCCGCCCTCTTTTTGTGTTTGGGTTTTATTTTTCCTTTCTCCCTTATCTTTTTTTATTTATTACTTTGCCCCCTTTAATTTCCTCGCCCAGGGCGGCTCGGCCCGCACGCCCCCGCGGGATGCGGCTCGGTGTCAAAGTCACGGAGCTGGGAAAGTGTCCTGGAGCAGCTCGGGCTTCCATTTTGAAATCCTCCCAGTCATGGGATCCCGGGATCCCTCTCCTGATTCCTTCCTTCCTTCCTCCCCCCCTTCTTCGCTTCCTTCCTCTCTCCCTCCCTTCCTCCTTCCTTCTGTCTCCCCTTCCCTCCTTCTTCCCCCTTCCTCCTTCTCCCTCTTTCCCTCCTTTCCTCCCTTCCCTTTCCTCCTTTCCCTCCTTCCCTCCTTCCCCTTCGGTACCAAACCCAAAAATACCAGGGGACCTTGCAGGATTCACATTACAGCTCATCAGATCAGCTTGGCCTGTGGAAAACAGAAAGGATTTAACATTATTGGTCATGGGTTGTTTCTCCTCTCAGCTCCCAGTGACAGCAGGATCTGCATCGCTGTGTGGTCTGTCTGGAGGGATTGTCATTTTCCTTCTTGACACCTTTCAGAGTGAAGCTCTTGCTCTCTTGCACTGCTTTTTCACTTTGCGTTCAGGATTAATTGTCCCTTATTCATTTTTCCTTATTGCTTGTGCTTCTAACCCTAAAACCCAATCCCAAAATATTTACTTTAATCTCCTTTTAGTTGCAGTGTGGAGGATCAGATTGCTTCCCGAGAGCTTCATCAGCTGTATACAAAAACTGAACACTGAGAAATCCAAGTCTCTTGTCATGAACCATTCACGTTCGTTACTTTAGGCCTTTCTGGACTTGTTTTAAGTTTTGCTTCCCCTCACCAGAAGGACAAACTCATTGAAGAGGATTGTTTCTCTTGTCCTTACTGTGGATTAGTGGAGTTGAAGGTTGTTTTCTTTTTTGACATTATACTCACAGAAGGCATAGTCTGATTGGACTTAAGATTATTTGTTTTTTCACAGCTGAAGGAATATCAGCAGAAGAATAGCCCTGGAGCAGCTGCAGGAGCTAAGAAGAAACGTAAAACTAAGGAAGGTAGTAGGCCTGAGACTCCCACCAATGATGACCAGCAGCCTCCAGAGAACGTGAGTGCCTCGTTCTTCCTCGTTTGCCACCTCCTTGTTTTTTGGTTTCCCAAACACCATGGCTGGAGCCGGGAAGGGGTTATGACAATGTGATACATGAATAGCAGAGGTGGCTGTGTATGAAACGTGCTACAGCAGTTAGCACCCACCTTTGCTGGAAGGTGCACGAGTCAGGGTGTGTGCTGAAGCGGCATCCAACCATACAACGCTGTCGTGCAGCCCTGGGTGTGCCTGGAGCTGTTGTTTGGAAGCGTGTGCTCTTAATGAGCTGGAGGACGCTGGTTTCTTCGGCTGCCTTTGATTGACATTTTCTCTCTGTCCTTTTCTGAGCCGTTTCTCTTTCACCTTTTCTTTCGCCTCCTTTAGATTCAGAACATTCTGAAGGTGCTGGTGTCAGACCTTAACCGCTCCAATGGGGTAGCCATACCCTCATTGGACAAGAGGAAGGTGAGGCAGTCCTCGTGTCCCTTGCAGCGACTTGCTTTCCCTCTGCATGCTTCGGGTTCTGCTCCCACTGACCTTGGTTTATCAGATGAACCATTGTCCTGTCAGTTGCTTGAGTTTTGCTGCTCTTCTTATTAACATGAAGCTGTTCGTTAACATGCATTTCCATTGCTCGTACGTGATTGTTTCCTTCTGGTTTGTGTCAAACTTAACGTGAAAAAGTGAACCATGTCAAAAACTCTTCCTTGAGACAGATGAACTTTGAGGAAAACCAGGAATTTGGGATGAGGCAGTAGACAGTAACTAAACTGCTGAGGAAAACTGCTCTAGGAAGAGGTAGTGTTTTCTCAGTCTGCGTTTCTTGTGCTCTGCATGCCATTGCTTTATTTCCTAGAGCCTCACTTCTGAAGGGCAGGCTTCTGTTCATCTCTACAGAGAAGCAGCTGCCCCGGGTATGCTGTCAGGTTATTCCAGCCAGCCAGTTCCGTGACAGGCAGTGACACTTGCACAGGTGATGTCCAGTCTGGCAAGTGTCATGGGTGTAAATACTTTTAGGCAGGATAGTTCGAGTCAGATAGTTCGAGTCAAGCATTTACAGGCTTTAGCATCTTCACATTCCCAAGCTTCTGAAGTGGAAAGGGCAGGAAGTGCACTAATAAGTGACAGGAATGTATTCAGGAGCAAACATAAAGAGCCTTTAAAAAAAATATTTTCAGGCAGTCAGTTTGTTTAAATAAGGCTCAAAGTGTGCTAGAAATTCAGGGAAGTCAAATCTTTGTAGCTGAGAATTTATTTCCAATTGTGTTTTAGCAAAGCTCTGCTTTTCCTTTTCACTTGCAGCCTTTTGGTAGCTTATCTCTCTACTGATGTTTCGTGCTAGTTGTCCTAAAGTAACTCATTATTGTATTCAGTGCATATCCATGTGTCTCCAGCAGTAAATCTGACTATAGTAATCACCAGGGGTAGCAGGTAGCTGCACTGAGTGCTGCAAGATGGAATGGAGTTCACTCTGAATTGCCTTTGTATCCCTTTTCTCCCTTTCTGCTGTGCTAATGCTGCAGCTGTTCTGTCCCACACACAGAGTGAACAGCAGGAAGTTCCTCCACTTGGACCTTACATGTTTAGGTTGCGTATCCGTAGGACTTGAGTGACATGAGGACTTTGTGCAGGCTTTGTGGGTGCTGGCGGTGCCTGTCTGGCATCAGAAAGCATCCTTTGATTGAAGCTTCGCTCTTCCTGTGGGGACTGTTCTCATTTAATACTTGTAAGCTCAGCGTAAGTTAGAACGAGACGTGTTTCACATCAGAGGGTGAGATGAAGATGGGTGGTCCATTGCTGTTGCAGAGATACCATTGATCTTGCCATGAAGACCTGCCTGTGTCTGCAGTTTTAGTCCTGTTCTGAAAATAGGGAATTTATTACTTCTCTTCTGTCTTGTTTTCCAAGTTTTTTTTTTTTAATCTGCTTCCTTATCATGGAGAGATACATTTTTGATCTGACTGACTGTTGCAGAATTTGTGGATCATTGTATCTGGGGTATTAGCAATAATTTGAAAACTAATCTTTAATATGTAATGGAAGAAAGATTTCTCAGTTGCTGTCTTGTATAAATCCTGAGTCAGGAAAATGCAGTTCAGAAACTCGTTTGACATAGATGGGGCAGAAAAGCCGATCGTTGGCATCTGAGCTGCTGCTGCCGTTGGTGTCTCAATGCAGGGCAGACCCCTCCCATCCCACCCACTTCAGCTTTCTTGGCTGTAGAACACAGAAAACCCAACCAAATAGGAGTCTTTGTGTGAAAGCAAACGGATCCTACTATATGCTAAGCTGAGCAGAATTGCTACCTTTTAATTTGACAGTATTAGAACCTCACAGTGTGTAGTAACTTCCAGAGCAGTGCTTTGCAGCAAACTCTTTCTGTTTCCAATGAATTCCACTGTTAAAGTAGTTTCCTGTTGGTTTGGCTTTGTGTTTTTATTTTTTTTTCCCCAAAAAACTGCTTTTACTGGGGGAGGAAGGAAGCAGCTCTTGTGGTTAAGGCACACTACTGGTTTTTTTGTATCTTGAAGCATTAAGCAAAAAGAATGTCCTGATCAGGAAAAGCAAGGAAACATTTCTGATATGCCCTGTGGATGACATCCCTCCTGTCCAGCCAACGTTCTGTATCGAGTGAACCAGTAAAGGTCAAGTGACCTGTACATGGAGGAAGTAAGGGAATTCCCAACTTTCCTATAAGCACCTATTGCTCTTTGAGTGCACAGACATCTGTCCTGCTAAAAACAGAATGAGAAAATACTGTTTGTTTCCCTCTGCAGTCTTGCAGTTTCTTGCTTTTGTTAAATCTTGTCCTCACTGTCACTGTATTCTTGCTGCTTGATTCATGAGTGAAGTGCTGAGCAGGTAAACTGGGAATGCCTAGAGAGAGATGTCTTGTTTCCTGTAAAGTGCCAAGAAGGAAGCGACTGAAGTAAGAGGGAGCTCTTTCAGATGGAATAGCAGAGAGCTGCAGTGTATCACTAGGGCTGAAAGTTGATAGGTGATCTCATTTGCTTTGTAGTGTTGTTTAATGATGACTGATTAGAGCTGGATGATGAAATAGAAACAAACTGCCATAAAACACCAGAATGCTGCTCTGGTCCTTTATGGCTCTCTGGTACTGTACAAGATAGATGCAGTTGTCACTGTGGGTTGGTGGAGGTATCCTCAGAAGCCTGGATGAGAATTTGCATTGCTTTCCAGAAATAGTTTTTTGGCCCTTCTCTTTTTGACTTAGATTCTCCTAGTTATGGGATTCATAGCACCAGGAGGGCCACAGGCACCTGCTCCTGGGCACGCTGAGTTTGGCCTGGTTGTAGATGTCCTGTTTCTAAACTTGTGGCTAGTGGCATGCCAGGAATTTCACCACAGACAGAGCATTTGAGTTTGATTAACCCAGTTTCCAAGTAGTCGCTTACCTGTTCTTTTCCATCTTAATTTGCATAGAGTGACCCATGTTTTCCCCAGACACATCCTGAAGGTAGCGCTTTCCAAAGCAGAGTGATGACCATCTGGCTTTGCCCTCTCTCACTTTTTGGTGACTCCTTTGCAGTAAATCCTGTGTGTGACCTTAGAGCTGGGTGACATTGGTCCCCTGTGATAAAGCAGCAAGTTTGATTATGGGACACTGCTTGTTCAGACTGGCTCTGTGAGGGCCAGGTCTGGGATAGTGTTTGTGGGTTGTTGCAGTCAGCTGCTTGCTCTGGGGAGAAGACAGGTTCTCTTCCACGTTTCTAAAGAATAGATTGTTCACATCTGTCTGGTTTTCACAGGCAGTTCGCGAGGTGATGTCTTCATGTATGTTTTCGTTCATTTTGCACGAAGGCTGTAATTCCTGTGATGTGTTTTGTGACAGGCGTACTTTGACAGTGACGTTGCCACTCATAATGCTGAACAGCTTGCTACTGATGTCCCTGTGCTATCTAACAGCAACAGCCTACCCAGCTGTGGTTCTGTTCTGCCTGCTCCTGCAAGCATGCAGCTGACACAGGTTTGTGATTATCATCACTATTGCATTGATCTGTTGAGTATTGGTTAGTGATACCACTTTTTTTTTTTTTGAGAAAGATGATCTACTTAAATAGTACATGGCTTGTTCAGATTTTCCTGTGAGAAGTACTGCGTTCTCTACTCTCCATCTAGTCCTTATGTGTCTGTGAGAACAGAGTGCTACTATGCACATGCCTCACGTCTTCCAAAGCTGTTTTCCTTCCTCTTCTCTCCTATTTCAGTAGCAGAAAGTACCCTTAGAAAGGCAGATCTCCAGTCAGATCAATCTGTTTCCTTTCACTACATAAAGACTCAGTTGAATTATTTTCCAGCAAAGCAAAGTATTGCTTATACTGATAAATAGTAACAGCAAACATGAAGCGTGTAACATTTAAATTTCTCTATTCCAAGGAATGGGCTTGCACCACTCAAAATTATATGTAAGCCAGGACTGAGTTGGTGTTTTTAAGTTCATCTTTCTTTGGGAAACAGTAATTACAGGTGCTGTGGAACCCAAGCCCAGATGTAATCGAGTCTTTAGTGACACATTCACAAATGCGACTCACATATTCTTTTACAAGCTTGTAAGTTTTTGTATTTTAACCCACAGATTCATGAAGCTGAAGATCATAAAAATACTTTGGATGAGAACAGGTGAGTGCCTGTGTTTATCAAAGAGCTGCGCGACAGCACCCTAAGAAATTAAAGTTTTATTCTTCCCCAATGCTGTTCTGCTTTGGGCAGTTTTCATCACCAGGCCTTTCTTTGTTCCCAGGTCCTTTTCGTCAACAGAAAGTCTCCGCCAGTTGTCCGAACAACTCAATGGCCTCGTTTCTCAGGTACAGCATCGTTTTGATCTGTTTGTCCTGTTCATTCTCTTGATGTTTGATGTGGAGCTTTAAGCAGTCAGCTCAAGAAAACAGTCTTCAATCTCAGAGGTGTCTCCAGTCATCCTATTAAACAATATGATATTTAAGCTTTGAGAAGCAAAACCCCCTGTTTTAGGAATGTAAAATTTCAGCAGTAGGAAGGAAAGCAGAGTGGGATGAATGAACAGTGTGTATTCATGGCAAGATGTATTCTTGAGTGAGTGAAAAGGAATCTGAAGTCAATCTGCATAATTCACATCAGCTTGTCACAGGGAGTCTGCATCTGTCCTTAGCCAGCAAAGTGTGTTTTCTGTGCCTGTGTGTGGTAATTTGAAGTGAAAGGTGCTAGAAGTAGTATGGCTGCGATATTTGGTTCTTACTTAGTAGAGACTTGTTGCCTTGGGGAATAAAACTCACTGACTTGACTGATTTATTTCTAGTCCACGTCGTATGTGAACGGTGAAACTGCAGTTTCTCCAACGAATATTAAGGAAATGGAAGTAAGTTGTTCTCAAGTGTGTAATTCTTCTCTTCTTTCATATTTGCTGCTGTTGATTATTGCTTATTAGGACTCTATGCTTACAGCAGTGTTAATGAGACCTGTTTGAATGCACAGTTCACATACATCGCTGTCAGCTGTCATCCTGTGCTATAACCAGGTAGTTGTGATCAGCAGTAGCAGGCAGGTATTGGAGGTGTTGCCAGTTTGAGGATTGGGGATAATCTGGCTTCTGTGCAACCGTAGTTCTTATTTCTGATATGCTTTTATGTCAAAATGAGGCCATGGCAGAAACGGATAAAATGCGTTGACATCCCAGCTGCTTTTGTTGAAACCATAGATTTTGTTTTGTTTGGAGAATCTCATTATATCAAACTGTGATAATGATTTATTTTTCTGTCCTTTTTAATTATTGCTTTTTTCCCTCCCGTCCTCCTCTTCTGCTCCTTCCTTTTTCTCCTGTCTGCATGTGCCCATCAGACACGTTACCAGGAGCTGGCAGTAGCCCTGGATTCCAGCAATCTAACTAACAAACAGCTCGTTACAAAGATAGAGGAATTGGTAAGAAACAATCCAACCAACCAGTTTGACGTTGCTTTGCTGCTCCTCTCTGCTCTCTGGGTGTCTGCAAGGTTATGGGTTCTCTCACAGAACCACAAGGAAGGCTGCTTTGTAAGGAACAAAATGGGCTGTATGGAAAACCTGTCAAGAGGATCAAAGTTTAAGGCAACTTGTGAATGTATTGGCTCATCTGAGGAACAAGAAACAGTTCTGTTCTCCCCGTTTAAGTGTGCTCTGTTGATCTCATTGTTCTTTCCCTGGATGTTAAGCACCCTGATAAACCAGTTATTTCTGGTCCTGGTCTGAATCCCTGAAATACAAAATCCTGGTGCTGGCAGCAGCGTGAAAACCTGTTTCTGCAGGTGGTGATGCTGTTCTAAATATATCAGCAGAGTGGGAGCAATAGGTCTCAGAGAGAGCCTGAGGCTGGTTTCTGATCATATCCTCAGCTTCTCTTGGCATGGTGAATGAACTGCTTTGTACTGTGGCTTGCATGGATTCCTGCTGCTGCCTTTCAGCCTTCAGCTTTAACACTGCAAGAGCTGCAGCTAAGTGGACTTGTTTCAGTCTGAAAAGAGCCTTTCTTGTGTGAAATACTTTCCCCCATTTTGTTCCTCCCTCAAACCACACTTTTCCCAAAGTTCAGCATTTCCTAGTGTATCCCATGACCCCTTTTGTTGTTTTATTTATGGTTTTGGTTTATTTTTGTTCCATTTTGTTTCTTTTTGTCTTTTAGCTGGGCTGCAGAGGTAACTGCTATAGTGCTCTGCTCACCCAGGATTCTCCTTGTTTGCCTTTGCTGCATTTGTGGCTTTGCCTTTGCTTTCCCTGGTTATGTTTGCACTGGCGTTGCTAGAATTGAAAGTTCTCTGTCATCACCCTCCTATCTGAAGTCACATTTCAAAACGCATTGAAGTAGCAGTAGTAAAGAAACAGCTTGGCCACATACATCCGTTGGGAAGGGGAAAAAGCGCTAATTCTGTAGTTACCTCTGAGGCATCTGGGAGAAAACTGCCAGGGGGATGACAGCAGCAAATGCCAAACACACATCCCAGAGGTGTGGCTGCCGGGGTGGGCACCTGCCACTTCTCCCTCTTTCACTCCATAGCTAAAGATGCACAGTGTACAATCAACAAATCTCCAAGTACTTGGAGTCATAGAACACCTTGAGTTGGAAGGGACACTTCACCTGTAAGACTCATCCTGGCTAGGACAGGATCACCCCCTTTCTTTGTGTTTGGCTTCATCTCGCTCTCATACCACCTTTTGCAGAAGCCTGCCAGCGCAAGCCTGGCTCTGCATGACTTAAAGGCCACTTGTTAAGCAGGATAAGGTCTCAGTTAAAGGAAAAGACTGTGGGTTTTGGTTAGGTTTTGGGGTCTTTTTCTGTGGTTTTTTTTTAAAGCATTTTTGGTGATTATCCTCATATACTGGGATTACTACGATTAATTTCATAGATGGGGATGCAAGTTAAACTTGGTGGATGCTTAGATACAAACATACAGGGGTTTCAGTAGTCGTATCTGGGAAGAACTGTGGTCGTGTACTGAGCAATGAAAACCACATGTGTCACATGAAGTATATTAGTGAAGGAAGCCCCAAATCTATAATTTTTTTATAGCTAAGACAAACTTCCTAGTCTCCTACAGAAAGGATAATGGAAATTCTGTTTGCATTTATTTGGTATCTGTCCTGTTTCATTAAAGTGCAGATGTCTTTCAGCCGTATGAGAGTATTTTCTCTTAATATTGGCACATCAATTTTCTTCCATAGAAACAGCAGAACCAAGAAGCAGTGAATCAGCTGGAGAAGGTAAAGTACATGCTATTTTTGGATAGACACAGCCATAGGTATCTTCTTTCTGTGAGGAGCAGAAAGCGTAGTGGACCGTGGCACAGGCAGATGTGATCTTGTCTTGTGTTACCCTACAAATGCAACTGAATGGAAGATTGAATGTTTTGACTTCAGGAGTTAGGCCTGGCAGGTAGCATTCTTATTTTGGTAAAAGCTAATATTTAAATGCTCAAGTACTGCAGGAGTGTAGTGGAGGCAGGAGATTAGAGTTTGAGTTCTGGCCAGTAGTTTACATTCCAGCCAGCGCCATGTTTACGCTAGCAGGGATTGTGCTGTGCTGCCATTGCCAGTCTAGGATGGATAAATAATGAAGTAGTTCAAATAATGGAAGACTGAAGTAGGTCTTTAAAAGTACTGGTATCATTTAGATGCTGGAAGTACTAGCAGTGAATCACTGCTTTTTTAGTTTGGCATAAAGCAACAAAGGTGAACTATTTACATTTCTGTGCTGAGTAGGCGTCATTTGTTTACACAGGAAAAGAAGGAGTTTGAACAGAAATTTTCTAAAGAGCAAGCAGCACTGAGGGAACAGCTACAGGTAAGGAAAAGCCTCCATTACAGTAACATAGAACCAGGTTGGAAGAGACCCACTGGATTGAGTCCAACCATTCCTATCAAATATCACCTGGCTTATGCTGTTTTCAGAATTACTGACCACTCACAGTCTTCATTCTGGAAGCCACAAATCTGTCAGGAAAAGTGGATTCAGTCAGACAGACTGTACTTAACTGCAAGAGCTCTTTACCTTGAGTGAATTACCCTTTTGTGGCAGCAAGGATGTTGCAGTTACAAGCAAAGAAATTTTGCACTGAGCTGATTTTCCTTTCCCAAAGGTTCATATCCAGACTATTGGAATTCTAGTTTCTGAGAAGTCTGAGTTGCAGACAGCCCTTGGACATACTCAGCAAGCTGCACGGCAGAAATCAGGTAATTGACTGTGAGCATTCCAGCTCAAGCTGTTGGTTAAACCATGGATTTCGAGTCACAGGCATGACAGTCGCTGGCAGCCAGCTCCCAACACTCCCTGGCTCCCTAACGAGCTGTACTTGGCACCATCACTGCTTCTGTCATCATAGCTGCCCCCAATTTGGAGCATGTTGATCCCATGGCAGTTGAAGTTCTTTGTGCATCACTAAAGCCTTGTCAGCCCTGTTTGGGCTGGTGACTACCCCAGACTGTTCCTTTCTGTCTTCTTTTTCTTTTAAAACTTTGTTCTTTTCTCTCCACTCTCCCACACAGCTGTCACATTGATGTAGTTTTTACCTGAGCCTTTCATTCTGAACGAAATTTGAGCAATTTATGCTATTGGGGGAAAAAAAATCCAAACAATATATTGTCTGTTGTTCTGCAAAGGAAGTTTCATCATCTCCCTCTAAACGTGAGGAAGTTTTATTGCCCAGAGTTGCTGGTGATTCACCTTTAGAGCCAGGAGTTGAGCCAGGTCTACTGGTTGACAAAGCTCTGTGCTGCCTTAATTAAGAACTCGTCGACAAAGTAGAAAGTGCTGTTCTGCCAGTTCCTAAAAGCTCTTTGTGGTCTAGCTTCAACTGATTCTGCTCTGACTTGTTCAGGAGAAGCCGAAAGCCTTGCTGCTCGCTTACATTCATCCCGCCAGAGGGTATCAGAGCTAGAACGTACTTTGTCCTCCATCTCTATGCAGCAGAAGCAGTCAGAGAAGGTAAGAGTCACCTCTGTTTATGCTTAACCAGCAGCTCTGCCTTTGGCTAATTGCTTGCCACTGCAGTACTGTAAACTCTGTAGTCACTGCTTAGAGAAGAGGCAGAAATTAACCCTCTTAATTGTCAATTAACCTTGTAAAGCCCTGTATTCTCCATGATCAAGGCAAACTTCATTCAGGTTTTCTTTGACCACTAATCATATGGTCCAGTAGCTGCCTTAAGATCTGGCAGCCCTGCCAGCATCACGCAACAGAAGCCTCACTGAGACCTTGTCCCAGGAGGGTTTCCATCAGACAGACATTTCAGTATTGATATTAACCCAGAAGTTTGCAGAAATAACCTCACATTCAGTTAGCAGCATCATATTTGAAAAGACAGTGAAATTATTCCTGGCAAAATCAGGAGGTTCTAAGAAAACTTGTCCTGAGGATTTTGCCAAAGCTGTGACCTTTTCCAGTTAAGCTGCTTGGTTATGAGTGAAATAGAGTATTTTTTGACCATCTTGCTTGTTTGGCTAAAGTCTGTAAATGAATCAATTTTTTCCTTTTTCTTCAGCATAATAAAGAGTTGGTGAAGGAGCGAGACAACTTAAAAATGGAACTGTACAAACGAAGGTGAGTCCATTCTACTTGTTACTGCAGAGTAACGCTGCTCTTCTCAGTAGAGCCACAAGCTGTAACAAGGGGCATATTCCACAGGTGGTGACATGAGGGGTTGGATATTCAATTAAAAAAAAAGTCACTAGATGTGATGTTTCGGTGATTGTAGTTGCTATAGGGAACTGGATTGTGAATTTATGATATGGATATCAGCAAACCTGTAGTAAATGTAGTGATGTCACTGTAATTCTTTGTTTCAGCAAAAGTAGTGAGGAAATAAAGCAGCAAAATTCGGAGCTGTCGGAGCAAGTGCACTCCCTGGTTTCCAAGAACTCAGCTATGAAATTGGATATAGAGGATTTGCATAAGAAACTGGAAATGGCTGAACTGATGATTCAACAGGTAACTGTAATACCTGTGGGATTTGAGGGGAGCTCACACTGATCATTTGCAAGACTTTGCTTCTGACAGTGTGGGCAAGACTTAGCCTGTGTTTTTAAAGGAAGGCAGACAACCCCATCAAGACTTTGTCTCAATAAAAGGTTTCCAGTGAGGCCTCTGAGGAACAGAAAGTCTATATTCAAAGGATCTGGAGCAGTAGATTGAAATATGTTGTGACATCAGTCGGCTGAAATAATGTACTACAGTGTAAGAGAGTGACAAAGCATACCAGGTGTGAAAGTACAGTGACTTCTCCTGCTCGCATCTGCAGCACTTTGGTTACATGATTATTGTGCAGTCTCTGTGAGAAACCAGTTGTGTAGGGGTGGTGTTTGCACCCCCTCTAGCAGGAGGCGGTGAATTGGACAATGGCAACATCAGGGTTGGTGGGGAAAGTTAAAAGAAGCAGCCAGTTAGGAAGGGAATGCATGAAGGCAGCTGCTAGCAATTCAGAGAGAGAGCTTGTTGTTAGGGGAGCCTGTGAGGGAAGAAACTGCTCTTCTACTCCTGTACAGTAGCTTAAATTACCCTTGAAATAAAGCCAACTGCTACTCTTCTGTGAAAGTGCTGTGTCTTAACTACACCAGCCTTGCTGCTTAGTCCACTGACACGTTCCAGACATTGGCTTTAAATTCCTGACGTGTTTAACAACGTTTAAGGTCACGAGGTTTTCTACCATCTGAGCTGCCTGTATAACACAGACTCTGGATATTGCACAGTTTCTGAGGCAAATATTTGGATTAAAGTGCATTTTCGTAGTTAAAAAAAATAAAATTGGTAGAGAGGAGCCACCCAGTTCAGCTTGGTTTACAGGGCTAAAATCTAAGCTTTTAAATTTTAATCCCCCCTTTTTCTATATCACACTTCACTGTGAGTTGGGCACTTCAAAGAACTGTGAAAGATTACAAGATGGATCATGTGGCAGGTTACTATTGAGGGAAAGCAATTGCGTATTAGCACTTTGCCATAACTTTTTGATTTTTGTTGGCAGTTCTCAAATCAGGGAGGGAGTCTGGATGCAAACCAGCAGTTGCAGATGGCACTGGAGGAGAAAGCAAGCCTCGAAACCCAGGTTGCTCAGGTAAGAGGTGTATGAAATACTCAAATCTTGAAGTCTGTAACCTGTGCGGCTGAAGAATGCAGCCCAAACTTTGCATTAACACTGGTTTCCTCAAGCTTTATTCCTTAAGTGGTCACTGCCAAATACTTTTAGCCAATATGATTTTATTTTGTTGTGAACAGCTCTCAGAGTCACTGCAGCAGCTCCAGATAGAAAGAGATCAGTACGTAGAGAAACTGAAGGATGAGCAGAGCATTTGGCAGCAGCGGGTGCAGCAGCTCTCTGAGCAGGTAACATCAGGGGCAGGATCGTAGCTGCTTTTGACAAACACAGGCAGGGGTAAACGCACTGCGCACATTGTTTTAACTTTGACTTGTGTGGCCTTGCAGATCCACACGATGGCAGAGGAGAAGGAGAAGCACATGGCCCAAATTCGGGAGCTGGAAGCCAACATAAATGAGCTGTTGAGCAAATCAGGTAGGGCTTCCAACGCGGGGCTTCACGCTGCAGAGTATCAGCTGGTTAACTGTCCCCACTGCACACGTGAGGTGCAAGTAGGTCTTAAGCCATGAAGGCAGCTGAAAGCCTGGTGGCCCAAAGAAACCTTTTATCCTAGCAAACAGCAAGTGAACTACTTCAAAAAATTGATGAGCAGTCTTTAGAATCTGCCTGTGACTGTACTGTCGGCCTCTGTGGACCCAGGAGTCTGGGGAGGCAGGATGCTTGTCCCAGGGCTGTGAAGGAGCTGGCACAATGCTGGGCTTGGGTTTGGGATCCTTTTGCTCCTTTGCTCCTCTCAGTGCCCAGCAGCAAGGATTAGACACTGCAGCTGGTGATACCTTCTGAGTCACAGAGCCCTGTAGGTCAGGGTGTGCTTTGTGTGTATAATAGTGATGTGTATTACACAGCAATTTAGCCCTGTGACTGAGCTGCTTTTGATTCCATTTCCTCAGCAGTTAAGCCCATGGATATCGAGCCTTCCTCACCACCAGGGCCCACAGCAGCCGAGCTGAGTCTGCAGGAAGAGATCCAGCGGCTGCAGCGAGAGAGAGAGGAACTGAGTGGGCAGTACCAGGCCCAGGTCCGGGACAACGAGCAGCTAAGTCACCTCAACCGGGAGCAGGAGGAGCGGCTGCTGGAGCTCGAGAAGACTGTGCAGCGCTACAATGAGGAGGCTGTGGACAGGCAGCAGATTCTGGAGGACATGCAGAGTGACAAGGCCACGATCAGTAGGGCACTGAGCCAAAATCGGGAGCTGAAGGAGCAGCTGGCTGAGCTGCAGAACGGGTTTGTCAGACTGGTATGTCTTTTTCATGCATCTTTTCCCACTGCTTCCCTCACTGGTGCAATCCTTTAGTAGCACTGATGTGGAAAACTAGCAGAAACATTATTTGTCTCTTGTCTCTGAGGCTATGCTCCATCTTCTGTGATACATTTTGCTGTGCCTGGATGTTCCCTGTAATTTCTTACTCCCTCAAGTGCTGTGGCAGATGAACCAATATCTTTGTCCAAGGCAGTTTCTTTTTCCCTCTCACTCCTGGCAGTCGGGTTGTTTCTTTCCCCAGGTATTCTTCCTGCCCTTTAACCCTTGAAGATACGTGTTTTCTGTTCCCTCTATTTGTCTGTGGGGAAGTAGTTCTCGGCCATCTTCTCTCAAGCTTCTGTCCTTCTGAATCCTTACTCTTGCTTGCCTCTTCCAGTGGAACAGCTTCCCCTCTGGGGCCCTGGCACACTGACATACGGTCTAGCTGCTCATTTTCCTTTAGTCCTTTCTGAACTCAGTGGTTTTCAATGTTGGTGACTCTTGTTTGGGGTATTCACACCGCCCATCTGGTTTGGAGCTGACAGGCTGTGTGATGTGCCAGGCCTCTTCTTGGCACTGACCCAGCGTGGATTCCCCTGGCTCTTCCCTTGCTTTTCTGTCATCTTCTGAACCTTGCTGTAAGTTATTTACTTTCCTGAATAGTCAATTTATGGCCCTTAATAACATGAGGGCTGGTACCATATATCAGGAATGAAGGTGGCGTTTTGAGAGTTTGTTTATGTTGGGACCATTTCCTTATAGAGTGGTGTTTGTCTTGCAGACAAATGAAAACATGGAGGTTACGAGTGCCCTACAGTCAGAGCAACATGTAAAGAAAGAGCTGGCCAAGAAGCTTGGGCAGCTGCAGGAGAACCTGGGGGAGCTCAAGGAGACGGTGAGCAACAGCCGGTGGGATGGCAGGGCAGGTACCTCGCGGTTTCTGTGAGCTGCTGGCAGCTTTCCAGGCTTTGATGGAAGGGTGGAAATTGATATTGTAATGATCAAGCTGGGAGCTTTCCCCCGTCGTCTGCCGTCTGATGTGGGGGAACCAGCATGTGGGGGCAGATGGTGGCTGCCTGCTTAGTGGGTGGCCTTGGGGCATGGTTGACAGTTTGGATCGTGTCACACAGATGAGCTTTTCTGGCAGAAATGGTTTGATGTGATGGTTCGATCTTGTTCTGATAGCTGGAACTGAAGACACAGGAGGCGCGGGGGCTGCAGGAGCAGCGAGACCAGTACTACAGCCACTTACAACAATACACCGTGGCGTACCAGCAGCTGTCGGCCGAGAAGGAGGAACTGCACAAACAGTACTTGCTGCAGACGCAGCTGATGGATCGGCTGCAGCACGAGGAGGTTCAGGGGAAAGTGACAGTGGAAATGCACCTGAAAGAGCTGCAGCAGACCAAGGTAACAGTAAAAAGGGACAAGTGGGGGAAATGGGAGAAAAAACATTTGACTGCATCAAGTATTAAGTGAAAGGTTGGACCAGGTGATCCTCCACAGTCCATTCCAGCCTGGGCTGTTGTGTCATTCTGGGATTACATCCCGTGCTGTACAGATGAACAGTACTTGTCTGTAGCAGAAGCACTTTTTGTGTTTGGTGCTACTGTTACTGCTTGAAGATGCAGTGACCATTTGCAGTCTGGCTCATCTAGGTTTCAGTGAGCTTCTCCTCTCTCCTGCAGGAAAATTTGGAAGCTGTAGCTAAGGAAAACAAAGAGCTGCAGGCCCAGATCAGCCAGTTAGCAGCAGACCTGGATGGCAGGATTTTGCACCGACTGGATGGTGAGTAGCTGTAGCTGCTCTTGGGGGAGGAGGGAGAGCTGGGCTCTCTGGAGTGCTACCTCTGTTCACCTTCCTCCTTTTACAGGAGATGGAGTTGAAAGTGAAGCAATGGATGAAGAAATCCAAACGTCTTCATTTGTTATCCCAGAAAAGTTTGAAAGCCATGAAGAAATGGTGAGTCTTAATGGGTAGAAAAGCCTTTGGGTTTAGTTCTAAACAAATGTCTAGAAAAGGAGGCAGGTTGAACTGCAGAGAGGTTCCACTGGGTGCGTGGAGTAGGCTGTTTACCAGCTGTGATCCCTACTGGCTGATCTGCAGTAATGAGGGAAGTGTAACAATTCCTTTTGCATAGCACCAAAAAAACTAAGACTTCTGCAGCATCCTTGCAAGATAGCCTGAAATTCTGGCAGTGCCTTTAATGGGAAAAACAACTAGGCTGGCAGAGTAGCTCTCAAACTACAATGATGTTTGGAAGGCGATTTGGAAGTGGTGTCAGATACATACTAGAACTTTCTGTAGGTACAGTAATAATCAATAGTTACTGTGATCAAACAGCTATCATGAGAGCTAGCGTTTAACCTGCATATTTGTACTGCTTGAGAGGGAGAAAAGGTGCAGTAGTTGCTGCCTGGTTGAGTTCCAGGACAGTCACTGAGTGCTTTGTTTTCATACCATAAAGAAAATGGGGTAAGCTGTTACTCTCTTTGTCCAGAGGTGCACGAGTCACACAGGAGAAGCACTAACCTGCATGCTCTTGTATTCTTAGGTTGCTTTCTTGACGTCTGCCATGTCCCAAGTGGAGAAGGAGCGAGAAGACATGAGGCAGCAGCTGGCTGCTCAGAAACAGCAGTGCAGAAACCTCCTGCAGCAAATAGCAGCTCTGAGGCAGGAGCAGCAGCACAGCGTCGCGCTGGGCAGAGGTACCCATTCAGTGCCCTTTGGGGACAGCGTGGATACGGAGGGTGGCCCTGGCCTCTGAAACAGATCTACAGGTTTTGTGAGGGCACCGTGTCTGGGGAGGAACTGTAAATGACCCATTTCCCTTTCAGGTTCCACTGTGGATACTGTCCCAGTGGAGGTTCACGAGGCTTTGAGAACTGCCATGGAGAAGCTACAGGTAAGCAAAGGATCTCGCCTTATTTTCAGCCCCACTGTGCTGCTCAGCCAAACTTTGATTCATTGTCTCACTTTCCTAGGGCACACACAGATAAATCATATGGGAATAAGCAGCAGATGTTCTGTAATAACAATAAGCAGCTGCTTCCTAAAAACCTTATCACTGCTTGTATCAGCACAGGAGCACTTGCAGCACTAACTCCCCTCCCACCCTGCCAGAGACTCTGAGTGCAAGTGCCTAACACTCTGCTGTGGTCTTCTCCTAATGAAATCACTGAAAACCAGAAAACATTTTTCCCCTGCTGGGCTGAAGCCGGTGGTCTGCAGTCCCTGGAACACAGCATGACCAGAGTTGTGCTGTCCCAGCAAGGAGAAGACACAAAGGCAGTTTGTTTCATCAACCCTTCTGCTTCCCAAAATGTAGAGATGCTTTTTCACACCTTCTCTAGCTCGCTGTCTCCTCTCTGTTCTTTTTAGCACCAAACTGAAGACAAGTTTGCAAAGGGAGCAAGATTTATTCCCTAGGCTCAGACCAGAGTGAAGGGAGGGTGTCGTCTTTAACGCAGGTGCTCTCTGTACATAAGCAGCTCAGGTAATTGATACCAGTTTTTGTGTTCAGTCCCGTTTCACAGACCTGATGCGTGAGAAAGCTGACCTGAAGGAACGGCTGGAAGAGTTAGAACATCGCTGCATACAGCTCTCTGGGGAAACGGACACCATCGGTATGTTTAGGCAACGCTGCCACAAGCTAAAGCTGCCTCAGTGCGCTTCTTATTTGGGGAAGAGCAGCTGCCCAACAGCTTTTAGAGTGGGAACCCTCCAACTACCAAGCAGCTCAGGTCTCCTGCTGCTGCCTAACTAGGCTAGACCTCCAGCCCAAGGTTGGATTGGCTGGATCCTTGTGCCACAGAGTTCTGTGCTCGCCATCAGGCTTCTACCCCAGTTCTAACACCTCCTGCTTACACTTCTGTGTGTTTCAGGGGAGTATATTGCGTTATACCAGAGTCAGAGGGCTATTCTCAAGCAGCGGCACCAGGAGAAAGAGGAGTACATCAGCAGATTGGCTCAGGATAAGGAAGAGATGAAGGCAAGGAGTCTTTTTCTCATACTACTCCAAGCAGGGCAGACCTGGGGAGCACTTTGCACGCCCAGCCCTTTGCGTGGTGTTCTCCAGCTGGCTTTAACTTCCAAGTTGTTGATTTTGCGATAGAGGCAGGACCGCCAACTGTAGCACAGTGTTTGTGCGTGCGTTTCATAGATTTTCCTTTACTTTGGTGCAGATGAAACTACTGGAACTGCAGGAGCTGGTGATGCGCCTGGTCAGGGAAAGAAATGAATGGTACAGCAAGTACGTAGCAGCGGCTCAAAACCCAGAGCTGCTGGCAAGCCAGAGCGAAAGTGCGCTCCCAGCAGAGAGGCGCATTGAACTGAACGCTACTGATGGAGAAGGTAAGAAGCTGCAGCCAGGAGCGCTCTGCAAGATGGAATAGCTCAAGCCTCTGTCATGTGTACAGATGGAAGGTCTGACCTCCCTGCCTTGTCTGTGTTCTTACAGGGTTACGGGAAGTGAATTTATCAGATGAAGCAGAACACGCGGCTGCTTTTCATCAATCCGGTTTCTCCCCTATCGACAGTAAAGCTGCTCAGCCAAGCACAGAGGACCCCACAGCAAAGCAAATAATGCAGCTGCTCAGAGAAATCCAGAACCCGCAGGAAAGGCTGGGCTCCCCGCTGGAAAACCCCTGCATTCCCTTCTTCTACCGCGCTGATGAGAACGATGAGGTCAAAATCATGGTAGTTTAAGTGGCACTAAATCCTCTTTGCAGCAATTTTCTATGAGCCTGAAAGAACTTAACTGACTTGTACGTGCCCATACCTCTGCTCAGTGCCCTTGGTCAGAACAGAGCCTACTTTAAAGACATCAGGAAAGAGGGATTGCAGCAGCCAGAATTTGAGCATCAGACCTCATCTTCTCTTTCTTTTTCTTCTGTTACTTGGCGTGCTTGGAGCACAAACAGGCTCGACCTGCACCCGGGAGGTGGCAGGTGCTGGCGTGTCACCCGGGCCAGGCTGGGGGGAAGGAGAGTCCAGGACTCTTGGCAAAATGACTTTATCCCTTGTCCCAGACTCTGCTGCCAGCAGCCAGTGTCACAGCGGTGACCAAGCAGTGGTTCTGATTCATCACTCATGACTGTAATTGGCCGAGTTCCTTCTAGGGCCCCTAAAGTAACGAACTAACTTCTGGTAACGAACTCTTCGGACTCTAAAAACAGGTTGGTTTTGTTTCATACCATGTATCTTAATCTTCCCAGTTTCTTCTGCCGCCTGCCTCTTGCAAATGTATCCAAAACAGCCAAAAGAGAGGGGGCTTCGGGCTTGCTGGGCAGCGCTACAGCCCTGTTTATTCTCATTGCTGGGGGAAGGGACCGAGGGTTGCCTTTTGAGTCTTCTTGGTTACTTGACAAAGCTTTATGTGATTCTTGGGAGTGGGGTGGAAATGTAACTGCACTTTGAAGGATGACGTGTTTCAACTGTATGTGTCTGAAGGTTTTATTTATTTAAAATGTGGGAGAAATAAGTAAAAGGAAACTACTTACTTAAGAAATGCTGCTTTTTTTTTTAAATTTCTGGGCTCTAGGGGTTCTAGTTCGCCATCACTTAATAAAACGGGAGAGGAGAAAAGTTATGGAGTGCACTAGACAGCTGGAATCCAAGACCTTGGAGCCCTATTTAAGTTTCCTGGGGGACGCATCAGCAACGGAGGGATTGCCGTACACCACCTTGAAAGAGAACACAGTTCCCCACAGCAGCAGCAAAGCAAATCCCCTTGAGTGTATACAGTGAAGTTTGCTGCATGGGGACATCCTGAACTGCACTTAAAACTGTAGAATGGTTTGGGGTGGAAGGGACTTTAAAGCCCATCCAGTTCCACCCGTGCCACGGGCAGGGACACCTCCCAGGGGAGCAGGGGGCTCAAAGAGCCTGCCAGGCAGGAGCTCCTTCTTGAGAGGATCCGCTTCAGTAATGGAGGTGTAAGGAAAACAATGGGGAGGTTGAAGGGCCCTGATGGCCAGAGCTGTGTGATCCAGCACCTCAAGCAGCACCCACTGCCTCCCTGTTAACCCATTGAGAAGCAAGCACGGGAACTTGGTGGCAATTTGGGGGTTTGTCAGCAACAAAAGAGAGACCGTTCCTTTCTTCTGGGTCCAAATTAGTCAAGATTTACCACAGGGTGGCAGAGCACCAGAAGCAGAGGAAGAGTGGGGTTGTGTTTTGGTTTTTAATGGCTCATTCTGATTTTTCCCCATACAACTGAAAAACGTGCACGCAGAGTAACTAGTGCTCTCGTGTGAACCCACCAGGAGAAGGTGGAAGCTGGTTTTTTGAGCTCCTTTCATTTGAACAGCACTAACAGCATCCGTTATTCACACAACACAAGGCACACAGGCTCCCAAGCTCCAGGCCACGCACGTGTGTGAGCAAAGTGTATCGGTGTAAAATGCTGTATATTCTTTGCAGAGACCAAGCCATTTGCAGTGCTTACGCCTGCTTGGGCTACTGATAAATAATGAAGGCAGGACTGTGCTTTCATACAGAGCATTATTAAAGTAGAATAAACATTTATTGGGTGCTCTCCTCTAGTACTATGAAGGAGACAAGGGAGGGTGTGCAGTCTGTTACAAATCTGCTTTCTGAATAAACTTATTCAGATCGGTACCAAGAAGACAGATTTCTTCTGTTCAGATCACCTTGAAATACGGCCAGAAAAAAAAGAATGAATTCTTTACTAAACCAAAGCTGGCCGAGCTCCAGAAACACCTGCCCTGGCATCAGTGCCCTTTTCACAGCATCCAGTCCATGGCTGTTTGCCTGTAGGCAGCCTGAGACAATTCTCCAGGCAGGCATTTCACAGCCAGACCCTTGGTTCAGGTTAATTTTTCACCCTTTTCACTTAAAGAACATTTCCCTGACCCCACCTTTACTTCGAGTGAACCAAGAACAGGAATGACTGAAAAGCTTTAAATTAGAGTGACCGAACCACCTCTGAGTTGAGGAAAAATAGAAGAATGTTTCTAAGGCCATAAGCACCAAACGTTGGGAAAGAGCTCTCCCACTGGAAAGAGGACACGTCCTTCGGCCGGGCTGTAGCTGAGCTGGGAGGAGCTGCTGGTGCTTGGGCAGGGAAGCTGACATTCTCGTCAGAATGTACTTAACCTCTGGNTGGTTCAGGTTAATTTTTCACCCTTTTCACTTAAAGAACATTTCCCTGACCCCACCTTTACTTCGAGTGAACCAAGAACAGGAATGACTGAAAAGCTTTAAATTAGAGTGACCGAACCACCTCTGAGTTGAGGAAAAATAGAAGAATGTTTCTAAGGCCATAAGCACCAAACGTTGGGAAAGAGCTCTCCCACTGGAAAGAGGACACGTCCTTCGGCCGGGCTGTAGCTGAGCTGGGAGGAGCTGCTGGTGCTCGGGCAGGGAAGCCGCCATTCTCATCAGAATGTACTTAACCTCTGGCAACCAGCAGATGAGATATTGCTGGTTTTGCAAAAAAAGGCTTTTCTGCCTTCAGAAACAGAATATTCCTTAAGAACAAGCCTGTAACGCTACGGACAGGTAGAACTGTTCCAGTGAGGAGTGGGGAAAGGACAGGGTAAGCATTGGTTATTGCTTTGGTTGTGTAGGNAGGTAGAACTGTTCCAGTGAGGAGGGGGGAAAGGACAGGTTGTGTAGAAGCTGAAGTTGCAATGCAAACCTAACCAAGAGTCAGAGCTGGAATATACAGGAAGGAATAACAGAGATCTCTGTCCACACAACCACTACTAGAATCTGCTATGAATAAACTCTTCAAGGAGGTTTTTAGTGCACTAAGGTCTTACTCAGAGGTACCAGGGGGATCTAACAAGTACCACAGCAAAGGGCACTCGGGGATAAAACAGGAATCCATATCGCATTTAAGTCAGGAGCCCCTGTGCTCCTGGTTCCTCCCTGCAGTCGTGCTGGACCCCCCTGCATAGGGGTGTGAGGGATCCATGGAGATCGCTGGGCTGACAGCGCTGGGTTCAGGGGTTACAGAAACACAGCTGCTGCTGTGAGAAGTGGGAACCATGATCCCAGACCTGTAGTGCTCCCTGCTTTGGCACAGAGACAGTGGGAACAGTTTATACTAGGGGAGAAATCCCACTTCTGCTTAAAAGCAGCTCCCAGGCAGGAGGCAGCTGTGTGCATGGCCTGTGATCGGGCTGCACTTTGCCTACTGGCCCAAACCACATGGCTCCACAGAGAAACTACAGCACCTGCTCCTGTGTTCCACAAACACCCCAGGCAAAAGTACCTTTTAAGAATTGAGCGATTTTGTGTGCAAAACTCCCACCTTCTGTGTATCTGGTCACTGAGGCCCCTCCATGCATTTTCCTTTCAAATGGAGGAAGGGAGTTACCTCTCACATCTGACAAGCGGTTTGACTCTGCGGCAGCTCCTGGTACCACTGGGAGCGCAGAGCTGCTCCACCTTCCCTATTAGCCACAGCACCTGCTCGCGTCTACAGCTTTTTAAGCTCTACAGGATGAAAAGGTTAGGTTAGAATTAAACACAGTTGGAAAATCACCCAGAGAAAGAGCAAGAGCAAGAGAGATGGTTTTATTCTAGTCATGGAGACCTTCATTATACAGAAATGATAGTTTTATTTCATCCAATAAACAAGAGTGACAGGTAGATCACAAACTGCATCACAGCTACTACCAGCACTGAGACGGTTCACCCACAAGTCTGGGGTAATACAATAACCCAACTGCACACAGCAGAGAATTCAACAATCGGCTCAAAAACTCAACATCGGGATTTGGTTAACTTTTTGCATGTCTGTGTGTATATATATATGTATATAGATATTCTTTCCCTACTTTAATATTTCCTAAAATCCACATGGAAGCACAAATGGCTTTAAACACCTGGACATAGATAGATTTTTCATCTTTTATATATATATATTTATAGATATTTATAACAGTAAAGATATGTTTCTCATTACTACAATATACTTGTTTAACTCCTTTAAGCAGCTGGGAAGAAAAGAAAAAAAAACCAACACAGTTTCACTACAATCACATCTGATGTGTGTGTCACAAAATACAAACAGAACAAGCCATGTGTGAGATTGGAGTCAGACCATTCCAGGACAGAACAGCTAAGAGGCAGGCAAAGAGTCTCAGAGGGAGCAGGCCTACATGTCAAATGGTGGTTTGGGGCTCTCCGGGCGGGAGGGACTGGCCTTACCCGGCCGGCTGGAGTTTAAAGACAAGAGAAACAAAGAAAAAAAAGGAAAAGGGGAAGGGAAGGAAAAGGGGGAGAAGTAGTAAAACAACAGTTAAAATACAGAAAGGAACTGGCATCCCAACAACAGAGGATCCACAACAGAAATTAAGAGCAATAGCACTGAAATAAGAGAATTTCAATCTGAATCAGGCCTGCTTGAAAGCCTGCAACGCAGGTGGCTCATTTAGCTCTGGTAGAGACACGACATCCGAGATGCATAGGGTTCATATATATTTTTAATTCTCAAGTCTTTTTTTGTTTTGTTTTTAATACACGTAGCATGAAAAGTAAAAACCAAACCTTTAGAAGATGAGTTGCGATCAACAACGGTTACAAGTTTCCCCAAACACATACCACCCACATGCAAGAAAAGGCTACGGAAGAAGTCACCACAGTACCCAAAAAAACACTGAGAGATGTGCTTATCGAAAGCAGAAATATTTGCAACAAAACATTACGCAGCGAACTCCCTGAAAACGTTTGGTTGTCCGTTTGCAAGGGGGGGAGCAGCGTTACCCATTCCCCTCGCCCTGCTGGGTTCAGGAACATCAGCCCAAACCGATGACGCGGGACAAGGGCTGGCGGGAGCCAGAGCATCACCAGCAGCATTTCCCCAGCTCTTTCGGGGAGCCGGGCGCGAGCAGGTCCGAGCGCTCCCTGCACGCTGAGGTGTGTGCGCTATCTCAGACTTCACTCTAGCACTGAGTTTCCCCCCCCTTTGTGATCTCCCTGCCTCACTGATGTAAGGTTGATTGCACTGTTCCCAACGTGAATTTTTGCACCTTAGAAGTCAAGCTAATACACAGGACACTTAATCTGTTCCTAACGGTGTTTGGACAGTATTTTTCTTCTAAGTCACACTTTTGTCTTCTTAACTACAAGGAAAGAAAATAGCTACGGATCAGTGCTAGGTGCTACAGCTAACTGGCGCAGGCAGGACGCTTATCCAGGCTAGACCAGGCAGGTGAAATTCCTGGAGGGACAGCCACCACTTGGACCTAAGGATGTCCCCGCGGCTGATCTCTCCAAGGAGCCCGAGTACTTCAGGGATCCACGCCACTGAATGAGGCTACTCTATGCTCACAAAGCAATACAGGACGCACGAGTGAAGACGAAGAGCTCGATCACTAGGCTAGCGATTTACGACACACCAGGAAGGGGTGGTGGGAGGTGGAGATGTGGGATGGATGAGAGGAGTGACTGTGGCTGTGGAAGGGAGGGTGGAATGGGGAAGCCGCCAGCACGGCATTCGTCGCCAGCTGTCTACAGCCTCGAGTTATAAATCTAAGAGGGACGGTTCAGCCGGTCGGATTATGGTAGGTCGAGTAGGTGAGGCGGGGCCCCTTCTGCTGTGAAAAAGCAGAAAACAAAAACAAGAGAACACACACCGTGGTTAGCACAGCAATCGCAGTCACAATCACACACGCTTCTCCACCTCGCCTGAGCCAGCAAGAGAATGAAACTTGAGGCACAAACTACCAGAGCGTGACTCCAAAGGAGAGCGATGGGTTTAGATCAGGCCTTGCACCGGCCTTTCTGCACAGCAGGGATCACTGGTAAAGCAACCCCCGGGCAGCCAGTTTTGCTTTCCCTCTGAAATTTGGAAGTGCCAGCGAGCACCCTGGCTCTGGAATGAGAGTGGAGAAGCATGGACAACAGTGAGCTCCTCTATCAAGCACATGAGTCACACAGCATGGATGGGGCCCTCTGAGACGCGCTGCTGTCCGAGGCTCTGGGCCAGTTTGGAGGAGCACCTTCTTCCCCTGAGGGTCCCGCAAGCCTCAGCTTCCCTCTTACAATACATGATACTGAGCTTTGATATCAGCTTGCTGCTTCCAGTTCTCTAGTTCTGGTGCTCAGCAAACGCAGCTTCGACTTCAATAAAAATAACTTGGGCCATTGCTGCTCCATTCTGTTCCAGCTCTTTTGCTGGTACTTGAGGTAGGTAAGCGGGCAGCAAGTTAAGTGTTTGACCTCCTTGTGATTAAGTGTTCTAGGATCTTGTCCAGTAAGGGACTGGGGAAAAACAAACCCCTAGAAGATGAAAGACAAGACCCTGCCATCTCTTTCAAGTCATTACTTCAAAGACCATTTCAGACTCAGCCTTACAGGTTCTGAAGGGTCTACAAATAAAAGTGTTCTGTGTATCAATGAGTCTAACCTGTGTTTTCCTTTTCAAACAAGCTCCCTGCAGTGCCTGCAACCTAAACAGCATCACGATGGTGAATCATCATAATTCAATTGTTCAGCACCAAGCCAGAGTGGTTTTACAGTCCAAACTGCCTGAAATGCAAAGAGCAAACCCGACAGGCCAGAGGCAGAGCAGAGAGGGGGTATTTGCACTGGTCACACAGAACCAGATGTCACAGAATTAATGCCTGAACTATCCTCACTGACAGGCTTCAATTTAGATTAGAGAATCGACCAACTGCTGTAAATGAAGGTGCTCCCCCAACACGGGCTGAGGGGGATGTTCACCCTACTCCAGTCTCCTGAGGGAGGGAAATCTCCTGCACTGACAGCAAGTCTATAATCACACTGGTACCTGAGGAGCTGTACTCTAAAACACTTGGGGCAAGGCCCTTTGCCTTGGTAAACGACCCAGAGCAACTCTACAGTCCTGTTCATCTGACCTCCGCAGAATTTATTGCTCCATTATTGCTCTCATAAGCCCCGGAGTTCAAAATAATTACAAAGACTTGTTCCTTGCCTGGGGAAATGATACGTTAAAAACCTTCAGACACTAAAACATTTCCAAATGTTATTTCCTTGACTGAAAATGTCAATAGGGACTGCAAGACCCATTGTCTGGATGCCGATCGAGTTACTGTTCTAGGACAGCAAATAATGATGGGATTGAGCTAAGTTGGAAATTACAACCACCTTTGGAAGATGCTAAAACACCACTGTGACCCAGAAGCAAACCTTGCAATGAGATGTTACACCTGGGGAATCTGTGAACCTGAGTGCGATGAGGTGTGGGATCTGCACACTCTCTCTGTAGGTGCTCACAGAGTGAATGCAACTGTACAACCATCCGATAGCTACTCCTGTCACTGGAAAGGGATCAGCACTTGAACTAAAACCTTACAAAACTTCAGCTCAACCTTTAGCGAGATGCTGTTGCACCGTCACATGTGCCAGAAGGGGTTTGGTTTTTTTTGAGAAGCATGAAGGAGTTTTTTGCATTTCAGGAGTTTGGACAGGTTGTCCTAACAGCCTTTAGAGACCGACATGAAAAGGATACCTGAGGTCACCAGACTACGTAACGTGTTCTGGCAACAAAGGTCACTTAACTCTACCGGAACAAATAGGGCTGAAAGGAGCACTAATAATTTAGAGGTAAATGTATTAAGATTGATTTTTGTGGACACTCATTTCTCAGCACTCAGAGCATTTTAGGGGGACGAGCTGACACTTAAAGTTACAGGGTTTATCTCTGCTCAGGTTTTCTGGAGACACAGAACCTGCCTGGTAAGGTTACAGAAGGCTGAAAATAGTTTCCCAGCACAAAAAGGGACAGAGAAGTCNAGATGCTGTTGCACCGTCACATGTGTCAGAAGGGGTTTGGTTTTTTTTGAGAAGCATGAAGGAGTTTTTTGCATTTCAGGAGTTTGGACAGGTTGTCCTAACAGCCTTTAGAGACCGACATGAAAAGGATACCTGAGGTCACCAGACTACGTAACGTGTTCTGGCAACAAAGGTCACTTAACCCTACTGGAATAAAATAAGGCTGAAAGGAGCACTAATAATTTAGAGGTAAATGTATTAAGATTGATTTTTGTGGACACTCATTTCTCAGCACTCGGAGCATTTTAGGGGGACAAGCTGACACTTAAAGTTACAGGGTTTATCTCTGCTCAGCTTTTCTGGAGACACAGAATCTGCCTGGTAAGGTTATAGAAGGCTAAAAACTGTTTCCCAGCACAAAAAGGGACAGAGAAGTCTCTCAAGCAACGTTTACCCCTGAAACACGGCTTCAGTCTGTCTCACTGCATTGCTAGCCAGGCCCTTCTCCATCACTGGAAAGTCACTATCAGGACAGCAAGGAATAAAATTGTGTTCATGAGGAAGCCTACAGCAGCGTCCGGAACATGTGAAGTCCTGGCAGGAGACTGATGAGATCGGTTAATCTGTCAGGTCCCTTGAAGTCAGCCCTTCAAGTCAAACCCTGACAGAACAGAGACAAATCATATCTAGAAACCAACAGGCTAAGAAAGATCAGCTGAGAAGGACCTAACAGACAGTAAAGCTACATTTATCCTCTTGGGCTGCAAAGGGTTTGGGGTCGATTGGTTTTTGGTGGTGTTTTGGTTTTTCATTTTTCTTTCCTTGGTGCTCTTTATGCCAGATTGAGAACAGAACGTCTCGAAACAGCGAGTCCCAGAAGGAGTACGGACGACAGCGAGCCTCCTTCCTGCGGCTGTTCACCAGGATGCATGTTTCTAGGGCTGCCAGGGATTTCTGCAGCAGGCAGAGGATTGGAGAAAGCTGCTGCCTGCTCTGACACCTCTGCAGTACGTCACCAGCGAGGAGGGCTGACGGATGACGTGCTCAAAGATGTCAATCACTGCCTTGGTTTGACGTGATGTGGCATCTCTCAGCTCTAGCTGCAGTCACGCGCAGTAGTTACAGACAACATCTACTGCAAGACGGGGGCTGGGACCCCCCTGATCTGGAACAGCAGATTCAACTCCTGCTATTCTCAAGGTAGGACGTCAGCACACACTGTCCCAGAATCTACAGGAGATGATTCGCTCCTCCCAGAGTTTTCACTTCAAGAAACTTCCACAGAGAAAGGGCCCAAAATAGCCACACCTGCCCTGCTCTGCCCTGCCTACCCCTTGGTCAACAAGGGCCAGAGGATCCCAAGAGGGAGACTCGGGAGAATTTACCTCTTTGCATTCCCATCATCAGCGTTAACAGGACAAGGACAAGCCCGTCCCAACACCTGCCACATCACCAAACAGGTACAATGCTGCAAAATACAGGGAGAGATGGGAAAGGGAGATGGGCAGAGGACAAGGATCACTAAAGGCCTCTTCTTACGGGGGCAGGGAGAGAAGGCAGTTTGAATAGAAGCAGAAGAGTAAACTGGAGAGCAAAGGATCAAGTGGAGAACAAGCAAAGGGAATTCACTTCTAGAGGTGACGATGGGCCACAAGGATAAAGGGGAACATTCAGTGTCAGTTATCCTGCACTCAGACATGGAAGTTCCGCTATCAACAACTCAAACTCCTCCTGCCTTCCATGAGCACTAGGGACACAGTGAGGGAAGGAACTCTACTCCAGCCAGATATTAGAGTATAAGAAGAGGAGTCTGAACTAACAGCTCCCCAAGTCTCCATCTTGATCCTAACAGAGCTGACAAACCAAATCAAAGCGAGTTCATTCAGCTGATCTCCCAGTCAGTGTGGATAGAAGCCAAATGAGAGAGACACAATTTAGACCTTGTTGCCAGAGCTCATTCCCCCATCCCACCTCCTCTATCTGAAGTAGAGAAAGGGTCCTCCAGTGACCTGAATCAGGTACGGAGGCTTTCCCAGCTCCTGCTGCTCAAGCAGCTGTTGCGTCTCTGATCAGCCAGTTTTTCCGTTCAAGACTCCTCCCTTTATGAGATCCTGGCAGAGGTGGTTCACTGGACAAGGGACTCTGCTACTAACACAAGAACTAGGCAGCGAGGGGAGCTGCGGAGCGGATGGAGGATGGGGACACAACGACACATGCGGCACAGGGAGAGCGTAAAACGTACCGTGGCTGCCAGTCCTCAGGGGTCACTGATAGTGATTCTGAAAGACAACATGAAATCAGCATAGCAGTTCAGACAGTTCAAGGCAGAGGCCACGCAGACTGTCAGGAAGGTGGAACAGACACATGCGCTTGCGCAGACACCCAGTCGCACGCTCTCCTCCAGCACACGGCACCAGGGTTGCACTCAGCCATGCAGGACTTGACACACACACATCCCATCACAGTCTCAACTCTGCACACATCTAGAACCCCACTGTGTGCAGGGCTGCGTAGAAAGTGGTTCTGTCCCTTCACACACCTCCTGGCTGCTGTGCTCACACTCAAGTGAACTCACACATCCAGGCTGACGTTCACACTTGGCACAGGCTGCTTGACTTGTCTCTTGCTGAGTATTCCTATCTTCTCACCACATTAAATGTTAGACTTGAAACAAACGGCTCAGGAAAGAATTAGATCCTATGCAATCCCGAGCACTACTCAAAAAGGGAAGAAGCAGGTGAAGACTTGTTTTTTGAAGATCTACTCTGACCTCCTGAATAAATTAAAGTCACAGCTGTGTGACGTGATGCTAACAGTGACACCGATCACTTGCATCTTTCCTTGGATGTACCAAAGGATGAAGAACTCTTTCATGCCTTCAACAGATTTTTCCCATGGTTAAGTCATTCTCACTTAAGCTTTCTTTTTGCTGCGTAAGCTCTTTCAGTTACAGTTTATCCAACTATTTTAAACTGCAGATACTAAATGACTGGAGGAATATCTTCACGCTTTTCCTCCCCGGAGGAACATCTCCTGCACAGCTGCAACAGACATAGAGTCTGAACACAGTCCTTAGTGCACACAGATAGGATCTTAACATCGTTCTTAACTTTCAGCTCCCAAAGTTATGTAGTTGGCAATACAGGCTTCCAGAGTAGACTGAATAAATGCTAAATACAGAAGCAGGATGGTAAGTGAATCTGGTTTAAGTGTACTTGATTATATGCAGGAAAACCTTCCTGTGCAAGAAAATGGATCATGTGGTGTTTAAATGTGAAAGCACGTGTCTGTATAATCATTTTTATAAAAAAAAAAGAAATGGAGCAACATGTCTGAGTTCATCATTCATAAAACCAGATATTCATACAAACCAGAGCACAATCTACCAGACTTTTACACAGGCACCGATGTGCCTACACATGGAAACACATCCAGCCACCACCTTGTGCTCCGAGCTCACTACGTAACACCGGCTCCTCCAGCAAAGCCCACTCTTGCCATAAAGAGCTTTGTTCCTCTCACACACACGCAATAGTGTAGCCCAGTTAGCAAGGGAAAAGATGGGTATTAAAAAAAGCAATGATGGAGATGGCATTCGTTCACCCATGGCAGAAGGACCCGAGTCCAAGTGCTAGCAGGGAACATTCTTATTCTATATACAGGAGAGGAAGAGAAAGAGTCCCTTGTCATTGGAAATTCTCCATTCATCAGTGAACTCAAATGACAAGCTGGTATCAGGATCCGGAGGAGTCTATGAACAACTGGAAGAATCAGAGAGGGGGATCAGAGAATGAGCATCACATCACAGCTTCTGGAATTACATTTTCAGCTCCAGACCAGGGCAGACAGTAACATGCAATCCAACCTACCATCTCCTTCTAATGCAAGGGATTGCTCAGTTAGGTACGAAACACTTTCTTCCTCTGCTCCCAGCACTGTTCCCTACCTTCCCCTAAGCCCCTCTATCTCATGCAAAAGGCAGAAAAGCCATCGAGACAGGCTATGACAGTTTTCTTCAAAACCAGCCAATTCATTTCAGCCCATTTAGAGAATCCTATCATGATGATCAGGTATATAGAATATTTTTCATGAGTGAAGAAATGAAACTGAGTGAAAGAAGAAAGATGGAGACAAAAAGAAGCACAAGTACACTGGAAAACAAAACCACAAAGTCACAGTATATGGAAAAGCAGGGTCACAAGAAGCAAGAGCCAAAATACACGGTAGAAGCATGCTGACATCCATAGGTGCCACCAGCAGGACCTCAGTCCCTGGGGCAAACTGAGGCACATCTGGACAAGTTGCTGTGTGACCTGCATCAGGGTGCACAGAGAGGACTGGGGCAGAGGCACCAAGAAAGTCAAACCATTTGCACACACCAGAGTGAAACTGGGCTATAATCTCTTTGGACTCACCCATCTCTGGGCTGGACACAGGCTGGGAGAGAACACTGCCCAGGAGAGAACACTTCCCCTCCAATCAGGCAGCACCAGAACGAGCTGGGGCACTCTCACAGGAGGAGGAGTGAACTGTCTCTGCCAATGCCATCACCACCCACTGACAGACTGGGTGTTTCCACAGAAAATGGCAGAGCTTCAGCCACGTCCCACCAGCTCCCACTGGAGAGGGGGAATTTTCCGCGAGGGAAGTGTTCCCTCTGGTGTGTCACTAGGGAGTTTCTGGTTATGTTCATTCTTTACTCTGCAGTTTCCTTCTCTTCCTCACAGCGAGACCAAATACCCAGCGCAGAAGCATTCCTCGTTCCAGATTGCTTCCTAAGTGCTGTTCAGGACCACGTGCTTAGCCGCACAGGGGATAGTCCCTTATTATTATGTTGAAGTGTGTTTGAAGTGACTGAATAGGAAAGGAATTAAGTTTCCTAACAGGAAAGCAAAACTGTATGATTTGAACCCTCTAGACTGGAAAATAATTGATTTGATTACAGAATCAACAAAAAATGCCTAAAACATCTATTTTCCTGCCTGTAATGCTGCAATACTCT
>WAAB01018669.1:1373-21566 GCA_013389865.1 Piaya cayana | reverse complement strand
AAAAAAAAAAAAAAAGTGTGGCACGCTGAATTCACACCTCAGCTCCCTCCCCTACGATTTCCAAGCCCAAATTTCTTGGCTGGGCTGGCAATCTGGCACTTTCTGCCGGTGCCGGCCGCACGTTCAGGGAACGGCGTTAAAAATATCTCGCATGCCCGCACCCTCACCGTCAAGACTCCCACGGGCGCACTTTCAGCTGTGCCCCCTTTGCTCTGCCTGTGGCGGGGAGCGATGCCGCAATGCAGGCAGGCGCCGCTCTGCCTCCCCATCTGATTTGCAAGGAGAGGTGGGCAGCAGATGGAAGGAGCTCTTCATCTCTTTCTCCATTTTTAACCCCGCTGCACGCGGCTGGGAATCCGTTGTTGAGGAAGGAGGCGACGCTTTCAAGTAACTCACCTTCAAAGCATCGTCGGAACATTTGGGGTATCTTTAACTCACAGAGCAGCAAGACGGTGTCTGTAGACGGGATCCAGCAGGCTAGGCTCAACGGTGTGGATGAGAGGACTTTTAAGAATTTAGGGGAGGCTCTCATCATCCTAGGGATGAGCCATCTGTTCTCACAAGGATGATATCATAGTTGCTATATCTTGTACCAAATGTTTCTGTTGCGCTGAGGTGAAGCCATCATCTCCATCTCCTGGAGTTCACCAAGGATGGGACAGTTCTTCAGGAGCTGATTAAAGCCAGCTTCAAAGTTTAAGGGTAGAAAGAGAGCTCTTATCTGGTCCCTCCTTTCAGATTTTGCTCAAATAGGAAGAAGCTCCCCTCCTAGGACCCCAACAAGTGTCACCTCATCCAGCTTTTGACTTCTAAATGCTAGATTCCCAGTCAAGCAACTCCTCCAGGTTTCCACCAACAGAAAAATGCAAAATGTGAACAGTAATTCTTGGGTCACCCATGTCTCTCTGCTGACTACAGAAGAACGTGGTCATCTACCTACCACAGACTGGACTTTTAAGAGGGGCTTAATTAAGATGCCATGAAGTTCACCCTAAGTCCCTGTAGAAACCATGTTTGCAAGGACGTCCTCCAAAATGATGCATTTAGAACCGATATGATTACACCTGCTTGAATTTGCAAGCAATGATTTACAAGGTGGGGGGGATAAAAACAGTTTGACTGGGCTAAAGCCTGCTGAGCTGCAGCAGATGGCTTGCTGCAAGAGTGGGGAAGGAGGAGAGAGATCTCTACGCAGTTACGAAAGGTTGCCTCCTCTTCTTAGTCTGCTCCTTCCCCACCTCCTTCCCCACACTCCTCCTCTCCGAGACAGAGAGAAATATGCGGGAAATATGCCGGCGAAATCCCACACAAGGCACTACTTGACTGACTTCTCCAAGTTACTTCACTCCCATCCAATTTATCCTAACTTTGCAAGCAAACCGTGGCCCGCCGAGAGCAAACTTGGCCAGCTTGTCAGTGTTGAAATCGCGTAAGACTTGCCCTGCTGCGCCTCGGCGAGGGCTCACCGAGTTCTTCAAGGAGACCTCACGCAGCTCGGCAGCGCAAGGTGAAACCAAGTGGCTACAGAGCAGCATGGATCAAACTCAACAGAAATATTTGCACCGAGCTCCGCGAAGTGAAACCGCCAAGCTTCTCACGGCTTTAATTACGACTGGCAACCTTCCACGGTATTAATAAAACTCATGTTTCTATGGCACCTTTCAGCCCACGGGTCCCTGAAGTCAAAGCCCTTTGCAGACGCGGTAGGAGCACACGCCGAGGGCGCTGGGATGCAGTCACCTATGGACACAACACTCCGAGGCAGCGAGCGATGCCGACCAGGCTCCATCCTTCTCCTGCATTGCAGGGGTGCACGACAGGACTGGCTCTGCTATCGCCGGGCTGACACACGCAGCCTCCAGGCTGTTTTATCTGCCTCAAAGCAGAAAATAACGGTTGAAATTGGAACATGAGCAGCATACTCCAGATCTGATCTCCTGACTTGGGTCTTTCTAGTGACTTGTTTCTCCTGCAGTTTATATTCCCATTTAAATACAATTTTTTCTCTTTTAAAGTCCTCAGTCTTTATTCCTTTTGGGAAGAACCCTGTCCCCCTGCCTCGGCTGGTTCTCCATCCTGCCCTGCCTCATAACAGGAGGAGATATATATGGAAGGCAGCCCCTGCCCTCACAGAGAAGGTGACAAACCTTGAGAGTTTGATAACCCACACATCTACCTACTTTCCCCTGTACTGAAGCTCTTCCCAGAGTCACAACAAGCTGCAAAAGGGACTGTGAAAAAATAGAAAGGAGCCATTTCCTCAGCACACCCATCCATGACTTTTTTTCAAGGTCACCTGCAGTCATTTGACATATTTTTTCTCCCGTCGACTCGCTGGCAGCCAAAGCCTCGTTTAAGCGACAGAGCTGCCTTTCCAGGAAGGAAACAATTTCCTCGATGGTGAAGGAACAGAATTATCCATTTGGAAAAGCGGCGCCTCGTCAAGCTTGACACGTACAACAAAGGCAGCCGTCCTCTGAGACTGACGGAGGCACAGCAGGCGAGACGAGTGGAATCCCACAAAACATCATTTGGAGGTATAAAATATTCACCATAAATTGCAATGCCGCCTGGGACAACGAATTCAAAGAGTGGAGAAGAAAGCGGAGCCTCAGCAATGACATTCAGCTCCCGAGCTCAACTTTCTCCCAAAGCCCTGAGGAGGGACGGGAAGCTGGACGCAACGCTCCAGTAGCAATGATCTACCTCCCGTCTGGTGCTTTTAATCAGCATCTCCCCCAGTATTTCACCAAGAATATTAATATCTTTAACCCCGTTTTACGAGGCAGAGGGAATGAGAAATAAGAGATGGTTTAGAGAAAAGCTGCCTCACAGACATCCAAATCAAGACATCCAAGATTCTATGATTCTAAGTCCACATTTCTATGCTTCAGGAAACAGTTCTGGGTGATAAGGGTAAAGAATTAGATGAGGAAGCAGAATCATTGAATCATGGAATGATTTGGATTGGAAGGGACCTCCAAGCCCATCCAGTTCCAACCCCCTGCCAGTGAGACACCTCCCACTGCATCAGGTTGCTCAAAGCCCCATCCAGCCTGGCCCTGAACACCTCCAGGGATGGGGAACCCATGATGGACTTCTTCAAAGTCCCAAAGGAAAGAAGCAAGGAACCTCTTATCGATGAGAAAATTGCCATGTATTTAACTGAAGGTTAAGTTGCTTTAACAGGGAGATCAGACCCGTGTTTGATATCAGGGATGGAGTCAGCTACCTGCATCCCCTAACCTGAAGGTCAGATTAGCTCCTTCTCACACAGGTTGAGGGCCCAACCACCTGGTTATCCAGCAGTTACCGTTCCAGTCTGTATTTTCCCAGCTACCTGCACTAGCAACAGGGAGGGACTTCATCCGCCATTCAGCATAGAAATCCCTCAGTTGCTTTCTGGCTTCTTTTGTTGGTTTTATTTCTTTCTTTGCCTCCTACCAGATGCCCAGATTTCCCGCAGAAGGCGAACACTTCCCATGGAAATTTCACTTTTGATGAAAACCCAAGTTTCTGTCAAAAAAACTCCTTTTTTCCCCTATAAAATTTTCCACCAACTCTAATAAGGAACAATAACACTTGGATCTGAACCACCCCTGGCTTGGTTTTGTTGTTTGCAAACTCTGCTGGAGGCTTTGCCCACCTGTAGTTGTTATTTCATTGCTTTGTTCCTGGCTGTCAAACTTCATCTCGGGGTTTTTTTTTTTAACCTTTATGCCATATGTTTCCTAATGAAAAATGTCTCCATATTCACACCTGAAATTAGAGTCTTGTGTGAGTTCTCTTTCACACAGCCCTTGCGGAATTACACTCCAAGGCTCGAGGAAAAAAGAAAAGGCGAGACAAGGGCCTTAAAAAAGAGAGAGAGAAGACCCTTTTCTTCCCTTCTCCCTACAACTGACCAGGGTTAGCTTTATAGAAAATGCAGATTTCAAAACGAGGAGAAGAAAAAGGCTTGGGTATCGCTCACCGCAGCTGCGAGAGCCGCTTGGGCTTCTGTCCTCTGAGAGTGGGGTGGGGAAGGTCAGCAAGGCTGCCTTTTCTAAGCCGAGGAACTCTTTAGCTGTAAAAAAGGTGCCCAAGAGCCTCTTTATCTTGCCTCTTTTTGAAGGTGACTTTGCTCTTTGAGAAGATTCCTCTGCTACTTGATTTACTGACTCCTCTCCAGTCTTTTCTGAAGGGCTGAAAAACAGATAGCGTCACACAGCCTTGGCAGAGCCCCATGTGGAGATAAACCTCTTGCCATGGGGAAGATGCCCCTGCAGGCAGCTCTCTCTGGGGACTCCTTGGTGAGGGGTACCACGCTCGCAGCATCTCTGCCAAACCCCAAAGCCAACCCCAAACAGCACCCGGATCCAGCCAGGGCAAAGCCACAGCTCACTGGCAACAATCCTGCTCCGTGGGGCACACGATGTCCTCAACACCACTGAGGATTCGCACCAAGGACGGGAAGTTTCAGGAGTTTCCAAGAAAAACTGAACTTCAAAAAGCAGACAGGACTTTGCTTGCAATAAGGGCTTAAAGAGCCCGCACGGGTGTAAAATGGACATTATCTTATTGCTTGTCAGCAGCACCGACCAGCCAAGTGGCACAGAGGACAGGCTGGGGAGAGGGGCTGTGATGCCTCCGCCTCCCTACTTGGCACACATGGCACCATGCAGCGAGGAAGGAGCCCATCACAGCATCGGAAACACGCTCGCCATCCCGCTGTGCTCGGCTGTGAGTCATCTCCTCGGCCGCTGCTCCTGCCAGTGATGCTTCAGAGGCCAGGCTGATGGGGCTGTCAGCAAGGCTCTCTCTTTACTCCCAGCAACCACTTAATGAGCCGGTGCCTCACGCGTTTCATTAAACTGTGCTTTGCATATTTGTCATTCTTGAGTGTCGGGAAGCTGAGCAGAACTAGAAGGGGCTGGCGGGACATTGATCTCTACAGCTACCTGAAAGGAGGTTGTGGAGAGGAGGGAGCTGAGCTCTTCTCCCAGGTGACAGGGGACAGGACAAGAGGGAATGATCTCAAGCTCTACCGGGGGAGGTTCAGGCTGGACATTAGGAAAAAAATTTTCGTGGAAAGGGTCATTGGGCACTGGCAGAGGCTGCCCAGGGAGGGCGTTGATTCACCTTCCCTGGAGGGGTTTAAGGGATGGGTGGATGGGGCATTGAGGGACATGGGTTAGTGTTTGATAGGAATGGTTGGACTTGATGACCTGGTGGGTCTTTTCCAACCTGGTGATTCTATGATTCTATGACACCTGTGGGCACCCAGGGCTCCAGTTATCCCCCACAGCTCAATTCACCCAACCCAAGCACTCCAAATCCTTTGGAGCATCTCACTATGACCCCAAAAAAGCTTTGCAAAGCAGAAGAGGGTTCAGAGACTCCCCTGTCTTATGCCAACAGTGGGGCCAGTTACTGCACCCACTCTTCCCTGCCAGGAATGTGCAATCCCTCATCAGAAAGCATCATCAGGGCAATCAGGATTACATCCTCCCATTTCCTCAAAACCAGCGGGCTGTGCTGAGAAAGAGATGCCAAGAAGAAAGAAAAACATCTCGAGAGCAGAGCTTCTGGCTGTAAAACAGAACAGCGAGCTGCTGCAGAGGAATTTCTGAAGGTATTTAAATCCTGGATGAGCTCCTGCAAGAAACGTTTCTATTTTGACAAGTAAGATGTGTGCAAGGTGGGAAACTATTATGTTTTTATCACACTGATTTCAAAGCTGCAAGAAGAGGTCAGCGATTCTTGCAGCCCCCGCAAGGCACTGGGACCCCTTCACCCACCACCACCACGTTTCCACCACCAGCCCACGAGGACTTCTCGCAAAAACTGCCACTGTGCCATCAAGGATAGAGAAAGAACAGGTTGAAAATGTGTTTTGTTTATGTGTGGGCAGCAAGATGAGGGAAACGATTTATCTAAGACATTAGGAGATGGTTTGAGCCCCTCTTCCCCTCCTCCATCCACTTAGCAGCAATCAGGCATCTTCCTTGCCAGCTTATCCTTTGACAAGAAGTCAGATTGCTTTTTTTCTTGCCTCCCCCTCAACACCTAAAAACTTGAAAACCCGGGGGGAAAGACCCAAGGAAAAGACCAGAGCACCCTCAGTCTGGGTGCTGAGGCTGCACCACCCCGAGCTGCTCTCCTGTCAGACTGGAAAGAAGGACAGAGCAAGGAAAAAAAAAAAACCAAAAACCAAATAAAAGACTGAAAATTGGATCCATTTATTTTACTTCAACCTTCACCAATAGCTGCTGGTTATTTACCATTATCTCTCCTTGCAGGGCTGGTGCTGAGCAGGACGCCCCTCTGCAGGCTGCTACCAACCTGTGATTACCAGGTAGAGCAGCTCTTGCAGCAAACCCAGGCAGAGACCAGCCCAAGAAAGATCCTCCATGCCAGACAGACAAACAGCCTCCCCCGAGGGAGAAAGGGGGTTAGGAGGGAACGAGAGAGCCACACAACACGCTGAGATCACAGCAGGTGCACAGAGGGATGAAGTCTCCTCCCAGGGAAGCTGCAAGGATGCATCTGCTGCTCCCACTGCTGTAAATTTGGGGATGCTGTGCATAAATGTTTCCCCCTCGGAAGGGTTCTTGCCAAGGCAGAGCTGCTTCTCTGCTGCACATCACGGGGATGAAGACATGCCGTTCAGATGAAGGGTGTTGCTGCCTATGTCTACCAGCTCTTGTTTTATTTGCTCAAGACAGTATTTCTGGCCAGGGCAGGAAGGGGCACACACAGCATCTTCTGTTTTATAAGAATATATTGCTCCTTTGGAAGAGCTTTAACTGGTTTGTACCATGAGCTGTGGACGAAGAAGCACTGGAAACGACTCAGTGCGCTGCATTTCACAACTTAGCTGTGATTTCCTAGTTTCCTTTCCACAGCAGGGCAAGACACTTTGCTTTTAACCCAAAGATCCCAGAGACAGCTAGGATGTTTCCTAAGCCGTTCCTATGAAAATGTCCCTCCTGCCGAGAAGCACAGAGAAATGAGAGAAAGCTTAGATGGGCCCCCCTGTTGAGATGTGCCCATCACAGCCACCCACCTATGCCAAAGGCAGGCGATGCTGTTCAGCACTAATAAATTAGACTGGGAGCAACACGTACCCCCACATGAAACTGGAGGGGCTTTAAGGTCCCTCCCTACTCAAACCATTCTATGATTCTTTGATTCTCCACCTCAAGCCCCATTTGCTGCAGCCCTGGAGGGTATGTTTGCTGCCCCAGCACTGACCCCTCATCCTTTCATCTGTTTCAGGCAGGTAAACGCTCTTGTCGCAGTTTTTACCCATACCTACAAAGCAGAGGGCTCAGTAGGGAGCTACAGGTGTCTTTCCAGATTTATGGCCTCTTTACTTATTCATATTGATTTTAAAAGACTGTTTTTAAAGAAAAAAACCCCAAACCACAGTGACCCCTGCGATCCCTGGAGGCCTGACAGCGATTACCGTTTAATGCACCTGCTACTGTTCCATGCAGCTGGGGACCCCCAAGCACCCTGCAGACATCAAACTGGGGTGAACCCTCCAGCTCAAGGACACCCCAGAAGATGAGAGGCCAACACCACGGCACCGCGTGGTCCCCATCCCCATGGATCCTGCAGCCAGTGGGTCCTGCACAAGCTCCTGGCTTTTTCTGTAGCTCCTGAAACCCTCCCCTTCCCTAGAAACCCTCTTCTTTAAGCTTAGCGCTTACCAGTTGTGGCAGCCCCGCTGTGGTTCAAGAGTAAGTCGTTGCAATGATTAATTACCCTCTTTTCAAAAATTGGACACCGCTTCTATTGTAAATGAGTCCAGCTCCACCTTCCAACACCGGATCCTGAACGCTCTTTGCTGCTAGATTAAAGACCTGTCTATTTTCAGCAACTTCTCCCCCACTGAGAAACAGATACGCCACAACCAAATCACCTCTTAACCTCCCTTTGATAAACTAACAGAGGCAGAGATGCTTCCCTCGCACTCCAAGGCAAGAGATACATGCCTCAATTTACCCACACGTACTGTTTTAAGCTTGTTGTGGGGTTTTTTTTTCCCCCTCTCCAACACCTTGAAAAAACACTCTCTGGAGCTGCACACAGCCTCTTGACTAAAGTCCTGCTCCTATTATATACCACCACCCACAAACACTCTTCTTCATGTGTTCCAGAGGCACTTCTTGCCCAAAGGAGTTCATGTTTGTATTGAAAGAGCAGCGCAGCCTGAGAGATAAATAAAGATTATTATTCCTGTCCTCTAGATGAAGGTACCAAAGCACAGAGATGAAGTGTTTTGCCTGAGGCCATGCAGAGTTTGAGGAGCTGCCTGTGTCTACCCGTACCACTGGTTGTTTATCAATAAGAGTATTGATAGATGGAAATGAGAAACGTGGCTCAGCTCCTGGATCTTGCTGTCCTGATGACACCCCAGACACCCATCCAGCCCTCATTGCCCTGACAACAGGATTCACCGCAGAGGTACGCAAGCTCCACAGGATGGGAGGACGTCCATGGGGTTTTCCATTCCAGGGAATGATAAAATCATAGAATCGTAGAACAGTTTGGGTTGGAAGGATCTTAAATTCCATCCAGTTCCAACCTCCCTGTTGTGGGCAGACGCCTCCTACTGGATCAGGCTGCACAAGGCTCCATCCAACCTGGCCTTGAAGAAAGGGAAGGTCCTGCCTGTGCACCCAGACCGAGGTANATCATAGAATCACCAAGTTGGAAGAGACCCACCAGATCATCGAGTCCAACCATTCCCATCAATCACTAAACCATGTCCCTCAGCACCTCGTCCACCCGTCCCTTAAACTCCTCCAGGGAAGGTGACTCAATCCCCTCCCTGGGCAGCCTCTGCCAGTGCCCAATGACCCTTTCTGTGAAATTTTTTTTCCATATGTTCAGCCTGAACCTCCCTGACTGCCCTGTCTCCAACAGAAATGCTGTTTTCCTTTGCCTTCCTCCTAGTAACTCAGGGAATATTGAAAGGGGTTTGGGTTTTTTTTTGATTGCTACCCAACATCTGGCTCCTCCCCAACGCTTCCAGTGGCCAAACATGATGGAGCAGCGGAGGTGGCAGCCTCCTCCAGCTGGGTGCTGAATTAGCAGTACTACATTCAACTCCTGTCAGGAGACTTCCGATAGCCTCGGAGATTAACGCAGCCGTCGTAAGCAATTTTTTTTTTTCACACTGCCAAGTACCCATGGTCAATATGGTTCTCCTCACTTCTTTTGACACAGTCCCCACTTCATTCTCCTAAGCCACCGATTAGGCAGTCAAAGGAGATGAAGAGAGATCCCAAGATGTAGCATCTCTTTTGCTCGATGCTCTCTGGCAAGCTGACATGAAGAGACCCTGCTTGCTAAACAGTTAAATGGAGAACGGTCCAGCACACCACATCAAAATTGCACTTTAATTAACTTCGGATTGGTTTTTTTCTCTTCCTTCCTTGCCTCTTTTTCCTTCTCTATTTTCACTCCCGGCATCAAGAACCAAATTGAGATGCAGGTGAATTCATTTTCATAAACTATCAGTTTCCATCAAATCTATCTAATCCACCTCTATCTACAAAATCCCTTAAGCAGAAGTTCTCGCTCCCACTCTGCCTTCCACAGCTGTGTAAGCCTCGCAGAGCTAGCAGAAATACCAAGCGTGGGTGGCACTCCAAATTCCCAGCTCTCTCTAGATGTGAATATCACTGAGCTTACATGTCCTCGCTGTTCCATCTAAAACATATGGCTTTAATGTATCAGCAGTCACTTCCCATCAAGATCAAAGTTTAAATATATCTATGGACTAGGACAGGAACAGCAGGTGCTGTCTGTGCGTCCGGACAGCGGGACCTGGCTCAGCAGTGTGAGGGGGCTGAGCTGGCTTAGAGAGGAGATGCTCCACAGCTGGAGCACAGCCACAGGGAGAAGCTAGGGATGGACAGAGGGACTGGTGGTTGGGAAAGGGGTTGAGCCAGCTGCTGCCCCAGGAGCGAGCACTCCTCAGTCCTCATCCCTCTGCAGATATGACTCAATACCCCAAAGATCATAGAATTGCTTGGTTGGAAAAGACTTCGAGTCCAACCATACCTTTCCACTACTAAACCAGATCACGGAGCACCTCATCCACCTGTCTTTAAAACACCTCCAGGGATGGGGACTAAACCACCTCCCTGGGCAGCCTGTGCCAGGGCATGAGAACCCTTTCAGGGAAGAAATCTTTCCTTATACCCAATCTAAGCCTCCGCGGGCAGAACTTGAGGCTGTTTCCTCTCATCTTATCACTTGTTACGGGGGAGAAGAGACCAGCACCCACTTCACTACAACCTTCTTTCAGGCAGTCGTAGAAAGTCTCTCCTCAATCTCCTTGTCTCCAGACTAAACAACCCCAGTTCCCTCAGCCACTCCTCATAAGACTTGTTCTCCAGCCCCTTCCCCAGATCCATTCCTCTTCTCTGGATACGCTTCAGCCCCTCAGCATCTTATGGTTGGACTCAATGATCCGATGGGTCTCTTCCAGTCTGGTGATTCTATGGTTCTATGAGTCTATGATTCTTGGAGTGAGGGGCCAAAACTGAACACAGGATTCAACACATTCTACGTCCATCTGGAAACATCCAAAGCAGCACACCAAGCTCATGCAGGCAAGATCATCCAGCTGTACACCCACTCGAAGTACAACCCACGCTGTTGAGCAGGGTAGAAAGGCAACTAGCCTTGTCTTGAATATCACACTGGCTTTTCTACTACCCCCAGCTTGCAAAACTCCAACCTCTATCATCAATGAAATTGGCCTGCCAGGCAAGGTGTTAGCAGTGAGCAGGATTAGGGCTAGAGAGGGAGGGGAGGAGGGAGAAGTTGTCTCAGTTATGAATGTGTCATCCAAATTTATTTATCAGGACCACACACAAAGGTATTGGCCGCATATTGAATGCGTTTTGAGGCAAGAGTTTCCCAAAGCCATCGGGAGCTGGAGGGCTCATCAGAGAATCTTAATTGGCTTCCTCTTAAAAAAAAACCCAAATGCATAAATTAAAGCAAAATAATAAACTCCTGTCTGGTTTTTTTCATTATTTATAACATTAACACAGCAAGAAGATGCTTTGAAGCTACTTTCTGAAAGTCCTCTAGTCCAAGATGGAGAGTCAGGAGCTGGGGAAGCCAAGGTAGCACAGGAGCTTCTGTTCCCCAGAGCTGGGGCTGGAGGGGCAAAGAGGGACCTGGAGGAGGGCAGGGAGCCTGTTGCAATCTCTATTTTCATAGAATCATAGAATGGTTTGGGTTGGAAGGGACTTCAAAGACCATTTAGTTCCAACTCACTGACATGGGCAGGGACACCTCCCACAGCATCAGGGGCTCCAAGCCCCATCCAACCTGGCCTTGAACCCCTCCAGGGATGGGGCAGCCACCACTGCTCTCGGCAAGCTAGGTCAGAGCCTCCCCACCCTCACAGCAAAACATTTCATCCCTAAATCTCATCTCAATCTCCAATCTTTCAGCTGAAAATCATTCCCCCTTGTCCTATCCCTGCTCTCCCTCCTCAAGAGAATNAGCCTCCCCACCCTCACAGCAAAACATTTCATCCCTAAATCTCATCTCAATCTCCAATCTTTCAGCTGAAAATCATTCCCCCTTGTCCTATCCCTGCTCTCCCTCCTCAAGAGAATTCCCCCAGCTTTCTTGTAGGCCCCAAATTTAATAAAGAAAACACAAACCAAAACAGACTTTGCTCCTTCTACTCTTTCTCTTTTTTTTTCCATCTCCTCAAAACTAGATTATTTATATTTTAATTAAAGTGAGCACAACGTAACTCTGTAAGCAAGTTTGGCCACAGAGTGTTGTCTCAGCTTGGGTTGGAAGATAAACAAGCTCAAATACTCTCCGTGTGGCCCTTCTGCGAGAAAACACAAGGATCGCGCTCACAATTCATCTTAAACCATCGCAAGATGATGCCCATTAGAAGGGAGAGAATGGGTGTTAATGAGATGAAGAGCGAGAATGGGGGGAAAATGAATAAAAGCAACAGCATGAATAGCACATGAGAGGCAAATGAAATAATTACTCCGCTCACCATTGTTACAACAATGCAATAAATTTAATGTAATTCCTAAAGGCCAACCAGTTTCCTTTCTTACTTGCTGCTTCTTTCTTTCTCCCTCTTTCTTTTTTAAAGTTCCTTTTTACAGTTTCGGAATTATGCTTTAATTAGCATAACATTTAAATTAGCGAATGGAATCTTAATTAGCTGAGGAAATAGACTTTTGTTGGAGTTGCTGCTAAAACAAATAAATCCTCTTCCTCTTTCAAGAGCCATTTGCTTATGGCACATTTAATAGCCTAGTGTACCATAAACAATTTGAGACAAGGATAAGTAATTAAATTAGAAAACATGCCGGCAGAAGTACCCCAGTCTGGCCTTCTCAGAGCTACAAGAGGAAAATGTAAACCTCCCCTCACCAGGGGAAAGCATCCACTCCGGATCTGCTCAGTTAGAGTTTGTAAAACTCCAGTTGCGCGTTTCCATCTCAACGTTGGAGCCCCAGGGGCCGTCGATCCCTGACCCAACACACTCCGGCTTGAAGAAGGGCTCTTGCAGGAATCCAAGGAAAAGGCTGGAGGAAGTTCAGCCACAACAAAAAATCCAGAAACGGTGTTTTCTCATGTAGAAGTGCCTTATTGGTGAGAAAGACCATGGTGATGAAGACCATGGTNGGCTTCTGGAATATTTTCAGGTTTTGTGCCTTGACTGCTTCCCTGGGAGCTGTTCCAGTGCTCCACCACATCTGAGGGAAGAACCTTCTCCTCGTGTCCAACCTAACTTTCCTTGGCACATCTTCCTACCGTTCCTTCAGGTCCAATCTTTGGTCATCAGAAAAGAGCCCAGCGCCTGCTCTTCCTCCTTTAGCCTATTACTGTTCATAATCTGGTCCCTCTTTCCTGGGTAGGAAACATCTCCCCAAATACTGGACATCTCTAAACCAAGCATTTAGCCTCAGCAGTGCTGGAGAGGGAGCAGCACTTGAACAAGGCACTCGTCTCATCTATCCTGAAAACTTATTCTACGATGAGAAAAAAAGCCTTCGCCAGGAGGTTCTTCCCTCTCCCAGCACCAAAACAGCCTCAAGTCAGGTAGTTCTGGTTACAGCACACAATAAACTTTCCCCATTTTTTTAAAAGTAGGCTCCATTTGTTAATATTTAGGTATGAGGCTTGTGGATGGAACAGGTTAGACAGACGGCACCATGAAACACCCCAGTCTGAACCCCCAGCAGTGGTTCGGAGCCTCCTTTGGCGCCTCGAGATCCACAGCAGCACAAACAAGGCACACAGGATGAGTCAGGCTGCACCGGGTACTTCATAAGCTAGATAGTCCAAGGTTGCAACACAAATAGAAGTGTTAAATCTCCTGTATTCCCAGCTTTTAAAGATTAGCAGCAATGTTCTCAGTCAATAGAGGTGGGAAATAGCGAGACCTAGGGGAGGACATTCTGTTCCATCTTCCTCCGCCTCGCAGAGGACTGGAAGACCATTGCACCCAAAGCATCTTACAGCTAATGAGCAAAGCCCTGGGTGGCCCTGCATTTGGGACTGCCTCTCCCCAGACTCCCTCTTCTCCAACACAACCCCAGAAGCTGAAGATGAAGCATTCCGAGCAGCAGAGCTGCTCTATCCCGCTCCGGCCAGGCAACTGCAGAGAGCAATAAAAGTTTAATGGCTCCCAGTGGGTCGATTGAGAAAGAATGAAAACGCTATAAATCCAGCATAGTGCTTATGTGGAGCTTAAAAACAAACTGCTCCAATCACACTTAGCGAACTTGTCCAGTCCTCACAGAGGAAGGGGATGAAAAGGAAAGATTTAACCTTAGCCATGCCTTGGGCAGCATTCAGTTTGGGCAGAAAAAATAGAGTCTGGGCTCCCTGGGACTATTTTATTGGCTTTGCTTTTCTTCAGTGTGATGTAAACCCATGTTTGTGCATCCCTCACACACGGGCTCACCCACAAAAGCATCACCAGGACTCACCAAACAGCTGCATGAAAGATGGAAAATTGCCAGGGATCATAGAATCATTAAGGTTGGGAAAGACCTTGTAGATTATCTATTACAGGTCTAACTCATTCCCAGGCACCACTCTCTTTCCCTTTTATCTCTCTTTCTTCCCTGCTTTGCTACGCAGCTGTAGAGCATGGTGCCAGCTCCTTGGGAGGAATGAAAAAGCAAAACTCCTTGCATAATCACAATCTCACACGGCAAAAGTGCCTTCAAAGCCATGCCTCTCTAAACAAGGCTAAAGTGCTTCACAGACGTCTCCATCTCATGTCCACTTGCTCTTTTGTGCTAATAAAGCAAGGGATGTAGGTGGTTACGCGTAACAATTAGCTTCTGCTCTCCAGTGGAGGAAGAAGTCAATTGGCAGAGAGAGGCTAAAAACCAGCTTTTCCCACCCACATTCTCCTACTCCAGCAGCAGTCACAGTGCTGCTCTCTGGGTTCCCGAGTTGTTTCTCGCTCCTTAGCAAGCTGCTCTGTCGTCAGCAGAAAGAGACGTGAGGTGGCAAGGGGAGGCCAAGGAGAGCAGCGCTTCACAAATACACCGACACCTATCTTCACCTGACCTCAATAGCAGATCCCCCAGATGGCTTTGAAAACCCACGGCCTGGGCTACACCACCCATCCTGATCAGATCGGATAAATTATCCAGACCCTCCAATTTGCTTGTTACTTAATCTCTACTTTCCCATCATCAGCGTTCACAACAGAGTCCAGCCAAACCATCCCACACAGCCAGCCCCCATGAACTGTTTTCTCTGCCTGCACTGATAAGTCAAGTGATTTTTATTTCTCATCTCGGAGACGGTGTCTTAAGTATAAAGAGGATGCCTTGGTACCACTGGGATAAAAACATCCAGACTAAGGGTAGACTGTCCTCCAGCATCTCCCATCCACGGCCTCTTTTTTGGGATCCTAGCACCCGCAGACCAATAATGCTTCGTTTTTAATAGAAAACCCTGTTTAATATTTTCACCCAGCTCTTTGAAAGCCCAGAAAGCTCTGGAAATACCACAATATGGCACCATATGAACATCCATCTGACAGAGAGAAGTATTCGTGCCCCAGAGGTGAATGCTTCATATCGAGGGATTTAGGGCAGCCCTGTGGAGAAGGACCTGGGGTTACTGGTGGATGAAAAGTTGGACATGAGCTGGCAGTGTGTGTTCAGAGTCCACAAAGCCAACTGCATCCTGGGCTGCATCCAAAGCAGTGGAACAAGCAGGTGAGGGAGGGGATTCTGCCCCTCTGCTCCACTCAGATGAGACCTCACCTGGAGCCCTGTGTCCGGTTCTGGAGTCCTGAGCACAGGAAGGACACGGAGCTGTTGGAGCGAGCCCAGAGGAAGCTATAGAGATGATGTGAGGGCTGGTGCACCTCCCATACAAGGACAGGCTGAGAGAGTTGGGGATGTTCAGCCTGGAGAAGAGAAGGCTGCAGGGAGACCTTAGAGCAGCTTCCAGTGCTGAAAGGGGCTCGAGAAAAGCTGGGGAGGGGCTTCTTAGCAGGGCCTGTTTCAATAAGATGAGGGGTGATGTTTGGATAACTAAATGAGGGGAAATACAGACTAGATATAAGGAAGTTATTTTGTATGATGAAGCTGGTGAAACGCTGGCACAGGTTGCCCAAAGAGGTGGGAGATGCACCATCCTTAGAAGCATTCACCGTCAGGTCGAATGAGAGTCTGAGCAACCTCATCGAGTTGACGATGTCCTTGCTCGTTGCCGGGCGGCTGGACTGGGTGACCTTTAAAGGTCCTTTCCAATCCGAGCTATTCTGATTCTATATGGCAGTGACTCTAATTACGAAAATTGTGTCTACATTGCAGTCACAAAAGCCACAACCAGTCCTCTCCTGCCTTCTTAGGGCCAAGGGTTACTCAGGACAGAACAAGACGGGATGCAGAAAACAGCTAAGATGCTGCTATGGAGCAAAATCTAAGTCCAGCGTCCTCACCCCTTTTACAGCACCGAAAAAGCTTGGTTATTTACTTAATTTTTTAACTAAGTTTCAGCCCTCTGGTACCCAGACACCCTTAAAAGGCCCCACTTCACCCTCTAAGCCATTACTTCAGCAATATTTATAGCTTTCCAAGAACAAACAAACCTATCGGTCCGAAGCCTGCGCGGTAATGGCACAGCCTCGGGATAGATGACTTTGGGGAAATCACTGCGGCAAGCGCTGAATGATGATGGATGGTGAAGGAAAGAGGGGGAAAAGGAAAGAAAAACTGTCTGCAGAAACAGAGGGACAATTTGCCAACTTGAGTAAAGTCACACCTCCTTGCTCCAGTGACAAATTTGCTCCATTAGGCCTATAAACCATGCTTTGCCATCACCGTGCTGCAAAATACGGGCTCACACTCAGTAATGGGCCTCTCAAGGCAAACGCACGCGCAAAACAAACACTTCCCAAAACGCTTCATAACTACCTTTTTTCCTCACTGCACACAAGTGAAGTAAGACCTGAACCGAGAGCCCTGTGTTTCTTCTACCCACTGCAAACCTCCAGATAAAAAAGGCTGATAAAACCCCTTTCATAGAATCATAGAATCACCAGGTTGGAAGAGACCAACTGGATCATCAAGTCCAACCATTCCTATCAAACACTAAACCATGTCCCTCAGTGCCTCGTCCACCTTAAACACCTCAATCATGTCCCTGGGCAGCCTTTGCTGTGTCCCTGGGCCTCACCAACCCTTCTGGGCTTCCCCCCATGCAGTGCAGGTCTTTGATAAAAAGGTTTCAGTTGGAAAAGACCTTTAAGATCATTGAACCCAACCACCAAGCCAGTCCTGCTAAGTCCACCACTAGACCATGCCCCCAGGTATGACATTTGGTGGTGACAACCACCTCCCTGGGCGTCCTCTCCCAATGCTTGATGACCCTTTCAGTAAAGAAATTCTTCCTAATACCCAACCTAAGTCTCCACTGGTGCATCTTGAGGGCATTTCCCCTCGTCCTGTCACCCACTACCAGGGAGAAGAGACTAACGCCCACCTCACTGCAACCTCCTTTCAGGCGGCTGTAGAGAGCAATGAGGTCTCCCTTCATCCTCCTCTTCTCCACACTGAACAACTCCAGCTCCCTCAGCCACTCCTCACAAGCCTTGTGCTCTAAACCTTTCACTAGCTCACACAAGGTGTGTTGTTTTTTGGTTTTTTTTGCTGTGCCACCTTTATTTAGTGTGAAGCAAAGGGTTGGCACAGGGTATTCCTCNGAGAGAGTTGGGGTTGTTCAGCCTGGAGAGGAGAAGGCTGCAGGGAGACCTTAGAGCAGCTTCCAGTGCTGAAAGGGGCTCCAGAAAAGCTGGGGAGGGACTTCTTAGCAGGGCCTGTTTCAATAAGATGAGGGGTGACGTTTGGATGACTAAATGAGGGGAAATACAGACTAGATATAAGGAAGTTATTTTTTATGATGAAGCTGGTGAAACGCTGGCACAGGTTGCCCAAAGAGGTGGGAGATGCACCATCCTTAGAAGCATTCACCGTCAGGTCGAATGAGAGTCTGAGCAACCTCATCGAGTTGACGATGTCCCTGCTCGTTGCCGGGCGGTTGGACTGGGTGACCTTTAAAGGTCCTTTCCAATCCGAGCTCTTCTGATTCTATATGGCAGTGACTCTAATTACGAAAATTGTGTCTACATTGCAGTCACAAAAGCCACAACCAGCCCTCTCCTGCCTTGTTAGGGACAAGGGCTACTCAGGACAGAACAAGACAGGATGCAGAAACCAGCTAAGACGCTGCTGTGGAGCAAAACCTAAGCCCAGCATCCTCATCCCTTTCACAGCACTGAAAAAGCTTGGTTATTTACTTAATTTTTTAACTAAGTTTCAGCCCTCTGGTACCCAGACACCCTTAAAAGGCCCCACTTCACCCTCTAAGCCATTACTTCAGCAATATTTATAGCTTTCCAAGAACAAACAAACCTATCGGTCCGAAGCCTGCGCGGTAATGGCACAGCCTCGGGATAGATGACTTTGGGGAAATCACTGCGGCAAGCGCTGAATGATGATGGATGGTGAAGGAAAGAGGGGGAAAAGGAAAGAAAAACTGTCTGCAGAAACAGAGGGACAATTTGCCAACTTGAGTAAAGTCACACCTCCTTGCTCCAGTGACAAATTTGCTCCATTAGGCCTATAAACCATGCTTTGCCATCACCGTGCTGCAAAATACGGGCTCACACTCAGTAATGGGCCTCTCAAGGCAAACGCACGCGCAAAACAAACACTTCCCAAAACGCTTCATAACTACCTTTTTTCCTCACTGCACACAAGTGAAGTAAGACCTGAACCGAGAGCCCTGTGTTTCTTCTACCCACTGCAAACCTCCAGATAAAAAAGGCTGATAAAACCCCTTTCATAGAATCATAGAATCACCAGGTTGGAAGAGACCAACTGGATCATCAAGTCCAACCATTCCTATCAAACACTAAACCATGTCCCTCAGTGCCTCGTCCACCTTAAACACCTCAATCATGTCCCTGGGCAGCCTTTGCTGTGTCCCTGGGCCTCACCAACCCTTCTGGGCTTCCCACCATGCAGTGCAGCCTTTGATAGAAAGGTTTCAGTTGGAAAAGACCTTTAAGATCATTGAGCCCAACCACCAAGCCAGTCCTGCTAAGTCCACCACTAGACCATGCCCCCAGGTATGACATTTGGTGGTGACAACCACCTCCCTGGGCGTCCTCTCCCAATGCTTGATGACCCTTTCAGTAAAGAAATTCTTCCTAATACCCAACCTAAGTCTCCACTGGTGCATCTTGAGGGCATTTCCCCTCGTCCTGTCACCCACTACCAGGGAGAAGAGACTAACGCCCACCTCACTGCAACCTCCTTTCAGGCGGCTGTAGAGAGCAATGAGGTCTCCCTTCATCCTCCTCTTCTCCACACTGAACAACTCCAGCTCCCTCAGCCACTCCTCACAAGCCTTGTGCTCTAAACCTTTCACTAGCTCACACAAGGTGTGTTGTTTTTTGGTTTTTTTTGCTGTGCCACCTTTATTTAGTGTGAAGCAAAGGGTTGGCACAGGGTATTCCTCTCCAACCACCCATCTTCAGACAAGTGATTTCCCCCCTTGTGTCTCATTCCCCCCCCCAGCTGCATCCCAGGGATGCTAACACCACCGTGCCTCGCAACAAGGATTAATGCACCTTGAGATCTACCCCCAGAAAGCTGCTGTGGGAAGGGAAAAAGTGATTCCCTCGGACACAAACTCTGACATCCTATCTTAATCCGCAGCCGCAATGGGAGCATTACCTTGGGATCTCACCCCGTGTTATTAAAGCACTCCAGATGGTTTTGATGGGGAAGAGACGTTCATTTCAATACCCAAGATGCCGAGCTGACATCTCAGTGGCTGCGGGAACATCACAGAGAAAATCAGTTCCTCACCAGAGTGTTTTTGCAGCAAGGGGGGACTCGTGAACTGAAGCAGAAAATCCTCTACGACTGCTGTAGACTAATAATTGCTTAGACACCGGGTGGTAGCCAAAATACCCACACAAAGTGCTGCCTGACTTTGAAACCCTTCCTGCTCCAAGCCACGGGATGTGGTGTCCAGCAACAAATTAAATGCCAACAGAGCCATCTCACTCAGCCCAGGCACCCCGCAGGCAAGCGAGATGAGCTTGCTCCAGCCCTCTGGTGCTTGCTCCTCCAGCCCCCGTGCATCCATCCGCATCGCCTCTCCTCCCATTCCTACCACTCTTTCCTCCAGGCTTTGGAATCTCTCCTTTTCCACAGCCTGCGCCTCCCTCTCCTCCCCTTGCAGCAGTTGCACAGGGGGACAGAGCCCGTGTGTGCATGGTGGTTAATTACAGGTACTTCTCCCTCTCTCCCAGCTTGCTATCAGCACACTGGAGGGAGCCGAGCCAGCCTGCCTCGGAGTAGAAAGACACAAGTGGGTTGCTCATGTCACCTCATTGCGCTCTACAACTACCTGAAAGGAGGTTGTGGAAAGGAGGGAGCTGGGTTCTTCTCCCAAGTGACAGGGGAGAGGACGAGAGGGAATGGCCTCAAGCTCCACCAGGGCAGGTTCAGGCTCAACATTAGGAAAAAAATTTTCATGGAAAGAGTGATTTGGCCCTATCAGAGGCTGCCCAGGGAGGAGGTTGAGTCACCTTCCCTGGAGGGGTTTAAGGGATGGGTGGATGAGGTGCTGAGGGACATGGTTTAG
>WAAB01018668.1:34914-47995 GCA_013389865.1 Piaya cayana | reverse complement strand
AACCATGTCCCTCAGCACCTCGTCTACCTGTGCCTTAAACCCCTCCAGGGAAGGTGACTCAACCCCCTCCCTGGGCAGCCTCTGCCAGTGCCCAATGACCCTTTCTGTGAAAAAATTCCTCCTAATCTCTAGCCTAAAAAAATTTACGTGCAGATAGAGAAGCATCTAAGGTAGCTGTTCATGGATGTATTTCCTTATTCCCTGGACTCACCAGTTTGGGTAGTTTGCTTTTAACTCAAACAGCTGTTTCTCTAAATTTAAAATGCATCTGATGCTTTCTTTTTTTGGAATCTTGCTGAAGCTCCCTCAGTGTTTGTGCATCCACCTGCAAAGACTGAGCTGGTCAAACCAAGGTGCCCCTCTGAAACGCCATGAACACGTGCAGTTCAACGAGTTCCTCATCATGGACATCTACAAATACCGCGTCCCTGTTCACAGAGCGAGCCAGAACGAGCCGAGTCAGAAAGCCTCTGAAGGCACAACGCCTGGACCAAAGGATGGGACGGCAGTAAAATCTTCAGGTACTCATTTTGAAAATAAAATCTATCGGGTATTTCCATGTTTCAGTGCTAAAGCGTTGCAATCTGCAGAATAATCATAGAATCAGAGAATAACCAGGTTGGAAGAGACCCATCGGATCATCAAGTCCAACCATTCCTATCAAACACTAACCCATGTCCCTCAGGACCTCGTCTACTCGTGCCTTAGACCCCTCCAGGGAAGGCGAATCAACCCCCTCCCTGGGCAGCCTCTGCCACTGCCCAATGACCCTTTTCTGTGAAAACTTTTTTCCTAATGTTGAGCCTAAATCTCCCCTGATGGAGCTTGAGGCCATTCCCTCTCGTCCTGTCCCCTGTCCCTTGGGAGAAGAGCTCAGCTCCCTCCTCTCCACAACCTCCTTTCAGGTAGTTACATACAGTGCTCTCTATAAGAGCAGCGTCTTTATTTGGATCTATGCAAACAGGACCAGTAGAAATTCCTTTCCCAGCAAACCTTAGGATACCCTGTTCCAACATTACAGTTCAGTTTTGATAATTTGATTCTATTAAATATTAAAAAACCCTCACAGACAAAAAAATCCTAGCTAGCACAGAGCTTGCATGTCCTTGATGTCCAAGGGATGAAGGAACGTTGAGCTCAGGAAGTCCCAGGAATTATCTGTGATCTCTTCTAAGGCTTCAGGACAAGCATAGAAAGAACGCTGGGAATTGTAACTACTTAAAAAAAAATCAACCAGAAAATCCAGCTGGAGCAGGTCTGGCATGCAGACAGCTCAATAATCTCTTTAGTTGGGATTTTGTAAACATGGTTATTTTTATATTTGCGTCACATAAAAATAATTACCCCTGTCTTTGCATATCGGACGCCTCTGCATCTCTTAAGGGATTATGACGTGTGATGCATTAAAATCAGTAAAATACCTCTGTATCCTGTGGAAGGTACTGTAGGAACAGCAGCACAGTGATTAGCAATATTAACAGTAGCGTTAAAGTTAAATTACAGAATGTCTGCTTTTGCTTGCAGATGCAGAACAGCCACCTGGCACTAAACCGCTTGTTATGAACGGCGCCTGCTCCTCTTCGTTAACCTCCTCGGGAACTTTTCCACTTGCAGCCTTCCCTGAATGCAGGTCAGTTAGAGATTTGTACCCTATCCTTTAATTTCTATCCCTTCCCATCATGTCTTTATTATCAGGCTGCATAAGCAGAGAAATTAACATCTTTCCCAACTCCTGTATAGAAATTCTTTGCTTTTCTCTTGGCCATTGCTCTTGGCTCCATTCCTCCCCTAGAAAAGGGAGCAGAGCATATTACAAGCAAAACTCAAAATCTTTCTCTGGTTCATGATGCAGTAAATCGCCCTTACGAGGAGCCGTTATCTTATTCTTGCCGCTTTCCTCTACCCCTTTGATTTCTAACTCTGATTTTAAAACTATTGCAGGGAAGCCATAGATCTTACACATTTCTTTCTGAAACATTATATTCAACGAGCCTGATTTAAGTTCCAGCTGCCATGACTCCACTCAGTCAATCAGCCTTGATGCTTCTTCTGATAATCCGGATTTTTTGGCCTTTGAGAACATGCATTATTTCACGTTGGTCATCGATGATAGTTCTATACTACTTCTAACTGCCTTTGCCCATTTTCTCCACCCTCAACCAGACAATTCCCACCAGCAGTGTGTGAAATAAGAAGCCTGGAAGCACTTTGTGCCAAGTATCTGTTGTGAAGTCCTTGAAAGTCTGTCCCTTGTTAGCTCTGGGTTACCTGCTGCAATTTTACCTCTTTTTACTTAAAAGCACGTTCTTCTGGAATAGCTTTTCTGTCCAATAACAGTGCTTTAAGAACTAAATACTGGCGCAGTGGTAGGTTTGATGGAACGCACTGTTGTAAAATTCAGTTACGCTGTACGAAAATGTCGCCCTCTGTAGCATAAACTCCTAGAAGTGGTTCAGTTTTCTCAATAAGAGAAAAAGGCAGCGCTGCAGTGAAGACTTGGTCCATTGAAAAGCGATTGCAAGGCACTGTCTCTTTTGTGAAGTTGTTTATTTAGTCTAAAAAGAAACTGCAGCTGAAGACAAAGCAAGCGGGGCTGCTCCTGGTGTGCTGTGATCCTCAAGAGCTGCTGACCCCTTTTTTTCCCTCTCTCATTTGTCCTTCAGTTCCCCCGTATACCTTTACCGTCTGATGGCCGTTGTAGTTCACCACGGAGACATGCACTCCGGACACTTTGTGACCTACCGGCGCTCTCCACCATCTCCCAGGAGCCCGCTCTCCGTCAGCAGCCAGTGGCTGTGGATTTCGGACGACACGGTTCGCAAAGCTAGTCTGCAGGAGGTCCTTTCTTCCAGCGCTTACTTGCTGTTTTACGAGCGTGTTCACTCCAGGGTGCAGCACCAAAGCCTCCACTTCAGGGCTGAGGAATGATTGAAGGAGCAGAAGGAAGACAAAAACTGACAAATTTTGTGTAATGAGGTCTGTGTTTCACCTCCTGTTATGCAAATAACCCACCACAGGCCCTTTAACTTCCCCCTCTCTCCATGGTGCAGGCTGGCTCCTGCCTGCACTTGTGTTTTGAGCCAAAATTACGCTGCCCGAGGTTGGTCTGCTACCCTTGCACAGTCCGAAGTTCTGAATTACAGAAGGATTTATGCTGGTAGGTAGCAATTTTGTCAACAGCCCAGCTCTGAAACAGACATTTCAAAAAGAATTCCCGAGGCTGCATTCCCTATTCTGACACGTAAGTCAATTTTCAAAGGGTGATGCTGAATCCTACACGTTTTACTGCAGATGTTTTTGAGCAGGGGAGCCCCAGAAGCAGTTGAGGGGAAGCTGCTGTTATCAAAGGCAACGATTTAAGAAACAAAGTGCCTTGTGCTTATGTGAATGGCTCTGTTCCCATTATCCGAGTCCACTGCATCCTGATAAGTGTCTCGAGGTGATGGGATGGACTCCTAACGAAGCCAGATTTCTCTCGATATCTCAGCTATCAATAAAGTAGGGCATGCACAATCCAAAAATTACTCCCCTGCTCACATAATTTTCCTAATATCTTAGTTCTTTATAAATCGTATAAGTACATCTGCTGGTTCAAACTGTGGTTCCCCTTTTCCAGGAGTAAAGATGATTTTTTAAAAATTTTTTTTTAGATCTTAACAGATTAAGCCCCTGATTTATTGCTGTTTGGAATATGGCTGAAAGCAAGAGGCAGAAGCACTTGTGATCAGTATTGCAATTTCCTTCATCACTATGAAACTACGGGATAGGGTTGCTTGTCGTATCAACAACAAGTTATAATGCTGTGATTTCCAGGCTGTTCTAGCCTTGCTCTTCACTATTTTGATGCTGAAAACTGCCATTTTTCATCAACCATTCAGCTAGGTGCTGTCTGGCTCGCCAGTTGAGCTTTAGAGCTGGATCTGGTTGTGACTGAGCTGTGTAGCCTCCCGAGCACCCTTGTGAGTTAACGTCTGCACGACTGAATCGGGGCTGCTGGGTACGTGCTTGTCTCACGAAGCAGCAGAGCTGTCCCCAAAGCCTCGTGTCACTGAGATCACCACACAAGTCATACTAAGGTGTACTTTGCTGATCCAGATTGTTTAATGTGTAAAAGACCCAAAATCCCAAACAAAGCACGGAGACAGAAGCAGCGAAAGCGATCCTTTGACTGCTTTTAAATTACAGAAATCATAGAGAGTATTTTTAGCTCTTTTCTATCCTTGTAAACTTGGAGGTAAATAAAGACTAATTGATTAGATAAGCTTTCTCAGTGTAAAACAGCGACTAGGTTTTCAAATGGTGACAGCTGTCTTACTACAGTTGTAGAGCAACTTTGTACCTCATAGATTGATGATATCAATGCTCAAAGCTCATAGGCAGAGTTCCTTAAGGGGAGGGTCAAAACCAGCCGAGACAGGAGTGGTAATGGATGTGTTAAAATCTGTATACAACTCATCATTCCAGAGAGTTGGACTGCAATTCCTGCTCCAAGTAATGCTCACAATACATAAAATCTTTATAAATTCACCAGCCTAGTGCTCCTGAGAAGTTTTCCTGTCTGTATTAGGCTAGCGGTAGCGTGGTTTTAACCTATTTTAAGTGAAGGAAAACTAATAAACAACAAATAAAACCCAAACCCTGGGAAGATGCAAAATGCCAAAAACCACCCTGGCCATTGAACAAAGACCTAACAGATCTGCAGAAGGTGGAATTCCTCCACTGCAGACAGCACGGGTGCGTGCGGGAAAAGTAAAGCAGTGCAGGGTGTCACCTAAAGAAAAACATCCCGCAAAGCTCCAGCAGGTCTGTTTGTACATCGGGACTTCAAACCATTTCCCTGCCAGCAGTGTATATTCTGCAGCACCCGTTCCCAACAGCAGCTGTTTGGAGTTTTTAGTTGTGTTTTTGAGAAGTTCAGCTGAACAAGTCATTCTGTTTAGAAAGTGATAACANCAAAAACCACCCTGGCCATTGAACTAAGACCTAACAGATCTACAGAAGGTGGGAATCCTCCATTGCGGGCAGCAGGGGTGTGCGCAGGAAAAGTAAAGCAGTGCAGGGAAAAATAAAAGACCTAAAGAAAAACATCATGCAAAGCTGCAGCAGGTCTGTTTTTACATCAGGACTTCAAACCATTTCCCTGCCAGCAGTGTATATTCTGCAGCACCCGTTCCCAACAGCGGCTGTTTGGAGTTTTTAACTGCGTTTTTTTTGAGAAGTTCAGCTGAACAGGTCGCTCTTGTTTAGAAAGCGGTAACGCTGGAGGTGGGTCAGAACATACGCACACAACAGACTGAGTCTTAAACTCATCAGCTTGTGACAGGGACATGAAGTCACATATTACTGAAAGCTCAGTGTTCAGTATCTTTTTCTTTTGCATAGACCTGCACTCCAGTGGGGCTAGTTTGATGTGAATGAAAGCACAGTTGCTGTACGACACTGGTAAACTGCTGTTTTGATCAGCTGCAGCTTTATTCTGAAATCTTCCTCAAGGGCTATAAAGATGAAGGTTGAATAGTGAGTGTGTGTTCTTGCTTTCACTGTTAAGGAGTAGAAGTCTTGACTTAGACCTTGGTGTGAGGAAGGAAGCAAGTATCAGCACCTCGATCCTGGTCCTGAGCTATGCAAGACAGTTGCAAGCCCACTGTGAGCATCAGAGACCCCTGCAGGTGTTCGACACAGCCCTTTGAGGCTCAAACACTGTTATTTGTTACTCATTAGCTTCCAATGTGAAAAAATAAAGTGTTAATAAAATGTAAAGGGTTAACAAGCATCAGAGAAGACCTCTGAAACGACATCTCTGCGTTTGGATTATTCTTATCTTGTATGTTTATTTAAAAATGTATGATACTCTAGTCAAACCACTGCACTGCTGTTTGAAGTTGCGTTTTCACTTCAGGGTATTTTTGTAACTGTACAGTAGCAATAAAAGAATAACGTTATTAGAAAAAGTAGTTCTTCACGTGTGGTGACATCTTGAAAGAAAAAAAAACCAAACAAACTATAAGGCTAACTGCATTCAGAATACACGACAGAAGCTGCACTTCATGTTCTCTGGATAAGAAGCGTTCACGCAGGAGCTCTTCAGGCTACAGACAGAGTGGCAGAGGGTGTGAAGGACTCCAAATTCTCTACATAAACATTAATTCCATAGCTCCTAAGGATCCTACCGCTGGAGGGCAGAGCCCGTTGTTAATTCAGGAACTTATTACATCCTGATTGCATGGGGATCGTTTCACTCTTGCTCAGTACTTACCACTGCTTGATTCCACAAAGCCTGGTGGTGACTTCAGTCTTTCCTCATTCCAGGACTCACTGTAAGCATGGAAGGTGATGGCTTCCGGGTGATCAGAATCCCTAGGATTAATTATTTAGAAAAAGACACTCTCAGTTAGAGCCTTTCACACTGCCTTGTCCAGTCTTAGAATCATAGAAATCACCAGGTTGGAAGAGATCATCGGATCGAGTCCGACCATTCCTATCAAACACTAAACCATGTCCCTCAGCACCTTGTCCACTCGTGCCTTAAACAGAAAGAGGTTCTTCATGCCTTAAATGGAGGAAAAAGATAAACTTATGCTCCCTGGATTCTGTAAAGAGACCTAAGGAAGTAGAGGCCTCTCCCTGTGTAGCAGCACCTACTGCATCATAGAATCAGAGTAATCTGGGTTGGAAAGGACCTTAAAGATCACCTAATTCCAACCCCCGTGCCATGAGCAGGGACATCCCACTAGCTCAGAGGCATCTACCTGCCTCACCACACTATGGAGGTGAAGAACCCCGTCTCCCACACCAGCAGAAGAATATAAGCAGGCACAAGTCTCAATGACTGCAAAATATCCAGTGCCAGCCGTGTTGTGCTCACTAAATTTATATTGTAGCATTATCCTTATTCATATCAGTCCCATTTATAGTTTATTTAAAAGAAAACAAATAACGTGTCACCTATTGAACAAGATATAATCACTTAAGAGTGAGCTGGTAGCTGGTACCAGCTACCAGCTCACTCTTAAGTGATTATATCTTGTACTGTATAATATTTGTAAACTCTCTGCTATCTGAAGCACACAAAACATTTTGATCTTTTTGGGACACTGGCCCAAGATCACTTGAGAACAAACTTCCTCCTGAGCAAAACAAGGGGGTTACCCCTTAAAAAAAAAAGTGTATCGGCAGGACTACAGCAACACCGCACAGAGAAAAAGTATTCCCGGTGTTTAAGATCAGTAGTTGCAGTCTTTATTAACGAGTTACAAAGTACGCTCCTGGTTTAAATTTGTTCGTCCGGTACCTTGAATCATCAAAGATGATGTTTGAACAAGTGAAAGAGTCATGCTGGGGAAGAAAGCTTCAATTTTCAGAGACAAAAAAACCTGGTGCTTGATTGCTGAGTGTTTCACTTGCTGGTTATAGCCATCACTTTTCGAAATGTGAGGTTGATTCTTGGGGCGAGTACTCTCTTGCGGACGGGGAGGCTGTGGTACCAGAAGGTGTTGGTGGGGTATTTCATCATCAGCAGGCTGCCGTGGGCTAGCTGCAGCCTGATGGGTTTGATGTGCCGCGTTGCCTTTTTCCCTCTGGAGTCACAGTGCCTGAGAACAAAGTCCCTGCAGGCTCCGAAGGACACGGACGCAATGGGACTGCGCGGAACCAGTTCTCTCTCGTCATCTCGATGCTCACCTATGTGGTCCTCGCCGTCTTTATATCTGTACGCAGAACAGATGAGTTAATTCTATTAACTGAATATCAAACAACTCCTCAGGGATCCATCAGTTTTTCATTTGAACAAGCTGCTTGATGCAACCGAAAAATCAGACATACCTGTTAATAAGAACAAAATTAAAAGTGTGTCCTGTATCCAAGGTGACGCGCTCTCTGATGCGATTGAGAACTGGGATCCACGGCTTTGGAGAGAAGGTAACGCCCGAATACGTGTATGTTACCTCAGGGTCTCCGTAGGTCACTTGCTTCCTCGGAATGTCATGCCACTTGCCGAACACGTGCAATTTTGTCATTTCACCTGTTTAAACAAGATATGAGATGCAAAACAAAGGCTGCATTAGCCCTGCAGTTTCGTTTGAACCGTCACCTTGATTTGGAGCTTCTGTGAATCTCCAGTGGGATAAAAGATACAGGGGAGGGATTATGACAACTGAAAGTCTGTCATCTGTTTTGCTGTGAGGGTGGGGAGGCCCTGGCCCAGGGTGCCCAGAGCAGGGGTGTCTGCCCCATCCCTGGAGGGGTTCAAGACCAGGTTGGATGGGGCTTGGAGCCCCTGATCCAGTGGGAGGTGTCCCAGCCCATGACAAGGATGGAACCTGGATGGGTATGAGGGTCCCTTCCACCCANCCCGTTACCTTCGAAATACTCCACCTCCTCTTCCAGCTGCTGGAAAATCTCATCCGCCTCGGCCTTGCCGAAGAGCAGCCGGTAATCGCAGCACAGGCCCTCGGCCCGGATCTCCTGCCACAGTGGCTGCCCCGGCCCGGGCTCCTCCTGCAGCCGCGGCCTCTTCTCGCTCCTCGTCTCCCCGGAGGAACGTTTCACCACGTACCGGTCCATCTACCGGTCGCTCCGAGGCGGCTCCGCCCCACGGAGGCAGCGGCTACTCCGTCCACCCCTCAGGGAGCGCGGTGAGAAAAAGGATGGAGTGACTACGCATGCGCATTTGATGGTGGAAAAAGGGGCGGGGTCGACTGCGCGTGCGCATTAGGCAGGATCACTCAGCAGACGGGGAATCTGCGCGTGCGCACAGCCGCGAAAGGGTTGTATGCGCATTGGTCAGAGGGAGAGGCGTCTGGGGTGGAGGCGCTCCCTAATCAAGGGGGCGGAGCGAAGGTGTTGTGCATGCGTTTAGGGCACTAGTCCTCCCTAGCCCCTCGGGGGCGGAGCGAGAAGGCTGGAAGTGCGCATGCGTCTACGCCCCATAGGCCACGCCTCCTAGAGCGATGACAACGCCCCACGCTGATTGATTACGCCTCTCTATGCGGTAACCACGCCTACTCCCCATGTGGCCCCGCCCCCTCGGCGCAGGCGCGCGCTCTTGGCGCGAAATCCACGTTCTTCATCCCCGTTCCTGCCCCCTCTCCCCGTCCGGCACCGCCATGATCGGGCAGAAGACGCTGCATTGCTTCTTCAACACAGCCCCCGCCAAGAAGCGCAGCCGCTCCCCGGAGCCGGGCGGCGATGCTGAGGTAGAGACCGTCGGGGGGGCTGGAAGCACTGGCGGAGGGGGACCGGTGGCTGCGGGGAGAGTGGTCCTGGGTGGGGGGGGACACAACGTCCCTCTAAGCATGTTATTTTATAGCATGTTCTCGTTCAGACGGTGTTTTCCAGGCACTGTTCATTCATTGAAGAGGATAATGTCTTGTGCTCAGTGTGTGTCTGCAAAGTTAGGCAGAGCTGGAGCTAAAAGCTCCAAATTAGCAAGAGATTTGGCTGTTGTGAAGCTCACGGTAACATTAAAATGAGTCCTTGGGAAGTGACAGAATGTGCATAAGATGGAAAGGAGCAGAATACTCATAAAATTTCTGGGAGTGTTTGCACACGTTTATTTAAGTGGGAAATAGATTCTCTCCGCAGCTCTCAGGATCGATGGAGATCACTGGCTGGCGGTGCCCAGGCCTGATGAAAGCCTCCCTGCTCTCTAAAACTCCCAAACGAGTCGCAGAGACTTTATTTCCCCTTTTTTTTCCGCATCACGCTCCAAAACCCGCGCGCTCCCGGCACGCCTGACCGCGCTGCCCAATGGGCTCTGCAGCCCGCCGGTTGCTAGGCAGAACGGCGCGTGAGCAACCAATAGGAAGGAGCGGGCTTTTTCCCGCTGGCCAATGAGAGCGCGCGTGGGTGGGGCTTGCGCGCCCGGCAGCCAATGGGCGCGGGCCCGGCCTTGTTTTGCCGCGAAAATCCCGCGTGCGGGTCATGGCGGCCGCTGGGTCCCTGCTGGGTGGCCTGGGGAAGCGCTGCTGCCCCCCACGCCTCCTCTACAGCCGCCTCTTCGCTCGCTGTTCGCAGGTCAGCACCCCCAAGAAGGCCAGAGCCGCGGGAGATGAGTCGGGGAAGGCCTCGCCGCTGAGCCCCGAGCAGCTGGAGCGGATCCGCAAGAACAAGGAGTCGGCGTTGCAGCGGCTGAGCGAGAGGAACGTCCCTCCGGGCTTCGGGGAGAGCTGGCGGAGGCAGCTGGCAGCGGAATTCTCCAAGCCTTATTTCATTGAGGTGAGTGGCTGGCTGGGATGGGGTTTGGAGCAGCCTGATCCAGCTAGAGGCGTCCCTGGTCATTGCAGGGGCTTGGATGAGCTGTGAGGTCCCCTCCTACCCACACCGTTCGGTGACACCTTCACGAAACAAGGATTCCTGTGGCACCCAGCATGGCCATTCCTACCATGGAGATGCTCAGGGTTTGTCTGCTTGGGCTGTAAATTAATTGGGGAATGTGGGAGAAACAGCAGTGATAGGATTCCCTTTGTCTTCCATGCCCTAATCCCCATTATCAGCATTATTAGCATTAGGATCAAGGGAGCCTTGAGCTCTCTGCTCTCCCTGGGCTGAACCTGCTCTGCTTTCTCCCCTTCAGCTGATGAAGTTCGTGGCAGACGAGAGGAAGCGCTACACGGTCTATCCGCCCCCAGACCAAGTCTTCACCTGGACCCAGATGTGTGACATCAAGGATGTGAGTAGAGCCTGTACGGGGGAAGTGAGGAGGCCTCCCCAGCTGCTGCTGCAACGAAAACACGGGGCTGGATGCACACACGTGTTCCTTTGATGTTTGATCTATTAAGCTTCATCACCGTGTGGTGCAGATGCTGTTGTTTCCCTCAAAGAGCTTGTAAATCCTGCCTTCTCTTTCATCTCTGATAAGAAATTGTGATTTTTATCGTTTTATTACCCTCGCTCACCACAGAATTTACTTTAAAACTTTAGTTGGACTTTTGACCTTGCTGCCAGTGTTGCCAACCTGACTGTTGGTTCTTGTACATCTCGTGTTTTTAATTATTTTTATAACGCTGAAAAAGCCCATGATAGTGTAATCCCATTGCAAGTAAACCGTGCCAAAAATACCGCAGCAAATATGACCTAAAACTAACGTGTTTAGAGGAAATCTCCTTGGAAAATAGCTCAGCAAGGTGTTTTATTGTGGCTCTTTGGGTTTTCACACTCAGAATACCTTCATAATCTTAGCAGCAAAGCTGTGGTGATGTTAGCCCTCAGTGTGGGGTGAGAACTGTGTTCATTAACTTATTTATAATGAGATGTCAGTGATTTAACTTCAGTTCCTGGGACGTGATTGAATATTTGGGGTTGGTTTCTTTCCCTGTGTGTTTGTTCTAGGCTTATTCATGAGGCTTTTTTCTCTTTGGGGAGTAATACTGGTTATAATTCAGTCCTAACGAAGGTCTCCTTTCAGGTAAAGGTTGTCATTTTGGGTCAAGATCCTTATCACGGACCTAATCAAGCTCACGGGCTCTGTTTCAGCGTCCAGAAGCCGGTTCCTCCTCCCCCCAGGTAGGACAGTGCTCAGTTTGCAAAACCTCTGTTGTTTGCAAATTGTTTTCAGTTCTGCTTTCCTTCTGCCTGCGAGCCAGATAAGCGAGAGGAAGCAGGTGCAACTGCAGAAACTTGAGTTGTNCAGCTTTCCTGGAGCTCCTTTCAGCACTAGAAGCTGCTCTAAGGTCTCCCCAGAGTCTCCTCCAGGCTGAACAACCCAACTCTCTCAGCCTGTCCTCGTATGGGAGGTGTTTCAGCCCTCAGATCTTTGTGGTCTCCTCTGGACTTGCTCTAACGGGGCCACGTCCTTGTTATCCTGCTTGTGCAAATGGTTTTATCTTAAACATCAGGGCTCTTCTTGCCTACTGTTACAACAGTTAGCGGAGCTGTTTGTTTATTATTTTCCGATGGATGTTGTTTGCAGTTTGGAAAACATCTACAGGGAGCTGTCGACGGATATCGAAGGCTTCACTCACCCTGGTCACGGTGATCTGACTGGCTGGGCCAAGCAAGGTGAGTTAACACACGCTGTTGTGTCCGCTGTAGGGAGTTAAAAAGCTGATTGAGGAAACAGACCTATGATGGTTACAGTCTGTAAAATCATGGAATTATTAGAGTTGGCAAAGCTGTCACAGCTCATCCAGTCCAACCATCAGCCCAACCCCACTGTGCCTGTTAAATCATGTCCCAAAGTGCCAAGTCTGCATAGTTTTTGAAACCCTCCAGGCTCCAGTGTTCCAGCGTTGCCCTAGGCAGTCTCTGCTAGTGCTTTTACTCTTTTGATAAATAAATCTTTCCTAATATCCAATCTAAACCTCCCCTGGTGCAACCTGAGGCTTAGTTTCCCCTTGTCCTATCACCTGTCACTTGGAAGAAGAGACCAGCACCCACCTCACTACAACCTCCCTTCAGGGAGCTGTAGAGAGCGATGAGGTCTCCCCTCAGCCTCATCTTCAGACTAAACAGCCCCTGCCTGTCGCTCACTGGTCACCTTAGAATGAAAGTTTGATTTACTGTTAATTGGGGCAGGGAAAAGCAGCTAGTGAGAATAGATTCTGTAGAATTCTATAGAATCTATAGAATAGGGAAAAGCAGTTGCTTTTTTCTTTTCATCCTCCGTGTCCCTGCTTCGTTTGCCAGGAGTGCTGCTGCTCAACGCTGTCCTCACGGTGCGCGCCCACCACGCCACCTCCCACAAGGAGAGGGGCTGGGAGCAGTTCACGGACGTGGTGGTGTCCTGGCTCAACAAGAACCTGCACGGAGTCGTCTTCATGCTGTGGGGGGCCTACGCGCAGAAGAAGGGCAGCTCCATCGACAGGGTAACGGGTTCCTCCACGCCTTCCCCCTCTCTCCGCTTCTTCCACAACTGGATAGACAGTTCGCCTTCCCTGGGGGTGTTTAAGGCACGAGTAGACGAGGTCCTGAGGGACATGGTTTAGTGTTTGATGGGAATGGTTGGACTCGATGATCTGATGGGTCTCTTCCAACCTGGTGATTCACAAGTGGGGTCCCCCAGGGCTCAGTGCTGGGTCCAGCCCTGTTCAGTGTCTTCATCAATGACCTGGATGAAGGCATCGAGTGCACCCTTAGTAAGTTT
>WAAB01018668.1:0-31722 GCA_013389865.1 Piaya cayana | reverse complement strand
GCCTCTCTGTGCCTTCCCCAGGGTGGGTGAATGCTTCTGGCTGCCCTGCTGCTGCTGGCGTTGCTGCTGCTCGTCTGGGCCAAAATGTCCAACCTTCTGCCTGGAGAGAAGAAGCCGGAGGAGCCCCCGGCGGTGCAGGCCCCCAGCCCTCCATCACAGGCCAGCAAGACCGTGGCGGGGCAGAAGGAGCAGATCGTGGTGTACAACCCCTCCGCCCTCCGCCGGCCGGCCCTGGCCAAATTCGTGCTGGGCTCCTTCGACGACAACTCCTCCGACGATGAGGTGGTGGCTGCAGCCTTCAGGGTGGGCAGCCGGCGCAGCAGCCTGGCCGGGGCTGGGGGACACAGCATCGAGCTCCCCACGACCGCCGCCTCGCCGGAGCCCAGCGCCGATATGAGGTACGACACGCGGGGCTGGGAGCAAAACCGCTGTGTTTGGGTTGGGCGACTGCGTTTCTTGAGGATCTTCTTGCTAAAATCTGTCTGTGTGTATGTGTCCTTCTCAGAGCCCCAAATCAACACCCCAGTTGTGCCTCTTGGAGCATCACTGGGGGCTTTTCGTGGGGCGTGTGTAAACCTGCAAGTGGAGTTGAGCCATCGGACAAGGCATTTGCACTTGTCCATGTTGAAGGGTGTCCTGTGGTCTCAGGGTTTGATTCTACAGGGATCTCCTGCTGTCACATTCCCTCTGCTGCTGCGACGCTAACGTGCTGCTGGTGTTGTTTGTGGGGAAACGCAGCATCCAGGAGTTGGGGGGCTATGTGGGTGCCGCTCCTGCCCTTCTCCTGCTCTTGAAGTTGTTATAGATAAATTATTCAGGGCAGAAAAGTAGTTCTTCAGAGGTTTTGCGATGAATCGATAGAAAATGGAAGAGCTTTGATCCGCGGGCAGCTCCTCAGTGACTTTTCCGCGCTGCCGGCAGGGCCATGGGGCAGCTCCCTGCTCCCCGCTGGCTTGGGCAGAGCGGATTCCCTTGCGAGCGCAGCTGACAGCCCTTATAAATAACTGGAAACAAAGTGCTGCTTGCCCAGCTCCTCTGCTCCCAGTTAAAAATAAAAGACCTTCAGCCGCGGGGATGTGTTGTGAAACCTGACAACCAGCTCGCCGGGTGCAGCCCACTGGTGTCTCCTTGCCTGGCTGGGGGTTTTGGGGTGGTTTCGTGCTGCTCATCTGTGATGAGGAATTAATTTTTGTCACCTCTCAAGTCCCGTCGTGGATGCAGTTGGTGAAGTTTGCAGGATGGGTGCAGTGAGAAGAGGCTTTGCAGTGGGATTTGAGGCTGTGGGAGGGAAGTGGGCAGCCCAGACAGCCCTGGCAGAGCTGCTGAGCATCAGCAGGGATGCGTCTGAGCACAATAAACCCAGCGCTGCTCGATAGAAACCCAGCACTGCTTAATGGAAACCCAGCACTGCTTGATGCCTTCAAGCTGCTTGGAAAAGTCCCTGAGTGCATGGAGAGAGCGGGATGTTTTCCAGCCTCCCAGAGGATTTTGCCACTTTTCCCCCTTAAAATAAATGTGCCAAGCGCTACTCACGTGAAATCTGCTGGTTCCTGGGGAAGCAGGCAGGGTTGGTACCTCTTCCTCTGCTTATTTTTAGCGCACCCGCCGGATAACAATCGACGGCGCAAAATCTGGCCGAGTTATGAGGGGGGGGGAGAAATGTGGACGTGGTAATTAAAATAGAAAGTTGCTTATAACTCTGGGAGGAGCTGTGGGAAGGGCATGTGCCCGGCTGCCAGGGAGGTCCCTGCCTGCCTGGGGAGTGTTCCCACTGCTGCCAGATCCTCCTGCTGAGGCCACGGAGATGCTGGTATGGGGGAGGACAGCCTCATAGCGCTGCTGGGGCTGCTGCCTGGCAGCTTCAACCTGGTCGCTTCAGGGGTGCGTGATGGGGTGTGAGACGAGGAACAGACTCCGGAGGGCATGGAGATGCCATCGGTGGAAAACCATGGCTGGGGTGAGTCGTGGTGAGCTTGGGAAGGTGTTTTGGGGTGGTGGAGCAGGCAGTGCAGGCTGTGCGAGAGCAAAATCCCCAGGCAGATGCTGAGAGAGGCGCATCACGCCCTTTGCAAGGTTTCTCCTGGAGCGCTGCCTGCTCTCTGTCCTTTCTGACAGCCCAAGCACAAGTCAGGGTGATCTCGGGTAGCCTGATCTAGTGGGATGTGTCCCTGCCCATCGCAGGGGGGTTGGAACTGGATGATTTTTAAGGTCCTTTCCAACACAGACTATTTTATGATTCTGTGATCTTGCAGGGGCATCTCTGTCTGCACCCCTGGGAGACCTGGTGTTCATGCCATGGGTTTGGAGGCAGCATTCCCTCTTGCCTCGAAGGGATGCTCTGTGCTATCCCCTGGACCCATTGTTTTTCCTGCCATGCACACCACCCAGCTTGGCTGCTCCGGGTGTACTCCAAGGACGTTGGGGGTAGATACAGCTCTGCAACAGGGGTTGGGATGAACAGGGACCTGCAGGGGCTTTGCAGCTGGCCTTGGCCACTGCAAAAGGGTTTTTTGCGCATGTAAAATCCCTGGAAGTGGGAGGGAGGGTCTGTGCTCGGTGCTGCAATATAACCTGGAGGGAGTCTCCCCATTCCTCATCCCTCGGAGCGGAGTGTGGCACAATTCCAGCTGCATCCAGGCTGGGAGCTGTCAGTGGGGCAGCAGCAGGCATGGAAGTGCCGTGGTGATAACTGTGCTCGGGGCACAAACATGTTGCCAAAATCCCTGAGCAGCTCCAAAACACAAACCTTGGGACCTTTGTCTGGTGCAGCAGGGTCTCAGCCCAGCCCCTGTGGCTGCAAATCTCCTGCTTCTCCCAGTGTTTGAATGAATGTGAATGCACAGCTGCTGGGGGAAAGGGAGGAGGAATGAGAATTTTAATTGTTAAACATACCCTGTTCACCCCAAATATCTTGCCCTGTATAACTCAGATGAAAAAAAATTTCCTCTGCAGTGGGGTAGTGAGTGTTAAATGTCCCAAGAGAGATCACTGAGTCATAGAACGGTTTGGGTTGGAAGGAACCTCAAAGCCCACCCAGTCCCACCCCTGTGATGAGCAGGGACACCTCCCACTGGATCAGGGGCTCCAAGCCCCATCCAACCTGGCCTTGAACCCCTCCAGGGATGGGGCAGCATGGGCCAGGGCCTCCTCACCCTCCCAGTAAAACATTTTCCCCTAAGATCTCACCTCAGTCTCCCCTCTTTCAGCTGAAAACTGTTCTTCGTTGTCCCATCCCTGCCTTTCCTGGTCAAGAGCCCCTTCCCAGCTTTCCTGTTGCCCCCCCTTAAGTCCTGGCGCACAACAGAGCTGGTAGCAAGGAAAGTGAATCCCACTGTTCCCTGCGTGTGTCAGCAGGACGAAGGGTTTTATTGCTTTTCTTGGAAGAAACAGCAAAGGGGCAAAGTCTGGTCTCCGCTGCCGCAGGCTGCTGGCAGATCCGACCCCTGGGCAAGGAGCCCTCAGCCGGCAGCAGCACCTCTCGTGCTTGGCGAGGGTTTGCTGGCGTCCCTGCGAGCTCGCTGACCCGCCGTCGTGTCCCACCGCAGGCCTAGCATGTCCGGGCTGCACCTGGTGAAGAGGGGCCGCGAGCACAGGAAGATGGATCTGCAGCGGGACTTCACCGTCGCCTCGCCGGCCGAGTTCATCACTCGCTTTGGTGGCAACCGAGTCATCGAGAAGGTCTTTCCCTTGCACCTTCCTGCTTTGGCCCAGCTGAGGGGCCATTTCTTTTCACGGTGGCATCTTCAAGTGTTGCCTAAACCTGCTTTGCCCACCAGACTTGGATCGATGGCTGCCTCGGGCTGCCCAGAGCTGTTCAAACCTCAGCTTTACCCACCCTCACGGGGCTGGGAAAGGGAAACCCTCCTGGTGCACAGCAGCTGCTCACAGCGCCTTGGCATGGCAGGCGCAAACGAAGTCCAAAGTCCCGTTCTTCATTAGTCCAAGTGCCAGGCATCTCAGCTGCTGCTGAGGAACCTCCTGCTCAGCTCTCACGGGCAGCTGCAAAGTGTTAGGTGGCTGCTCTGCTTTTCTCCGTGCTGAGAAGTTTCAGCCTCACGTCCCACACCCCTGTCCCCCCCAGGTCCTCATCGCCAACAACGGCATCGCCGCCGTCAAGTGCATGCGCTCCATCCGCCGATGGGCCTACGAGATGTTCCGAAACGAGCGTGCCATTCGGTTCGTGGTCATGGTGACCCCCGAAGACCTCAAAGCCAACGCAGGTAACTCCTAAAAACATCCCGGCAAGGGGTGCTCCCTGCCCTGGGGTGGAGCTGGGGCAGCTCTTTCCTTCTCCCCGTGGTCCTGCCTGGGGTCTGAGAGGCTCTGCACGCCTCAGGGTCACACTTTTCTCCTGTTCATCCACATCTAAATAATTTCCTCCCTCTTCCAGCCTCCCCGAGATGGAGGATTTGGGGAGGGGGTGCAAGGGGCAGCGTGCGAGTGGCGCGTGGCTTGGAGGACCAGCTCCCACCACCATCACCGCGCGATGTCTTTCAGAGTACATCAAAATGGCAGATCACTACGTGCCCGTCCCCGGGGGCACCAACAACAACAACTACGCCAACGTCGAGCTGATTGTGGACATCTCCAAACGGATCCCGGTCCAGGTAGCAGCCGCTCGCAAGCCTCTCACCTCTTCGCTGAGGGAGGGAGATGGGGGGGGAAAGGGCCCTCAGAAGCGGGTGGCATCCCTCTCTGCGGAGGAGCTGGGTGCGATGGGAGCGATGGGAGATGAGCAGCGTAAAGGGGTAACGGCTTCTCCTGTGCCAGGCGGTGTGGGCTGGCTGGGGACACGCCTCGGAAAACCCCAAGCTGCCAGAGCTGCTGCAGAAAAATGGGATCGCTTTCCTAGGTAAGGTCTCCCTGTCCTCTCAGCATTGGAGGGAGCGGTGGACATGGCAGCAGTGGGTGCATGCAGGTGTCCCCGGGGACGCCGTGGTGGGCAGTGCCTGTTCGGTGCATCTGGCTCGTTCGCCCTGCGGCGCGGCAGCCCCCAGGCCAGATTCCCCCAACTGTCCCAGGAACCCTGCTGCTCTCTGGGCTTCCCCTGTAATGCTCACACTAATGCAGCATTCATGGAGGATCCTTCTCTTGGAGAAGGGTGGAGCTCTGTGCTGAACCGGGCAGTGGGTTGGGGGGGTTCCCCGTGCCCCCACTCTTCGCAGAAGGGCTGATGGTGCCAGCTCGGTGGGCAACAGCTTTCTGCAGCATCCGTGTGATGGGGCTGGCTGGCCAGGTTGTCACACCTTACCTCGTCCCTCCCTGTTTGAAGGTCCCCCCAGTGATGCCATGTGGGCGCTGGGGGACAAAGTCGCCTCCACCATCGTGGCTCAGACGGTCCAGATCCCTACGCTGCCGTGGAGCGGGAGTGGTGAGTGTCTCCTCCTCATCCCTCCTGCACACCCTCTCTGCTACCTCGTTTCTCCCCTCCCTCTATTTCTCCCCCAAAGTGAGTGTTGGGGCTGGGATCCGTGGTTCTTCTGGGTTCTTCGAGATAGGGTGCATGGAAGCAAAGGAAACGGCATGGGTGGCCACCATGAGGTCCCCAGCTCCCCTTGACAACAGCCCTGACCATACCTGCAGGTCTGGTGGCCCAGTGGTCTGAGGAGGACCAGGAGCATCAGAAGACAATCAGCATCCCCCTCGAGACGTATGCTCAGGGCTGCGTGAAGGACGTGGAGGAAGGTCTGGAGGTAAAGCTGAGCTCATGAGCATCTCGTTGTCTCTTGTCCAATACTCCTTGGACCCCTTTGGTCTTCCAAGGCACGTGACAGCAGTTTTTCCCTCTGCACAGATGCAGCTTGAGGCAATCCTGCTTGGGGCCGCACGGGGCTGGTGGGTTGGTGGGTTGAGATTCAAAGCGCTTTGGTCACTGCAGTCCTTGTCACCCCTCAGGTGGCCAAGAGGATCGGCTACCCACTAATGATCAAAGCAGCAGAAGGCGGCGGGGGCAAAGGCATCCGAAAAGTGGAGGCTGCGGAGGAATTTGGTGCCTGCTTCCGGCAGGTGAGAGGTGCCTAGAACCCTCCTCCCTGTCCCATCTGGGGACAAGCAGCAGGGTCCCGCTCCCACCCCAGGTGTCTTGTGCTTCCCACCTGGACCTACCTCTGTAACCTGGGATGAGCTTTTGGGCAGTGATGCCGAACACAAGTCTCTCCCTCCCTGCAGGTGCAGGCGGAGGCGCCTGGATCTCCCGTCTTCCTGATGAAGCTGGCGCAGCACGCGCGGCACCTGGAGGTGCAGGTGTTGGCCGACGAGTACGGCAACGCCATCTCCCTCTTTGGCCGCGACTGCTCCATCCAGCGCCGCCACCAGAAGATCATCGAGGAGGCACCCACCACCATCGCGGCTCCCTCTGTCATTGAGGTGATGGAGCAGGTGAGCCACTCCGGGAGCAGCACAGGGAGAAACTGGTCCTTGCCGAGCTTGTTGTGGGGTTTGGCACCTGAGGCTCCCCAGGATGGGAGGGACTCCCCAGGCTGAGTAGGGAGCCCTCTCCCTGCTTGGATCCGTGCAAGGACCCTGCTGCTGTTTCTCCTGGGGTAACCCTGACCCTGCTGTGGTGGTTTCCCTGTCTCCTGCAGTGCGCGGTCCGCCTGGCCCAGATGGTTGGCTACGTGAGCACGGGCACCGTCGAGTACCTCTACAGCGAGGACGGGAGCTTCCACTTCCTCGAGCTGAACCCGCGCCTGCAGGTGGAACATCCTTGCACAGAGATGATCGCAGATGTGAACCTCCCTGCTGCTCAGCTGCAGGTACCTGGGTGCACGCGGGTGGCTCGGGGAGGTGTAGTAGGTGAAGAAGCCTTGCAAGTTAGAGAGAAGTGCTGGATTGGAACCTGGAAGAGGGAAGATGTCCCATGTACCAGCACGTAGGGTGTGGGTGGAAGCAAGGTTGCCTCTAAGTTTGGGTGTTAGGGGAATGTTCTTCCCCCTGAGGGATTGGGGCCCTGGAGCAGCTCCCAGGGGAGCAGTCACAGCCTGATAATATCCCAGCAGCATTTGACCAACACCCTCAGCCCCTCGGTGTGAATGTTGGTGTGTCCCGTGCAGAGACAGGAGCTGGAATGGATGATCTTTGTGGGTCCCTTCTAACTCAGGGCATTCTATGATCCATGATTCTATGATCCCTCCTTCGCCCTTCGCGCTGGGAGCTGCTGCCTGCAGCACGGCTCCTCTTCCCCTCCCTCTTCATTCAAACCACCTCTTGATGTCTCCCGGTTGTAATTTTGCCGCTAAATTCTTGATCCAACAGCTAAAACCCTCCTTGTTCCTCCTGCAGATTGCGATGGGCATCCCTTTGCACAGGATAAAAGACATCCGGGTCCTGTACGGGGAGAGCCCGTGGGGCGATACGCCCATCTGCTTCTGCAGCCCCACCAACCCCCCTGTGCCCAGGGGCCACGTCATCGCTGCCCGCATCACCAGTGAGAACCCCGAGGAGGTGAGTCAAGGGGATGGACTCTCCTACATTGTCCCCGCGTGGGGGATAACGGGGTCCCCTGCCGCTCAGGGGATGAATTGAGCACCATCCTCCTCAGCCACTCAACACTTTCCACCCGTGGGATCAGAGAGATCCACCTGCAGATGGATAAATGGCACAGGAGTTCCCTATCCCCGTGTACCCTGCACGAGTCTCAAGCCTGTTTTTTCCATGCCTTCTCCTCTGTCTTCTCTCAGGGTTTCAAGCCCAGCTCGGGGACGGTGCAGGAGCTGAACTTCCGCAGCAGCAAGAACGTCTGGGGTTACTTCAGTGTGGCGGCAGCCGGGGGGCTGCACGAATTTGCCGATTCACAGTTCGGGCACTGCTTCTCGTGGGGAGAGAACAGGGAAGAGGCCATCTCGTGAGTGTGGTGGGACAGGGCAGAGAGCGAGTGTCCTTGGGATTGCGTGTGCTCGATGTATGAACTGGGAAAGGGGATGTTAGAGAGGATGAGAACGGTGCCTCTCTGTGCTGCAGAGACAGTCTGAGCAAAGCCAAAGTCTCCAGACTGCGCTGGTGCTACAGTCCCAGTTCACAGAATGACGGGACGGTTTGGGTTGGAAGGGGACTTAAAGCCCACGCGGTTCCAGCCCCATGGACAGGGACACCTCCCGCTGGATCAGGTCATCAATCTGATCCTTGAATTCAGGTTGTAGTGACCCACTAAGCGTGAGCTTGGTGCTGGTGAGCTGAGATGTTCATTCACTAATCAAGCAACACTTAACAAAGCTGTTCAGGGTATTTAGGTGTGTTCTTAAGTCAGTGCTGACTGTGAGACGTGTCCAGCCTTAGGACTTGGGTGCTCATCCCCCCAGTCCCTGTGGTTCCCTGGTTTCCTCTGCTGAAAGCCGCCCCGTTGGTCGTTAATGGAGGGCTTTGCTCTCTCAAAGGAACATGGTGGTGGCCCTGAAAGAGCTGTCGATCCGCGGGGATTTCCGGACCACGGTGGAGTATCTGATCAGGCTGCTGGAGACAGAAAGCTTCCAGAACAACGAGATCGACACCGGCTGGCTGGACCATCTCATCGCTGAGAAAGTGCAGGTGGGGTGACTGACCCTCGCTGGGGGGTCGCTGCTCCCCTTCGGGGGGAAGACCCAAACCCTCTTGGTTTTGCCCCATGCAGGCGGAGAAGCCGGACACGATGCTGGGTGTTGTCTGCGGTGCCCTGAATGTCGCAGATGCCGCCTTCAGGACGTGCATGACCGACTTCTTGCACTCGCTGGAGAGGTGCGGAGAGCAGCCTGGGAACCAGGGGGACCTGCTGTGACCCACAGCTCCGGCTTCTCCCTTATCGCTTTAGTTAGAGCGGGGGAAAAGCTTCACATGGTTGGGAAAGCAGCTTTCAAGGGAAAGTGGCTTGACCGAAGGCAGCTTGCTTCTGCTTTTGCACTAGAATGTCAAGGTTATTCCTCTGGCCTTGAAGGACACGCACCCTTATCTGAGTGTGTTTTATCAGCGCCAGACCCGTCTGTTGTGTTTCAGGGGGCAGGTGCTGCCAGCAGCCTCCTTGCTGAACATCGTCGACGTGGAGCTCATCTACGAGGGCGTGAAGTATGTTCTTCAGGTGAGGGCCGGGTTGGGCTCCTGCTGAACCGCTTCTCATGGGGACAGGGCTGTGTGCTCCTGTCCTGAGGGAGAAAGGAGCAAGGAATACGAGGTTGTCCTCTAAAAATAGGCAACATAAAAATGAGGATAATAATAATAATAACAAGCACCTCATTTTAACTCGACAGGCATTATCGTAGATCCGGTTGCCCTGAGTTTAATAAAGGGTGTCCTTTTCTTGCTTTTAAACTCAATTAGTGAAACCTCATGCAAACCACTTACAGCAGGTGAGCTGTGAGTTAAACCAGCTCCAGGCTGCGTTGAACCAGCTCTTTGGGTGCAGCCTGAGGTGGCTGCCTCCATCCCTCCCTCGCACAGCCGCGTCCGTGGCTTCGTGCTGCTCCTGCGCTGAACGTGGGGAGATGCTTCTCGCCCCTCGCTGCTCCCACCAGCGCCGAGAAAGGCCGTTTGCTGAGGTTTCTTACCGGCTGCTGCCTGCAGGTTGCTCGCCAGTCCCTGACGACGTACGTCATCATCATGAACCGCACGCACATCGAGATAGACGTGCACCGGCTGAACGACGGCGGCCTGCTCCTCTCCTACAACGGCAACAGCTACACCACCTACATGAAGGAGGAGATCGACAGGTACCTTCCTGCTGCCTCCGCCACAGCTTCCCATGCTGACCGGTGGCCGGTTGGTGAGACCTTTCCCTTTCCTTAAGATACCGGATCACCGTCGGCAACAAAACGTGTGATTTCGAGAAGGAGAAGGACCCAACGATACTGCGTTCGCCCTCTGCGGGGAAGCTGCTGCAGTACACGGTGGATGACGGTGGCCACGTGGCCGAGGGGAATGTTTATGCAGAGATCGAGGTGGGTTTTGCAGGGGAAGCTCAGAGGAGCTCTGCTCCTGCGGTGCTGGTACATGGATCAAACCAAAGCTTCCAGTGCTTCTGTGGTGCCCAAGACACTCTGCACACAGACACTTCTTGCTCAATGACTGTTTCACCCTCCTCATCCAGGTGATGAAGATCATCATGACGCTGGCGGTGGAGGAGGCTGGGTGCGTGCACTATGTCAAGCGGCCGGGCGCGCTGCTGGAGGCTGGTTGCACCATAGCCCGGCTCGAGCTGGATGATCCCACCAAAGTGAAGCCCGTGAGTCCACTGGGGGCCGGCTACCCTGCTGTTTGTAGAATTGTTTGGTTGGAAAAGCCCTTTGAGATCATTGAATCCAACCATACTTGTCTGCTACTAAGTCATAGCCCTGAGCGTCTCATCCACTTGTCTTTTAAATCCCTCCGAGGAGCGTGACTCCACTTCCCTGGCAGCCTCTGCCAGTGCTTGGAAACCCTTTCACAGAATCACAGAATCACCGGGTTGGAAGAGACCCACTGGATCATCGAGTCCAACCATTCCCACAAAACACTAACCCATGTCCCTCAGGACCTCGTCTACTTGTGCCTTAAACACCTCCAGGGAAGGCAAATCAACCACCTCCCTGGGCAGCATATTCCAGTGCCTAACACTTTCAGCGAAGAAACTTCTCCTGTTATCTAATCTGACCCTCTCCTAGCACAACTCAAGGCCGTGTCCTCTCGCTCCCTCCCATCTGCTCCCAAACAACATCCCGCGGGGTGTCGAGGATGCTCAAGCAGGTGACAAAATGTAGGAGCTGCCCTGGCTGGGGCAGCAGCAAGCGTGTGTCCCCGTGCTGGCGTGGGGTGGCGCAGACGTGGTCACGCTGCATCCCCCACCCAGCTGAGCAGGGGCTCTGGCAGCTGCTCTGCATAAGAATCCCACGCAAACCTGCTCAGTGTGCAGCTTTTAGTGTATTTATAGTGCTCTGTCTACATCTCCAGCTTATCTGCATTGGTTTCAGGATGGGGAATTGGCAGAGACGTGAAGCCGAGTGTTAGATGCTTCCTCTGTGTCCAACCAAAAGCTGGGAGGGGTCGTGCTGGTTCCTCTGGGGCCGTCAGGGCTTTCGGGGGTGGGGGGTCGCATCCCATGTCAGCGAGGACTCTGAATCAACCCACCTCTCTCTCTCCAGGCACAGCTGTTCACGGGGGGGCTCCCGGCACAGGAGGCCCTTCCCATCACCGGAGAGAAGCAGCACCAGGTTCTCCGCAACGTCTTGGAGAATCTCACCAACGTCATGAATGGGTACTGCCTGCCCGAGCCCTACTTCAGCGCCAAGGTGGGTGCTGGGGGCAAAGGTGGTCCAGGGGTTGTTTAAACCCATTGCCTTGTGTTTGTCATGACGGCAAGACGTGCGGTGCTGGAGGGTGTGGGCAGCTCCAGGGGGTGTAGGCATCTCCAGAGGGTTCAAGCAGCTCCAGGGGGTGTAGGCGTCTCCGGAGGGTTCAAGCAGCTCCAGGGGGTGTAGGCATCTCCGGAGGGTTCAAGCAGCTCCAGGGGGTGTAGGCATCTCCGGAGGGTTCAAGCAGCTCCAGGGGGTGTAGGCATTTCCGGAGGGTTCAAGCAGCTCCAGTGGGTGTAGGCATCTCCGGAGGGTTCGAGCAGCTCCAGTGGGTGCAGGCAGCACCACCTTCTGCTCCCCACAGGTGAAGGAGTGGGTGCTGCAGCTGATGAAGACCCTGCGGGACCCCTCGCTGCCCCTGCTGGAGCTGCAGGAGATCATGACGAGCATTTCGGGGAGGATCCCTCTGTCCGTGGAGAAGTCCATCCGGAAGGTGATGGCGCAGTACGCCAGCAACATCACCTCGGTGCTCTGCCGCTTCCCCAGCCAGCAGGTGAGTGAGGGGTGCAGGGGCTGGGCTCCCCAGCTTGGTTTTCGCTCCCTTTTTAGCTGGAGCCGCTTAGGAGTTTCTACCTGAAACTCCTGGACTCGATGATCTGGTGGGTCTCTTCCAACCTGGTTATTCTATGATTCTATGAATACGTCCTGCGCTTAGAAGACTGCGAGAAACAGAGCGTTGATGCCTGTGTTTCTGTATCTGTATTTCTATATTTACTTCTCACTTTGCATTTTTTACCTTGGGAGGAAAAAACCAAACCCAAGTGTTGCTGCAGCGCTGAGATGGGGGAACAGGAGCCCTGCGGCCGCTCTGGCCCTGAGCTGCACCAGCCCCCGTGTCCTCTCCCTGCAGATCGCCAGCGTGCTGGACACCCACGCGGCCACGCTGCAGAGGAAGGCCGAGCGGGAGGTCTTCTTCATGAACACGCAGAGCGTGGTGCAGCTGGTGCAGAGGTGAGCCCCGCGTCCCACCCTGGCCCTCCCCAGCCCTCTCGTCACCTCCGCTGCATCGCAGCTCACCGGGCTCTCCGCTCCCCAGGTACCGCAGCGGCATCCGGGGCTACATGAAGGTGGTGGTGCTGGACCTGCTGCGACGCTACCTGCAAGTGGAGACACAGTTCCAGCACGGTGAGGGCTTGAGAAGGTCTCCAGGGGGGTCTGCAGGGCTGTATTGGGGAGATGTTCCTGGCTCACCACGCTCTGCCCCACAGCTCACTATGACAAGTGTGTCATCAGCCTGCGGGAGCAGTGCAAACCTGACATGACCCCCGTGCTGGAGAGCATCTTCTCCCACGCCCAGGTGGCAAAGAAGAACCTGCTGGTGACCATGTTAATAGTGAGTACAGTCCATGCCCCGAGATGCCAGACGTAAAGGGTGGTGGCAGAGAAAAGCCCGTAAATCGAGGCAAGTTCTGCATCGCTGTGGGATGGGACACGGCTGTGGGTGGCCACCACCACCCTCTGAATCATAGAATCATAGAATCATAGAATCATAGAATCATAGAATCACCTGGTTGGAAGAGACCCACCAGATAATAGAGTCCAACCATTCCCACTAATCTCTAACCCATGTCCCTCAGCACCTCATCCACCTGCACCTTAAACCCCTCCAGGGAAGGCAAATCAACCATCTCCCTGGGCAGCCTCTGCCAGTGCCCAGTGACCCTTTCTGTGAAGAACTTTTTCCTTATGTTGAGCCTGAACCTCCCCTGGTGGAGCTTGAGGCCATTCCCTCTTGTCCTGTCTTGTCTTGTCCTGCTTTCTCTTCAAAAGTGGGCACGCACCTAAGAAGCTGATTTTCTGCTCCCATTTAGTGCATCAACAGGGTTCGAGTTTTACATCCAAGCACCTTTTCCTACATCTCTGGGGTGACTGTATCACCCCTCTGCCACGTTGCGTTGCTGCGCTCAGTTCGAAGAGCAGGATTTTTCCCCTTTTCGCCCCTGCAGGGGCAGAGACGCAGGGCAAAGCTGTCCTGGAGTGAAGGCATCCAAGCTGGGCTATGGTGGTGTGTGTGTTTCAGGACCATTTGTGCGGCCGTGACCCCACGCTGACAGACGAGCTGACGGCCATCCTGCAGGAGCTGACGCAGCTCAGCAAGACCGAACACTCCAAAGTGGCGCTGAGAGCCCGGCAGGTCAGCGAGCGCCACGCCGCGCTGTCCCCCGTCCCCGTTCCCATCCCCGTCCTCCACACTCCCAGCCTCCTCTCCCGTGCAGGTGCTCATCGCCTCTCACCTGCCCTCCTACGAGCTGCGGCACAACCAGGTGGAGTCCATCTTCCTCTCCGCTATCGACATGTACGGACACGAGTACTGCCCTGAAAACCTCAAGGTTGGGAATCGCGTGTTTTTTCTGGAGAGGGATGCTGGGGGGCTTTGGTGAGGAGGTCAGGCTGCAAGTGGCTTAGAAAGAGCTAAGAAAGCAGTTCCAGGCTTTGTGCAGGGTCAGTGCTGGTGTGGAGCAGAGGATGGGACACACGCCATTAATGCCAGTCCCCATCCCCAGCTCCTCACCCACTTTGGTTGGGGACTGACCTGTGGCTCCACATCACCTGGTGGTGTCCCATGTCACCCCAGTGGCCAGTCCCGCACAGCCTCACATTGCAAGACCCCTGTGGGACATGTGTCCCCCACCCTGCAGCGGGGCAAGGAGGTCCAGCTTCACCTTCGCCATCAAGTTTACTTTCTTTCTGCAGAAACTGATCCTCTCGGAAACCACCATCTTCGATGTGCTCCCCATTTTCTTCTACCACACCAACCAGGTGGTACGGATGGCAGCGCTGGAGGTGAGGGCTTGGGGGACACACACACACACAAGCACTTGAGGGGGGTTATGTTGGGAGTGGGGGTGCAGCGGTACCTCCTGCCGACCCCTCCTAGGTGTACGTGCGCCGTGGGTACATCGCCTACGAGCTGAACAGCCTGCAGCACCGGCAGCTTTCGGATGGCACCTGCCTGGTGGAGTTCCAGTTCATGCTGCCCTCTTCCCACCCCAACAGGTACGGGTGTCACCACGCGCCTGTCACAGAATCACACAGAATCACAGAATCGCTGGGTTGGAAGAGACCCATCAGATCATCGAGTCCAACCATTCCCATCAAACACTAAACCATGTCCCTCAGGACCTTGTCCACCCGTGACTTAAACACCTCCAGGGAAGGCGAATCAACCACCTCCCTGGGCAGCATATTCCAATGCCTAATGACCCTTTCCGTAAAAAATTTCCTCCTAACCTCTAGCCTAAATCTCCCCTGGTGGAGCTTGAGGCCATTCCCTCTTGTCCTGTCCCCTGTCACTTGGGAGAAGAGCCCAGCTCCCTCCTCTCCACAACCTCCCTTCAGGTAGTTGGAGAGAGCAATGAGGTCNNGTCTCACCAGTGCTGAGTCCAGAGGGAGAAGAACCTCCCTGGCCCTGCTGGTCACACTGTTTCTGATACAAGCCAAGATGCCATTGGCCTTCTTGGCCACCTGGGCCACTGCTGGCTCATGTTCAGTCGCTGTCAACCAACACCCCCAGGTCCCTCTCCTCCTGGCAGCTCTCCAGACAGACTGCTCCCAGTCTGTAGCTGCTCAGGGTTGTTGTGCCCCATGTGCAGGACCCATCCTGCTCCCCCGGACACAGTCCTTTTACAAAGCTGTTGGGACCCTCAGAGGGAGCAGCCTGGCAGGCTCTCCATTTGCCAGCGGAGCAGGAGGTGCCCTCTCTGGCTCAGGGGACCTGATTGTTCCCCATCAGACCCAGGAGAGGTGCCTCCACCCCTGGCTGACGCCTGCCTTCCTCCCCTGTGCAGGATGTCTGTCCCCATCAGCATCTCCAACCCTGACCTGGCCCGGCACAGCACTGAGCTCTTCATGGACAGTGGCTTTTGTCCCCAGAGCCAGCGGATGGGAGCTATGGTGGCCTTCAACAGATTCGAGGACTTCACGAGGTGGGGGTGCAGAAATGCACCTGGATGGTCATTCGTGCTCCTTTTGGGTGCTGCCGCAGCCACTAGGGAGCAAAAGTGGGTGGCAGCGCCAAAGCTGGTGGTGTCTGGACAACGCTCGGGACAGTTCTTGTTCCTCCCAGACTGATATTTTCAGTACAAGTTACTTGGTGGGGATGTGACATGTCATTTGGGGACGTGTGGAGCCTGAGGGGAGCTTGCCTGGCATGAGTTAAGCTTCTCTGCACATGAACACAGCCGTGCTCAGAGCTGTGGCTTTGCCGCAGGCTCCTGGGGTCCCCCTGAACCAGCGTGTGCCCCCAGGCTGCTGCGCTGCTACCTCGTCCCCGGCCACAGCAGGTCCTGGTATCGTCCCCTCAGGCAGTGGGTGGGCACAATGTGCTGACTTGTCGCCCCGTCCCCTCTGTTTGGGCAGGAACTTCGATGAAGTGATCTCATGCTTCACCAACCCGCCTTCAGAGAACGTGATCTTCAGCGAGGCGCGAGCCACCATCTACGAGGAGGAGGACGCCAAGGTGGGCACGACGCCACTGCTGTCCCTGCCAGACGGCGCCAGGGCGGCTGTGGCGCCGCTGGTCAGGCTTGACCGGGAGGTTTTGTTGCCAGAACGTCCACGAGGAGCCAATCCACATCCTCAACATCGCGCTCCGCTGGGCTGACCACGTGGAAGACGAGAAGTTGGTGCCCATCTTCAGAGCCTTTGCGCAGTCCAAGGTAGGACACTGGGGCCAGGTGCCCTTTTTGCAGATCCTGCGAGCTGGGGTGCTGTTCCCCAAGGCACCTCCACGACGCCCCAAAGCACTGCACCCCATGGCGGCCGCTTGGGTTTTGTTTGCTCCCTCGGGGAAGGTGCTCAAGGTCTCACGACTGGTGGGATCTTCTGTTTCTGTGTAGAAAAACATCCTGGTTGACTGTGGCCTCCGAAGAATCACGTTCCTCATTGCCCAGCAGGTGAGTGCGCGCTGAGCTGTGGGTGGGTGGAGCGGCTTTAGAGACATCGTGCTTCTGCCTCCCTAAAACACCTGGAAAAAGACCTTATAAACACGGCACTGAGTGATGGATGCACTTCATGTACATCAGGAGCTGGGGATTAATTAATGAAGGAATTCATGGAGTGACTTTTGTATTATTCTTTATACTGCTAATGTCTCCAATAACGTGGTTCCTGTGTGGCCCCTCCGTAGCTTTAAGCTGCCTTTCAAAACCATCAACTCTTTTTCCTTTTGAGGGAGCAGGAAGCTTGCAAGTTGTTTTCTTTGTAATGGACTCACTGAAAATCAGAGAAATCCTCTGTGTGCCAAGATTCGATGATCCAATGGGTCTCTTCCAACCTGGTGATTCTATGATTCTATGATTCTATGATTATTCATGTTTTCCTCTCTCTCTCCATTTTCCTCTAGAGAGAATTCCCAAAGTTTTTCACGTTCAGAGCCAGGGATGAGGTAAGAGGTATGGTTAGAGTGGGGTCCACGTGGTGCTGAGCCGCCTGGCTGCTTGCTCACTCCTCGAGGCCGCCTCAGTTTGCAGAGGATCGCATCTACCGGCACCTGGAGCCGGCGCTGGCCTTCCAGCTGGAGCTGAGCCGCATGCGCAACTTCGACCTGACGGCCATCCCCTGCGCCAACCACAAGATGCATCTCTACCTGGGCGCTGCCAAGGTGCAGGCGGGCGCCGAGGCCACCGACTACCGCTTCTTCATCCGCGCCATCGTGCGCCACTCGGACCTCATCACCAAGGCAAGGCGGTTGCTGCCGGGTCCCCTGGTTGCTGCAGGGAGAGGTGGGGGCTCTTTGGGGTGCAAGGAGTTGCTGTGGCGGCTCCTGAAGCAGCCGGTGCCCTGCAGGAGGCTTCCTTCGAGTACCTGCAGAACGAGGGCGAGCGGCTGCTCCTGGAGGCGATGGATGAGCTGGAGGTGGCTTTCAACAACACGGCCGTCCGCACCGACTGCAACCATATCTTCCTCAACTTTGTCCCGACTGTCATCATGGACCCCTCCAAGGTGTGTTTCGCCGTGTCCTGCTTCCCACTGCCAGCGCGGCGCTGCGGTGAGGGTGGGGGCTGCGCCATCCCCTGTGCTTGGTGCTGCCACATGGATGGGTGGCATCCCCCACAGCGGCCTTCAGACCCCGTCCCACCCAGTGTCCACCTGATTCTCGATGGGGGATGGATTTGGCAGCCCCAGAGACCTTTGCAGGATGAGAGGGAATGGCCTCAAGCTCCACCAGGGAAGGTTCAGGCTGAACATTAGGAAAAAATTGTTCATGAAAAGTGACATTGGGCACTGGAAGAGGCTGCCCAGGGAGGGGGTTGATTCACCTTCCTTGGAGGGGTTTAAGGGACGGGTGGATGAGATGCTGAGGGATGTGGTTTAGTGTTCGATAGGAATGGTTGGACTTGATGAACCAGTGGGTCCTTCCAACCTGGTGATTCTGTGTCTGTAGGACACTGTCTTTCTCTGACATGGAGAGGCTGGACGGCAGCACCAGCCCCCAGGGATGGAGAGAGGGAAGGGGCTTGCCCGAAGCAAATCTGAAATAGCAGTTTGGGGTGGAGACGCAACAGGGCTTCTCCAGCCTTGGCATTAGGGACAGTGGAATCCCTGAGAGCACGGACCCACGTGTGTCCTGCCCTGTGCCTAGATCGAGGAGTCGGTGCGCTCCATGGTGATGCGCTACGGCAGCCGCCTCTGGAAGCTGCGGGTCCTGCAGGCCGAGGTGAAGATCAACATCCGCCTGACGCCCACCGCCGCTGCCATCCCCATCCGCCTCTTCCTGACCAACGAGTCCGGCTACTACCTGGACATCAGCCTCTACAAGGAAGTGAGAGACCCCAGCACCGGCAGCGTGAGTAACCGCAGTGGGAACCCAACCACAAGTGCTTGAGCTGCCATTGGCTATGACAAAGCTTTGGGGTGGCTTTTGCAAAAATCCTCGTGTTGCTGGTGCAGAATTGGAGAGTATTTGGGTCTGGCAGGTGAAGGTCAGTGTTCTGGTGTCACCAGTGTTTGCTGCACATCAGTCTTGCACTCTNATCTAAACTAAATCTTCCCTATTTCAGCTTCAAAATCATTCCCCTCATACTACCCCTGCACTCCCTCATCAAGAGCCCCTCCCCAGCTTTCCTGGAGCCCCTTTCAGTCCTGGAAGCTGCCCTAGGGTCTCCCTGGACCCTTCTCTTCTCCAGGCGGAACAACCCCAACCCTCAGCCTGTCCTCATATCAAAGACTGGGGTGGAAAATCTCATTATTTGGTCTAGTAGAACCTCACACCTTAGTGTTTCAGAGGGGCAGGTAGCCAATGCCGCCTTTCTCTCCAGATCATGTTTCATTCGTATGGAGACAAGCAAGGGCCGCAGCACGGGATGCTGATCAACACTCCCTACGTCACCAAGGACCTGCTCCAGGCCAAGCGGTTCCAGGCACAGTCCTTGGGGACCACCTACGTGTATGACTTCCCCGAGATGATCAGGCAGGTGGGTCTGGTGGGTCCTTCAGACGCACAAAGTTGTGCTCCTGGAAGTCCCATCCTGCTGCGGGAGTGTGTGTCTGCCCTCGGTGACAGCCTCGGAGCTGCTGCAGCCCCGTCCTTTCAGCTTCTCCTCCCGCGTGATGTGTCTGCAGGCTCTCTTCAAGCTGTGGGGCTCCTCGGAGCTGTACCCCAAGGATGTCCTGACGTACACCGAGCTGGTGCTGGACTCACAGGGACACCTGGTGCAGATGAAGAGAATCCCTGGAGGGAATGAGGTGGGGGGGGAAGATTTGGGAATGGGGTGAGAACATGCGGTGGGTGGGAGCTGTGCTTCCCTGGTCTGGCTGTGTTTAAAGCCCAGAGGATGTTCCTCAAGCAAGTTATTTTTGTCTGTCTGCTAACGCAGTCTCCAGCTCTGACCCCGTGGAAGAGCCTGCGCTGTGACCTTGTGTTCTTTTGGGGCAGGTGGGGATGGTTGCTTTCAAAATGAAGCTGAAGACCCCCGAGTATCCGCAAGGCCGGGACATCGTTCTCATTTGCAACGACATCACGCACAAGATCGGTTCCTTCGGGCCAGAGGAAGACCTGGTCTTCCTGAGAGCCTCGGAGCTGGCGCGGGCCGAAGGGATCCCTCGCATCTACATCGCTGCCAACAGCGGCGCCCGCATCGGCTTTGCCGACGAGATCAAGCACATGTTCCAGGTGGCCTGGGTGGACCCTGAAGACCCCTACAAGGTGTGTGGGCATCTCCCTTCCTGCCGTCACAGAAAACAGCGGAGGGTTTATTTGGGGAAGGAAGGACCAGAGCTAAACTGGGACATAAACCTGTAGGATCGGTGCTGAGGGGCGAGCACAAACCTGCACCCAGAGCCACGGGGACCAGTGGAGCTGAGACAAAGGGTGGTTGCTCTGCCCAGCCCCGGTCCCTGAGCTTCTGTTGATGCCTAAGATGGGGTTGGGTTGGGATTAGAGAAGAGCCACGTCCCACTTGAATGTGTGCAGAGGGGATCCGTAACTTTTCCTCCTCTTTATTTACAGGGGTTCAAGTACCTCTACCTGACTCCCCAGGACTACACGAGGATCAGCACCATGAACTCGGTGCACTGTGAGCATGTGGAGGAAGGGGGCGAGTCCAGGTGAGCCCCGCTAGACCATGGGGTGCAGAGAGCCACCCCAAGCCCTGTCCTACCTCCCTGTGAGGACACAGCTCCCCCATCGTGGCTCAGCAGCCTGCTGGATACCTCCTGCAGGCAAGTGCTTCCGTCTCTCCTGCCCACACCGCTGTGGCTCTGCTTTTCCTGCAGGTATGTCCTCCTGGACATCATCGGGAAGGACAATGGATTTGGGGTGGAAAACCTGCGAGCTGCTGGGACCATCGCCGGGGAGTCCTCTCGTGCTTACGATGAAATAGTGACCATCAGCATGGTACGGCTCTTGGCCCTGCTCTCCTCCTCCCCTCCCTACTGCTTGCTTTTGAGGTCACCCTGAGGGAACAACAGATTGCAACCACCAACCCGACTCTGCAGACCCCTGCAGAGCATCCCTGACTCAAGGATGGTGCTGCAGCCCTTTCTCCCCAGTAACCCCGCTTGTCCTTGTGCGTGTGTGTGTGTCCAGGTGACCTGTCGGGCCATCGGCATCGGCGCCTACCTGGTGAGGCTGGGCCAGCGTGTCATCCAGGTGGAGAACTCCCACATCATCCTCACCGGCGTCACGGCTCTCAATAAGGTACCGTGCTCAGGCTGCGTGTCCTCCACCTGTACTCACCCTCGTGCCACTACGCACGTGGGCTCCTTCCCTGTCCTGGGAAGAGGAGGTCAGTTCCTCGCACATCATCTCCTGGGATCCATCTGGAGGAGCTGCAGGGCAACTGCCGCTGTGCTCATCTCTGAGAACTGAGAGAACGCCGCCCCGCAGCTGTTTGATGTTGCTTTAGAAGCCACTTTATGGGGCATCGCTCCTAGGGGAGCTCACACGGGAGCTGCTCGGCTCTGGTCCTGGGGACAGGACTCATCGCTGCGCAGAACAGCACTGGTTTGAGCTCATTTAAAACCAGTTTAGCCAATTCCATGCGCTGTCTAAAGCAAGATTTCACTCTAGCCTGTTAGGCCAGGGTGGAAATTCATCCTCAAACCAGAGGGAATGTACCCGTACAGATGTTTGACTTGAAAAACACAGCAAGGAGGAGCAACTCCTATGTTAGCAGAAACCAATTTGCATCTCTTGACGATCCTGGCCAGGTGTTGGGGCGTGAAGTTTACACATCCAATAACCAGCTGGGAGGCGTGCAGATCATGCACAATAACGGCGTTTCCCACGTCACCGTCCCCGATGATTTCGAAGGGGTCTACACCATCCTGCAGTGGCTTTCCTACATACCCAAGGTAGGAGGGTGCTGCGGGACGCTGGTGGGAGGTGTTACCCCCAACATGCTGGTGACGTGCCCCTTGGGGCTCTCAATGCAGGACAACCGAAGCCCAGCACCTGTCATTGCCATAAGTGACCCTATTGAGAGAGAAATCGATTTTGTCCCTTCCAAAGTCCCCTACGACCCCAGGTGGATGCTGGCAGGGAGACCTCACCCAAGTAAGTCTGAGACCTCTGCAGCAACACTCCCCAGCGCATCTTGTGACTGCAACCCCTCCATTTCAATGCAGAAGGTGCTTTTTTTGCTTTCGGTCGGTGCGCAGGGAGCCGTTCAGCACTCTGTGTGGCACCGCTTCTCTTTTCCGTGTGCTCTGCAGCTCTCAAGGGGACCTGGCAGAGCGGCTTCTTTGACCAGGGCAGCTTCTTGGAGATCATGAGGCCGTGGGCTCAGACAGTCGTGGTTGGCCGAGCAAGGTACTAGCAGGTGTGAGGGATGGAGTCGCAGGGCAGAGCACGTTGCCTTGAGCCTGCATGCTGAGATCTCAGATGCACTTCAGCTCTGGCCATGACACTGTTTTTGGGGTGCTGGGGGGCGGTTCACCTCTCTGGTGGGGCTAGAGTGGAGCATGGAGGGGAGCTGGTGGCCTCCGCTGAGGGCGTCCTGCCTCGCTGCAGGCTGGGAGGTCTCCCGGTGGGTGTCATTGCTGTCGAGACTCGCTCCGTGGAAGTGACGATACCTGCGGACCCTGCCAACCCCGACTCGGAGGCAAAGGTGAGACCTTAGCATAGCCACGAGGCAGCTGGGAGGGGAGAGCAGGGGAAAAGCTTATTGTAACCATTTGGTGTGTCTTGATTTTCCTTAAAGACTGGGGAAATCAAGGCTGCTCGGTCAGTTTTCCTTCAGCACTTTTGCATTATGTGCTGCTGATCTACCAGTGCAGTGTGCTGGGAAGCGCCCGTGCCAGCCTCAGCGCTGCTGTTCGCCTTCTTCTCCAGATAATCCAGCAGGCCGGGCAGGTCTGGTTCCCCGATTCTGCTTTTAAAACAGCCCAGGCCATTCGGGACTTCAACCGGGAGCATCTCCCGCTGATGATCTTCGCCAACTGGCGAGGCTTCTCCAGTGGCTTGAAAGGTATCGGGTGCTCGAGGTGCCCAGATCCGCGTGCTGTGCCCTGCTGCCACCACTCTTGCCACTCCAAGGGTCCTGGGATGACCCAGCCTGCCAGGATCTGCTCACACCACCGAGTCCCTTTGTTTTTCAGACATGTACGACCAAATGCTGAAGTTCGGCGCCTTCATCGTCGACAGCCTCCGGGATTTTAAGCAGCCCGTCCTGGTCTATATCCCACCACACGCCGAGCTGCGAGGGGGCTCCTGGGTGGTCATTGACTCCACCATCAACCCCCTGTACGTGGAGCTCTACGCAGACAAGGAGAGCAGGTCAGTGTCCAAAATACGTGTGCGTCGTCCGCAGCCCGTGTGCAGAGGAACATGGATCTGCAGAGTTGTAGTTCCCCTGGCAGGGACCCCCAGTCACTTGAGATGTGTATTTTTGACCCTCTGGTTAATCAGAGCCATCAGCTAAAAGTTCCAGGGCTCTTACAGAGCCACGTGACAGGTATCTTCTCAGAGATATCTACATCCAGCAAAGGCTGGAGGAGAGTATAACACACTTGTGGGGGAGAGAANCTCACCCTCGTGCCACTACGCACGTGGGCTCCTTCCCTGTCCTGGGAAGAGGAGGTCAGTTCCTCGCACATCATCTCCTGGGATCCATCTGGAGGAGCTGCAGGGCAACTGCCGCTGTGCTCATCTCTGAGAACTGAGAGAACGCTGCCCCGCAGATGTTTGATGTTGGTTTAGAGGCCACTTTATGGGGCATCGCTCCTAGGGGAGGTCACACGGGAGCTGCTCGGCTCTGGTCCCGGGGACAGGACTCATCCCTGCGCAGAACAGCACTGGTTTGAGCTCGTTTAAAACCAGCTTAGCTAAATCCATGTACTGTCTAAGCAAGATTTCGCTCTAGCCTGTTAGGCCGAGGTGGAAATTCATCCTCAAAGCAGAGGGAATGTACATGTACAGACGTTTGACTTGACAAACACAGCAAGGAGGAGCAACTCCTATATTAGCAGAAACCAATTTGCATCTCTTGACGATCCTGGCCAGGTGTTGGGGCGTGAAGTTTACACATCCAATAACCAGCTGGGAGGCGTGCAGATCATGCACAATAACGGCGTTTCCCACGTCACCGTCCCCGATGATTTCGAAGGGGTCTACACCATCCTGCAGTGGCTTTCCTACATACCCAAGGTAGGAGGGTGCTGCGGGACGCTGGTGGGAGGTGTTACCCCCAACATGCTGGTGACGTGCCCCTTGGGGCTCTCAATGCAGGACAACCGAAGCCCAGCACCTGTCATTGCCATAAGTGACCCTATTGAGAGAGAAATCGATTTTGTCCCTTCCAAAGTCCCCTACGACCCCAGGTGGATGCTGGCAGGGAGACCTCACCCAAGTAAGTCTGAGACCTCTGCAGCAACACTCCCCAGCGCATCTTGTGACTGCAACCCCTCCATTTCAATGCAGAAGGTGCTTTTTTTGCTTTCGGTCGGTGCGCAGGGAGCCGTTCAGCACTCTGTGTGGCACCGCTTCTCTTTTCCGTGTGCTCTGCAGCTCTCAAGGGGACCTGGCAGAGCGGCTTCTTTGACCAGGGCAGCTTCTTGGAGATCATGAGGCCGTGGGCTCAGACAGTCGTGGTTGGCCGAGCAAGGTACTAGCAGGTGTGAGGGATGGAGTCGCAGGGCAGAGCACGTTGCCTTGAGCCTGCATGCTGAGATCTCAGATGCACTTCAGCTCTGGCCATGACACTGTTTTTGGGGTGCTGGGGGGCGGTTCACCTCTCTGGTGGGGCTAGAGTGGAGCATGGAGGGGAGCTGGTGGCCTCCGCTGAGGGCGTCCTGCCTCGCTGCAGGCTGGGAGGTCTCCCGGTGGGTGTCATTGCTGTCGAGACTCGCTCCGTGGAAGTGACGATACCTGCGGACCCTGCCAACCCCGACTCGGAGGCAAAGGTGAGACCTTAGCATAGCCACGAGGCAGCTGGGAGGGGAGAGCAGGGGAAAAGCTTATTGTAACCATTTGGTGTGTCTTGATTTTCCTTAAAGACTGGGGAAATCAAGGCTGCTCGGTCAGTTTTCCTTCAGCACTTTTGCATTATGTGCTGCTGATCTACCAGTGCAGTGTGCTGGGAAGCGCCCGTGCCAGCCTCAGCGCTGCTGTTCGCCTTCTTCTCCAGATAATCCAGCAGGCCGGGCAGGTCTGGTTCCCCGATTCTGCTTTTAAAACAGCCCAGGCCATTCGGGACTTCAACCGGGAGCATCTCCCGCTGATGATCTTCGCCAACTGGCGAGGCTTCTCCAGTGGCTTGAAAGGTATCGGGTGCTCGAGGTGCCCAGATCCGCGTGCTGTGCCCTGCTGCCACCACTCTTGCCACTCCAAGGGTCCTGGGATGACCCAGCCTGCCAGGATCTGCTCACACCACCGAGTCCCTTTGTTTTTCAGACATGTACGACCAAATGCTGAAGTTCGGCGCCTTCATCGTCGACAGCCTCCGGGATTTTAAGCAGCCCGTCCTGGTCTATATCCCACCACACGCCGAGCTGCGAGGGGGTTCCTGGGTGGTCATTGACTCCACCATCAACCCCCTGTACGTGGAGCTCTACGCAGACAAGGAGAGCAGGTCAGTGTCCAAAATACGTGTGCGTCGTCCGCAGCCCGTGTGCAGAGGAACATGGATCTGCAGAGTTGTAGTTCCCCTGGCAGGGACCCCCAGTCACTTGAGATGTGTATTTTTGACCCTCTGGTTAATCAGAGCCATCAGCTAAAAGTTCCAGGGCTCTTACAGAGCCACGTGACAGGTATCTTCTCAGAGATATCTACATCCAGCAAAGGCTGGAGGAGAGTATAACACACTTGTGGGGGAGAGAAGGTATTTTCACTAATCTGAATTAATGCACATTGGAGTAAGGAGTGGGAGGACAGGCAAGAATCCCAGACTGGAAACAGAACTCTTGTAGGATTTCTTTCTCTCTAATTCTTAGAAGAGAGGGTTGCCTGGACATCTTGTCCCAGAATTTATTCTTTTGGTCCCTGATTTACCAAACTTTCTTTCCAGGGGAGGCATTCTGGAGCCTGGAGGAACAGTTGAGATCAAGTTTAGGAAGAAAGATCTGGTGAAAACCATGAGGAGGATCGATACAGTCTATGCCAGGCTCGTCGAGCAGCTGGGTAAGGGAAATCCTTTGGTGTTCTGCTGTGAAAATTCCTGATGGCTTTTCTGATGGTGGAACCTGACCAAGGGGATGTGCTAGTGCTTCAAAATATTTTTATCTCCCAGGGGCTCTGTAAACGCTGTTCCCTGCTGGAGATGGTTGATGCAGGAGCACTGGACCCCATCACGGTGGTGGGAGGTGGGCTGCTTAGCATAATGTGTCCTGCAGGGACCCCCGAGCTGTCCGAGGCGCAGCGCAAGGAGCTGGAGAAGCAGCTCAAGGCCCGCGAGGAGCTCCTCCTGCCCATCTACTACCAGGTGGCCGTGCGCTTCGCCGACCTACACGACACCCCGGGCCGCATGCAGGAGAAAGGCGTCATCACGGTGAGCCTGGGCACCGGTGGGAAGGGACTTGTGGTGGCACGAAGAGAAGTCCCCTCTGGGGGGTCTGGGCTGCAGCTCCATGCGCTGCTCCTGCCCTGCACGCTTCTCGCTGCTCTAGCCCAGCAGAGCTGCTCTCAAGCAATTGCTGCATACCAGCTCCTCTTCTTTCTGCACACCAGCTCCTCTTCTTTCTGCACACCAGCTCCTCTTCTTTCTGCACACCAGCTCCTCTTCCTTCTTCACACCAGCTCCTCTTCTTTCTGCACACCAGCTCCTCTTCTTTCTGCACACCAACTCCTCTTCTTTCTGCACACCAGCTCCTCCGCTTTCTGCACACCAGCTCCTCTTCTTTCTGCACACCAGCTCCTCTTCTTTCTGCACACCAGCTCCTCTTCTTTCTGAACACCAGCTCCTCTTCCTTCTGCAAACCAGCTCCTCCTCTTTCTGCACACCAGCTCCTTTTATTTCTGCAAAGGTGAACCTGGGCCGTGTCCCTGTTTCTGCAGGACATCTTGGAGTGGAAGAATGCTCGCTCCTTCCTCTACTGGCGTCTGCGACGGCGTCTGCTGGAGGAGGCGGTGAAGGCGGAGATCCTGAAGGCCAACAGCGAGCTGAGCCACATCCACATCCAGTCCATGCTGCGGCGCTGGTTCATGGAGACAGAAGGAGCTGCGAAGGTATCATAGAATCACAGAATCATAGACTCACCGGGTTGGAAGAGACCCACTGGATCATCGAGTCCAACCATTCCTATCAAACACTAAACCATGTCCCTCAGGACTCTGTCCACCTGTGCCTTAAACACCTCCAGGGAAGGTACTCTCAGCCCTGGCTTCCTCAGGTGTCCTTGCGTCCCGTGGGGTTCCCAAAGGCTGTCACCTCGTTCTTCTGCTGCTCAGTCATTTCATTGGTGCCTCCCTGAGGGTTTATATTCAAGATGGGAATCACCAGGGTGGGTGACTGAGTAGCCCTGAGGCTGGGGCTGTCTTCTCAAGTCCGGTGACCGTAGGTGGATGCTGATGTCCAGTGGTGTCAAGGTTGGCCCCCAGATAAAGATTTTCTACTATCAGATAGAGCTTTCCAGGGCAGAAATGAGACCTGGGATCTTTGCATTTGAACTGCTCTCACATGCAAGCGCTGTGACGTGAATCTTACCAGGTGAGCCCTGTGCTTGCTGACCTGGGCACTGAGGGCTTGCAAAGGAAGCAGGTTTTACCTTAACTTTTTACCTTAACTCATCATCATCGAGAAGTCGTGGCTGCCCCATCCCTGCAAGTGTTCAGGACCAGGCTGGATGGGGCTTGGAGCCCCTGATGCAGTGGGAGGTGTCCCTGCTTATGGCAGAGGGGTTGGAACTGGCTGGGCCTTGAGGTCTCTTCCCACTCAAACTGTTCTATTATTTTAAACAGTCCATGGAGCTTTCCCTGGTTTCAGTTTCCAGACGGAACCTTTTTCCCTGGTGGCTATTACAGGGGAGTGGGGGAGCATGTGATGCCGTTGCTTATGTGCAGGACTGAGAAGAAAAATCTCATTGCCTGGTTCTGTCATGGGAGGAAGAAGCCTGAGGCCACAGCAGGAAGGGTGGGCAGCAGGAGCCCCTGCTCACGGAGCTTCTCTCCTCAGGGCTACCTCTGGGACAACAACCAGGTGGTGGTGGAGTGGCTGGAGAAGCACCTGCGGGAGGACGACAGCACCAAGTCGGCCATCCGGGAGAACATCAAGTACTTGAAGCGCGACTATGTGCTCAAGCGCATCCGCAGGTGAGCGACGGCGGGATGCAGAGGGCAAGGCTTTCCCCTGGGTCGGGGACAGAGGGTGGCGGAGAAGAGGCAGCTCTTGCTACGGCCCCTGAGGCAGCTGCCCTCTCCCGTCTGCCTTGCAGCTTGGTCCAAGCCAACCCCGAGGTGGCCATGGACTGCATCATCCAGATGGCTCAGCACATCACCCGCGCGCAGAAGGCCCAGATCACCCGTCTCCTGTCGACTGTGGATGACGATGGCCCGTCTTGAGCCCGTGGCCAGCGGTATGCGGGGCAATTGCCGTGGGGCAGGAGGGGCGCCGGGACACGCTGCTGGTCAGAGGCCAAACCTCAACTCCCCACCTGGTTCCTCAGCCCTTGACCTGAAGCCTTGGACTCTTACTCATGTGCCTAAATACATGATGTCAGTGTTTGCTTTTTAAGCCATGAAGATGGTCCTGCCACCCACGCAAAGTTCCCTCTGGTGCTGAGAGAGCTCGTCCGAGGAGCAGCTTGGCAGAAGGTAAAATTGTCCCAAGCCAAGCCTGGAGTCCGGACCTGGTGCAGAAGTTGGTTTTGAAAAGAATCTGAACTCTTTTACTGCACTTTAGCTGCAAGCCCTGGCCTTCCTTTTTAAAACAAGCACCAGTGTCAAACATGTCTCGTGAGACCGAATGGAGCTGGAAGCACAAACCTGTGCTGGAAGCACCACAGGGACAAGGAGGAGGAGGAGGACTCTACATCTGTACGGTCAGGTGGAGGCTGACCAGACACTGACACAAGGAAATGAAACCCTGCTTAAGAAACAGTCTCAAACTGATGTTTTTGAATAAACTCAGGAATGCCAGGAGCAGTTTGTCTCATCCTTCCTCTTGCTGGGGAGTGAACAGTAGATGTGACTCTGAGTAGCTGGTAGCCCAGAAAAGTCAGCAGGAAGCCACGCTGGGAGCTGTTGCAGCAGGAACATCGAGGGATTCACCAGGATTTGGCTGACCTGACTCTTCCTCTCACATCTCACGTCCTCTGTGGCTCCTGCCAAAGCTCCTTCAAGTGTTCTCAGCCTGTGGAGGCTGGAGAGAAGGGTGGACAGTTCTCCGCGTGCTCCTGTCCCACTGACCCACTGGTTCCAGGGTGAGCTCTCTGTCTGTTGGACCATTTTGCTTCTCGAGTGACCTTTTATCAGCTTGGTTCATGGAGAAGAAATTGGAGTATGTGCCTTCCAGTGCCTCTGGCTGTGTGGGTGCATCATTTCACCAGCACAGGTTTAGTCTTGGCTCACAAAGGAGGAGGCCCGAGGTGGGGGGCCTGGCTGGAGCACAGTGCTGCTATGGCCATGCTCTGGGGGTGTTGGTCACCTCCTCGGTCACTCCTGGGCTGGGGAGTCCCACCAGGGTGTGTGGGGAGGTGTCCCTGGCCTGGAGGTGAGGATTAAAAAAGGTGTTACGAGATGCTTGCTGGTCTGAAAGGTGCCACCACATGGTGTCAGGGAAGGGGGAGCTGATGTTCGCTGTACGAGAGCCAAACCACTGCCAAATAAAGTCAGCACAGTTCTCAAGGAAGTTTTCCCGAGCGGTTTCTTTTGTCACTGCAGCTCCAAGCAGGGGCCGGTGCCTCTGCCACCGCTCAGCCCCTTCCATGCCCCACAGAAACTGCTTTAGCCCAGAGATTTTTAGGAATAGGTTGGTGGAATGGAAACCTAGAGACTGGAGAGCAGTGAGAAATTCTTTATCGTGTGGCCCAGGTTGCCCAGAGCAGGGGTGGCTGCTCCATCCCTGGAGGGGCTCAAGACCAGGTTGGATGGGGCTTGGAGCCCCTGATCCAGTGGGAGGTGTCCCTGCCCATGACAGGGGTGGAACTGGATGGTCTCTGAGGTCCCTTCCAACCCAAACCGTTCCCTGATTCTATGAAAAAAAAGAGTTCCTGGAGTAAATATCTGTAAACCCTTATTCTCCTGGAAGATTTGCGCTAGGCATGATGCCTCCACTTTAAACATTTGGAGCCACCAGAGCAGTTGCAGCAGCACATCCACAACGAGCCAGGCTTAGTGCTAAGAAACGTTTATTTAAAACAACGAAGGCATCGTAGATGACGCCCATCACAGCAAACGATCGGGACTCACACGTGTTATCAAACAATAAATTACGACGTGGAGCATCGTGCCCTTTTGGAAGAGGTTGTTGTGGATGTAGGGGAAGGCACCGAGGTTTTCCAGCCTCAGACCTTTCCCTACAGCGATTTCCAGCAGGAAGGGGAGGCTCCAGCTTTCCCCACGCTCCAGGTTTTTAGCACATGGACCAGGGTGGGAGAGAAGAGCCTGTGAGCACGTGGATACCGGGAGCCAGACAGGGGGATTCTATTAATGCACAGGAACAGACGACACACAAGATATAAATATCACTTCACGGTCACAGAGGTATCAATAAACTAAACGCTAAGATCCAACACAGAGGTTGCTTTTTTATATTTCCAGATGTTTCATCACATTTTTTTTTTTTCCCCACAATGTGTGTTACCAAGTACAAAGCATTTAAATTTGAAAATTTAAACTACGTTAGAATCGATTTTACTCGGTTAATTAGGAAAGAAAGGCTTCTCGTGGATGGGTAACGGTACGGTTACAAATATTTGGTCTCCGAAGTTTTGAGTTTCACAGTGTCAAAAGTGCTTATTTAAAAGAAATGTAAAAAAACCAGCGATGGAAATGTTTGTGTTTTTCGATTATGAATAATTTAGCGGGTGTGAAAGAGGTTACTGCAGCATTTAAAAAAAAAAAAATTGAACAGTGCTCGGCTTACATAATTTCTTTTCATAACAATAAATATAAATAAATTTGCAAATAGTAATACTGCCTAGCACGAGAATAGACAGAAGCACAATACACGAGGCTATAAACAAATCTAGTTTTTTAAAAAATCCTAAATAAAATAGGCACGATTCCTAAAATCTTCTAGTTTAATAGCTCAATAGCACCACTTCCTTCAGCAGGCAAGGACTTTGTTTTTAATCCTGGAGATAACTGCTATGGGTTTATATTTTTGTTCTTTTTTTTTTCCCTGCCTCAGAACAATAAATTAACAATAGTTATATAAAGAAAGAATTAGCGGTGCCAGCGTCTGCAGAAACCACGCGGGGTCTTTCTTCAAGGGCAAGAGTTATTTGGCAATGTAAGAAAGAAAAATATATTTATGTGTGGTACGTGATGAGCAGTTTTGGACTCCAACTTGGTGCTGGGCGGCCCGCTGAGGTGTGTTGGCTTCTCTGCAGGTGGTGAGCAGCGTCCGTTATAGAATCAAAGAATCATAGAATCATAGAATAACCAGGTTGGGAGAGACCCACCGGATCATCGAGTCCAACCATAACCATTCTGTGTATTTGCCTTAACTGGACTCTTTTTCTTTAGCTCAGTTCCATTCTAGTGAACGTTCCTGCCGACTGATGCCTCCAGGTCCTTCTTGAGAAGCTCCCCAGTGTCCATGAGCGTCCATGCCTGTTCCTCACCGTTGTCACAGCTGAAAGCGGTTCTACTAGCAAAAATTCAAGTTATTTTGGCATCACATTCTGTGTCTCAGCAGAAACACGTTCCACGCGGCTGCAGAAGGAGCTCTCGGGAGCTCCCAGCTGCTTTCAGGTTGGATTTTCAGGAGAACCGGCCCCTGGGTCAGAGGTCCGTGGGAAATCTGGCGCGGTGCAAAGAGCTCAGAGCAGAGCGATGGGTTTGTTGCCCTGGCTGTTCATGTACTGAGCCGCCGCCACGTTGTCCAGCGTGGTGTAGGTGGTGTAAAGGCCGGTGACCTGCAAGTCTGAGAAGGAGTGGTCGCTGCCGCTGGAGACCGGGGTGAGGCCAGGGGTGCCCAGGTCGCAGTCTGAGAGGTGGAGCGGGGAGTTGCTGAAGGCAGCCAGGGTATCAAGGCCGAAGCTGTCATCTTTCATCTCCTCCCATATGTTACCTTTAAAAGATTAAATTCAGCTCACAGAAACACATTTAACCCACCCGGGCACTGCGTTTATGGGGTCAGTCCATAACTAAAAGGCTTCACCTGCTGCTTAGGACCAGTGCTGCCTTGCAGGTGGGACCATTTCTATTGCAAAGGCAGTAAAGCATCTCTGTCCTCCTGATTTCTCTGGTTCCAGCAGGAATCTAGACCTTTCCAGGCAGCATCTACCACGTGCTAACCAGAAACCCAGGGGCCACGCCAGGCACCGTCATAAACCGTAAAGTTCTGTTATAAATCATAAAGTTCTGTTTTACAGAAGAGGAAAACCAAGG
>WAAB01018667.1:35263-87220 GCA_013389865.1 Piaya cayana | reverse complement strand
AAAAAAAAACAGATTTTTTTTTTCTAAAGGCTATCAATGAAAAATTGAATCACATGGTTAAAGAAGTGACTACTGCACTCTAGGCTTTGTGAGTCAGACCACTTATTTAAGGGTTTCTCTTTCAACTTAGCTGCTTTCTTATCACCAGTTTTTATTACAGAAGGTTAGGAACAGGTTACATGCAGCAATTAGCTTTGTTTATGGTCCTGTCAATAAGTAGGACAGAAAACATCTGTGATTAGATAACATGGAAAGGAAGATATATGAGATGACTATTACCTCCTTTGGGGACAGAAGAAACAGTGCAGATATAATGAGATGCAATTTCAGACACCAGGTAAGCGAAGAAAATGTGGACATCCAAACCCTGAAGTCAATTTGAAAAAGAATGCAATTTCTTCTCTCTAAAATCTGTAGCTATAATGCAGTAAAAAGAGTAATTGAATAAGCACATTTACTAAATGCCTCTGCTCTGACAATTAGCTGCCAGTTGCCAACAATGCCTATTTAGTCAACAGTGCAGTTATTTGATGTAGTTGTTATACTTCAGAATTTAAAATCTGGTAAGGCAGGGTGGTAGTCCAAGCTCATATATTTATAGATAACATGTTCTGATTTCTGAACAAGAATAAACTTACTTCACCACGAAAATTCATAAAAGCAGTTGAGTAGCTAGGTCCATATTATCATTCATCCAGCACTAACAAGGACATGTAAGTGTGATATTACTGTGGCTTAATGTAGCTATGTATCAGCTGAGTGTCAGCTGCACTAAAACACACAGGAGGTTTATTTTCTAATGGTACCATTGATTTTTTCCTAGTAATATCAGTACCAGCAGTTGTAAAAGGACAAAAGGTCTCAGTTTTGACCAAGGTCAGACTATGCCAGACATAAAACTACATAGGGAAGTCAAATCCTTGCCCAAAAGAATTTTTAGCTTAATTAAAGGAGAGAAAGATGAGAGAATTCAGCATGAATTCTATGAATGCAAGCAAGTTAACAACTGAATCAGTGCAAATTCATTTCACTGCAAGGCAGAAGCAGGAGGTGACAAGGACTGGTCGAAACTTGCTGGCATGATTTTTTTTGCCACAGCTGGTAAAGACTACCAGCTGTTTGCCATTGCACATGTGCAAATCCTTCTCAATTCCTCTGCCGCAGGTAAAGGCACAAACACGCTGCTTGCTTTTGGCAAGAGTTAGGAAAGTGGCATGGACTCTATAGGGTCTCAAATAAGTCTTTAACTAAGCAAAACAGAACAACCTCAGTTTCTGTGGTCAGCAATGTCAGCTGAATAGAAAATAATACTATTGCACTGGTTTGCATAGAGAAGGAAAGGATTCTAACTTTTATAACCCTAATGACTTTTAGATTCAAAAGGTAATTAAACAAGAAGCAGAAATATTAAAAATCTATGTGGAGACTATCAGTTTGGAGAACAGGTAGACACCCGAACTTTCATAGATTTTCTGTCATAATGTTTATATGCTACAGGTACCTTTGGTCTCATTGTCACTGTTACTGAAGAATCATAATGCAGTAACCATGTTACAGCAGCTAGGAGTCAAAGAGGCATCTGATGTGTATAAGGAGTTTCTGAGTATACTTGATCATATAGTCTGCTCATAATATATTAAATTATCTGTGCCCCAGACTTGGTCTTATGAAATTCAGTGGGAAAATTGTAGAGATACCTGGTCAGGCATGAGTGGGTAAAGACCGACCTGTTAACCTTCACCACACGTCTGGGAGAGACGTAGCCAAACCAGTGTGAAAAGAAAAGTAGTCATAATCTCTACCGGAGGAATCTAACCTAGGTGTTCATATAGGTACATGAAAGGAAATCCACTTCTCCTTTAACTTTACAACATGGACCCCAGTGGTTTATCTTTTTTCTCTTCTATCTTTCATGCCAAGGCCTCCTAGCTGCAAAATGTTGACAACTGGGTAATTGCAAACTATCCTGACAAGGCAGTGTCCCCTGAGAATCATCTTCTGGGTATTAGAACACACCCCCTAACAATGTACTTGGTATCATCCCAGATCATCAAGGTCACAGGAATAAACCACTAATATTCCTTCCCATAGTGTATTTCAGAAATTTCAGATACCTGTTAGAGGTTTCTCAATGCAAATTGCTGCATGTTGACTTCAGGGAATCCCCTTCTGCTCCTTCTCCCTGTCTTGAGAACCATGTCACTTCTGTAATGTGCTCCCCACCACCAGTAGCTTTCTGCCCACATCAACACTGCCTGTATTCAGCCTCTCCATTTCACAGATGTTCTCCAAATCCGTGAAGGAAATAAGGAAAAGTATCAGGAGGGTAGCACGTCACACGATAGTTCGTTATCCTAGTTGTTAATGAAAGGACAGTTGCTATCTACCTGGAGCCTAAGTGCTACTCATTTTTAAGACATGGTTACTTCTAAATAGTGAAGTGTAAAAAAAAGGAGATACTTGTGCCAGCTAGTCAGTCACAGGATGTGGGTTTGTACACATTCAGTCAGTATAGACTAGCATATAGCTCACTCATGCACAGCTTGGCAAAGGACACTGATATATATCACTATATAGAATATGGTAGCTGCTATGTTTTAGTCTTATCTTTTAAGTATTCCAGTTACCATCACGATCTTAGTAAGCCAAACATCTGTAGTAATCACACTGTTGAAATTAACCTATGTTCTGACATTAAACTCTCTTCTACAGATGAGTCTGAAATATGCCAGCCTCCCACCTGCATTTTCTGATAAGGGATTTTCACTGCTGTAGACTGAGTGATAAATTATATTTTAAGGCATTATGAGGTACTTCTTCTAACAATGACAAATGACAATATTTAATAGCTGGGGAGGGTGACAACAATACAAAAAAAAAGAACAAAAAAAAGAAAACAAAATCTGCCTCACAACACATTTCTGGGAGCGTTTAGAGTTGAGCTGTAGACATGTGTGCTGTGGTGCTTCTACAGCGAGCTTTGCCTCAAAGGCANGGGTCTCTTCCAACCTGGTGACTCTATGATCCCTACTATTTCATGCATTGAAGATGCCACCAAAATGTCTTACTTTTATTATTTTTTTCTTAAAATTGTGTATTCATTCCTTTTTCACCTGTTCATCTGTACTATGCCATATACTAAAGCAATTGTTTTCTCCCTGGTAGAGGTCAAGGAACAAGTGCAATGTAAAAACAGAGATTACTAGTTAAAATAATTAATGATTATATATTCATTATTTTATATAATACATGATACATATATCTTGTGTAATGAATTATATATAAAGATGCGTTAAGGACATGGGGAGAATGCAAGGAGGTGAAACCCTAAAACTCACCCAAGAAATTGCTCAGCAGTGACAGAAGCCAATCCAACTTTTGAAGCTGCTTCATTTTTCAGCAACATACCAACAAACTCTGCTCATGTCCCAAAATGTCAATACAATTTTACTGAAAGTAAAGAAAAGATAAAGAAAAATGTAGGAGTAATATTCCATGTCTCTCTGGACTTGAGTTGCTAGAGTACTATTTCATTTTCAGTACACCAGGCTTTTTCTGATTAGAGAAATAGTCTGTACAGTTTGAGTTGGCAGTGAGAGACTGAACTCTGTTCCACCGAGACAGGGAGTTAAGTGTCNTTAGTCTTATCTTTTAAGTATTCCAGTTACCATCACGATCTTAGTAAGCCAAACATCTGTAGTAATCACACTGTTGAAATTAACCTATGTTCTGACATTAAACTCTCTTCTACAGATGAGTCTGAAATATGCCAGCCTCCCACCTGCATTTTCTGATAAGGGATTTTCACTGCTGTAGACTGAGTGATAAATTATATTTTAAGGCATTATGAGGTACTTCTTCTAACAATGACAAATGACAATATTTAATAGCTGGGGAGGGTGACAACAATACAAAAAAAAAGAACAAAAAAAAGAAAACAAAATCTGCCTCACAACACATTTCTGGGAGCGTTTAGAGTTGAGCTGTAGACATGTGTGCTGTGGTGCTTCTACAGCGAGCTTTGCCTCAAAGGCACATGGTATACTAACTAATTCAAAATTAGTTTTCCATCCCCTTTCCATATACATAACTGCACTACCTGCTCATAGTGATACAAGCCTTTTTGCAAATGTTTATTGATATAAACATTGGAACAGGCTACCCAGGGAGGTGGTTGAGTCACCTTCCCTGGAGGTGTTTAAGGCACGGGTGGATGAGGTCCTGAGGGACATGGTTTAGTGTTTGATAGGAATGGTTGGACTCAATGATCTGGCGGGTCTCTTCCAACCTGGTGACTCTATGATCCCTACTATTTCATGCATTGAAGATGCCACCAAAATGTCTTACTTTTATTATTTTTTTCTTAAAATTGTGTATTCATTCCTTTTTCACCTGTTCATCTGTACTATGCCATATACTAAAGCAATTGTTTTCTCCCTGGTAGAGGTCAAGGAACAAGTGCAATGTAAAAACAGAGATTACTAGTTAAAATAATTAATGATTATATATTCATTATTTTATATAATACATGATACATATATCTTGTGTAATGAATTATATATAAAGATGCGTTAAGGACATGGGGAGAATGCAAGGAGGTGAAACCCTAAAACTCACCCAAGAAATTGCTCAGCAGTGACAGAAGCCAATCCAACTTTTGAAGCTGCTTCATTTTTCAGCAACATACCAACAAACTCTGCTCATGTCCCAAAATGTCAATACAATTTTACTGAAAGTAAAGAAAAGATAAAGAAAAATGTAGGAGTAATATTCCATGTCTCTCTGGACTTGAGTTGCTAGAGTACTATTTCATTTTCAGTACACCAGGCTTTTTCTGATTAGAGAAATAGTCTGTACAGTTTGAGTTGGCAGTGAGAGACTGAACTCTGTTCCACCGAGACAGGGAGTTAAGTGTCAATAACTGAGGAGAGGTTCTTAGTACCATTCCCTTTTAGGGGCTGTCAGCTGAACTTGCAGTTTATATGAGTACATCTGCAATAAGTATGTCCCTGAAGAATGCAGAATAATTACAAGTGAAACACAACCCATAGAAAGAAGGTTAAACATCTATATTTAAACAGAATTCTGATAACCACCAAGGGAAAAAAAAAGTTTTTGCAAGGTTTTGTGGGAACTCTGCAGAAAAATTAAAATTACTTGCTAGGTCTAAGTTAGGCAAGAGTTAGCAGAGAACATGTAGTTTGTTGTCCTGCTAAAAGGCAACAACAGGTGATTTCTATAAAATTATGTTAGATATAACCTAAAACACCTTGTTCAGTAATTACCTTACAGTAAGCATTAACCTGACCCTTTAGCAAGAACAAAACTCTGTTATATAATATCTACCTTCCTTATGTTGAAGGTCAATGAGAATTCTCCACAGCTTTTCAAAGAGGAAAAGAGCTCAGTCTTGTCCACTGCTCTGCTTAAACCAGCTTTCCCTTGCTAAACCTTATTTAAGCCAAGCTCCTGCCTGATTCCCTTACTCTGTCCACAAGTGCCCCTGGTGTGGTGCTCTGTAGTATCTTCTTTGGCAACTCTTCCTGCTGCCTACCTGATTCCCATAAGCCATGCCCATCACCATGTTTTATCAATCCCTTCTGCACTTTGAACAACAATCAGGATGTTTCATAGAGGAAAGCAGCAAATTCATGTGGCTTTGTGGAATGACTCAGCTAGTACACCTCCTTTGACTACCTGCAACAGGTGGATGCTAAAAACAACCCAAAATGCATGCTGAAAATGCAGACCTGCAAGTCACATTAGATGTGAGATTTAATGGAGCACGGTGGCCTAGGGGCTCATAAATAACTCCATACCACCTTCACCACCACATTTTGGTTCCACAACCTATTAAAGATATGTAAGTATCACCACACTTCTCCAGGAAGCAGTCTCCATGAAATGGCCCTCAGACAGATTAATGTTTCCTTTTACTGCAATAAAGTCTTGATTTTCAATTTTTGGTACAATTAAGGAGCACTGTAAAACATTTTTATTATCTTTTTGTTCAGACTGAGAGACAATTATTACACTGTTTGTATATGCGGAAACCTATTCAAGTATTAGTCATTTTCCTTGTTATTAGCTTCTGCTTTAAATTGCATGATAAAGAATTATGGCCACATTTGCGATCCCACAGTATTTGTTTTCATTTTTTATGGCATGGCAACACAAATAAAAAGAGACAGCTAACAGCCTGGGGAGGAGGACGTGTGGTCACAATGGGAGGGCTGCAATGACAGGTATGAACACTCCTTAAAGAGGTAGGGTAAGAGGAAATTGATTTTCCAAAAATAAAATACTTCTTTTTATCCTTCCAACGTTATCTTCCTGTAATTATCTGGTATCATGCTCATTCTATATGTGTTAATTGGAACAAGTTTTCATTTGCACAGATGACAGCTCAGGATATCCTGTTGCACAGTAACAGTACGAAGTTACACAAAGAGAATATGCAACACAGCATCTGCCCTTCACAGGACTGAAACTTTGTGTACCAAGAGCTGGAAGTGACCAAGCAGAAGATGAGAGTATCACCAGGGTTCCAGTTTGCTAAGAACAGATTTGTGTACATATCAACGAGGGCTATATCTATTCTTGTAAATGTTAAAGACCATTCTCCAGATGCAAGGCCAACTGCCGTAGAACACCTTCCATCCTTTTGACTAAACTCTCGTATCTTACAAAACAGTGGTGGCATTCAAGGTGTTTACTGGGCACTGTCCCTGGCTTGTGCTGTCTTCCCAGCCTTGCCTGAGAATTTTTTTTTTTTTACAGTATATCTTGCAGTAAGCTAAAATTCTGTTAGGTCTGGGATAACAACAGTGAAGCTGAGCACACACCCCTGCATATGCCCACAGCCTGATACTGTTTTGTCTACATGTATAGGCAAAGCCATGGAAACCATTCTGAATATTTGTGCAGAAAAGTCTTGTGGATGAAGAATAAATCCAGCACTGTAGACTTGCAATGTGGCATGAGCTTACAGAGCTTTGTAAGAATTTAATGGATTGTAGTTGTAAAGTGCTGTTTAACTGTGAAAAGGAGTTATTCTGTGCTATCCTATCATCCATACAGTATCTAAGACTGTTTTTATAAATTATGTGTCCTTTTATGTACTGAGTAAGGGGACATAATTGCTTAATAATGACTTTAAGATGTCTCTCAGGCAACAGTTAACAACAGTACCCTAGCTTTTACCCCTTCCTTCAGTGACAAAAACTGAACAGCCCCATGTTAGGAAGTCAACATATTGTAATTGCCATGTTTTCACACAAGCAGCCTCTTTTCCATAACAGTGTGTCTATAACCTCCTCAAAGATGCATTAGCTATGCCTTCCCACCTCTCCTGGTCAGCATAACTAGAGGGATTATAATGACAGACTAAGATAAATTTGTATATGCCAGGAGTCACAGGACTTCCCTGCTTCAATTCTTGCAGCTAGAGCTGAACTAGAGCAAATCCTTGCAAAACCAGCAGCCTTCATTGCAGATTTGCAGTGATGGAGAGTAGCTATGCACTCATGCGCTAGCCTTGTTGCACTACATCTGATTACCAATCACAAATTGCTTAGATACTTTCTGCAGCTACTCATTATTTTGACATGTCATTCCCAAGCATGCAATGTTTTTTAGTAATGCTTGGAAAACTGCAAATCTAACCAGGTCAATTTCACTAACCAGTACTATCTTTGTTGACACCCTCAGTACTTAAATTCACACACAAGATTAATGCAACTAGATGCACAATTTTCCGTGTCAATTTTAAGGGTACATATTCCAGATCATTGACACGCATAATAAATACCATACAGACCCCAAGGGAAGTCCACATTTCTGACCCAAACAAGTACTTTCCCCAACTTTATTACCCAGGCAGCCCATAATATCTCAACGTGGATACAAGCAAGTTGTCAGAGACAAAATAAAAAGTCTTGCTAAACTCAAGATAGATATGATCATCTCTCCCTCTCATCAGCAATGCTGGGCTTTCATCCTTCAAAGAATCAAAATATTCCCTTCAGCTACACCATTCTTAGCATCTCATATTCTCTTCAGATTTCTTGCTCTGAGACTAGATTTCCCCCTCAGCCTGTAGCCATGTCATTATTTGATCCTCTGTATAACCTTAATAACTTAACTTAATCTTTATCTTTGTCTGTGCTTAAAATGTGCATTGCTGTTTGGAACCTAGCTCACTGAAATACTAAGACTGCTGTGTTTCCGTGACCTAGTATCACATTATTTCTGGTATATTATGTAGGATTTATTATGGAGCTGCCAATCAGACAAATAAATGGACATGTTCGCTTTTTTGCTATTGCTATCATCTGCTTTGGATAACACAACCTGTAAGAGAATCACCAGGAGCTACATTTTAATGAGATTTTGCATTAGTTTATCCAGAGGCACATCAGCAACACCACTGAACCTAAAGACAACACAGACTGGAGACTTTCTACTAAATGTGTAGTTAATTCCTTCTGTTAACGGTCTCTGTGCTGGTGGTAGTACCTTTTCATGTCTTTTTTACCTTATGCCCTACCTAAAAATGTTCACTTTTGTGAACCTGCTTCTTTCCCACTCCTAAGTTTTGTCAGTTTTCAGTGTGAAACCAGAAGAGGAGATACTTTCCTGGACACCAAAGAGATATGCTGCCTTAAAGAAGTGTTTATAGGCAGGATGCTAAATAAGATTCCTCTTTCAGGTACCTTGCCTCATTTCCAACTTCACTCTATGATTAATATGTTTTAAAAATACTGTTGTCACTGAGAAATGTTAGTATCATAGAACCATAGAATACTTTGCATTGCAATGTATCTTAAGGATCATCTAGTTCCAACCCCCCTGCCACAGGCAGGGACACCTCCCACTAGATCAGGCTTCCCAAGGCCCCAACCAACCTGGCCTTGAGCACCTCCAGGGATGGGGCAGCCACAACTTCCCTGGGCAACCTGTGCCAGTGCCTCACCATTCTCATGATGAAGAAATTCTTCCTTATGTCTAATCTAAATCTGCTCCTCACCAGTTTATACCCATTGCCCCTAGTCCTATCACTTTGTTAACAGTCCCTCCCTTACTTTCTTGTAGCCCCTTTCAGGTACTGGAAGGTTGCAATAAGATCTCCTCAGACCCTTCTCTTCTCCAGGCTGAACAACCCCAACTCACTCAGCCTGTCCTCATAGGAAAGGTGCTCCAGCCCTTGTATCATCTTTGTAGCCTTCCTCTGGACCTGTTCCAACAGCTCCATATCCTTCTTATGTTGAGGATTCCAGAAATGGACACAATACTCCAGATGTGGTCTCACAAGAGAGGAATAGAGGGGCAGAATTACTTCCCTCAGCCTGCTGGCCATGCTGCTTTTGATGCAGCCCAGGATATGGTTGGTCTTCTCAGCTGCGAGCACATTTTTCTGGCTCATGTTGAGCTTCTCATCAACCAGCACCCCCCAAGTCCTTCTCTGCAGGGCTGGTCTCAATCATATCATCCCCCATCGTGTACTGAAATTGTGGATTGCCCCAACCCAGGGGCAGGACTTGGCACTTGGTCTTGTTGAACTTCATGAGGTTCTCAGAGGCCCACTTCTCCAGCCTGTCCAGGTCCCCTAGATGACATCCTGTCTTTCTGGTCTGGCAACTACACCACTTGGCTTCGTGTCATTTGCAAACTTATTCTGGGTGCATTCAATCTTACTCTCAATCTTATTTCATTGATGAAGATATTAAATATCACTGGTCCCACTACAGACCCCTGAGGGACACCACTTTTCACCGATCTCCATCTGGGCTTCGAGCTATTGACCGCTACTCTCTGAATACAACCACCCAAACAGTTGCTTAGCCACAGTACCATCCACCCATCAATCCCATCTCTCTCCAGTTTAGAGAGAAGGATGATGTGGGGGACTATGTCAAAAGCTTTACAGAAGTCTAGATAGATCACATACATTGGTTTTCCCATGTCCACTGCTGTGGTTACCCCATCATAGGAAGCTACTAGGTTGGTCATACAGGATCTGCTCCCCATCAAGCCATGCTAGCTGCCATTAATAACCTACACATCCTCCATGTGCTTTAGAAGGGCTTCTAGGAGGATCTGTTCCATGATCTTCCCAGGCACAGAGGTGAGGCTGACAGGTTGGTAGTTCCCAGGGTTGTCTTTTCAACCCTTTTTAGAAGGATATGAATCCTTTTCCACACTAAACAAAATTCCCAGTGAAACACGGGAGCTGCTAAGACAGAATTCAACATCCCACAGACTTGGACCTTAGATCAAGAAGTGTCACTTAATATTCTCTTATATCAAATCTGATGAGAAAGTCAAGAATGATACCTTAAGGAAAAATATAATTTAAAGAACAGAATCTGTACTTGTTCATCTGAATCACATTTATAATGCACGAGGCAAAAGTCATGTTTCATTTCCCATGAATGACTGTACCTTTGGCCATATGAGATTTCTTTTCATACTGGTTTTGGCTATAATAGAGTCAGTTTTCTTCATAGTAGCTTGCATGGGGCTATGTTTTGGATTTGTGATCAAAACAGTGCTGATAATACAGGGATATTTTGATATTTATAAGTAATACTTATAAAGTCAAAGCCTTTTCTGCTTCTTACACCACCCCCCCAGTGAGGAGGCTAAGGGTGCACAAGGAGTTGGGATGGGACACACAGCAAGACACTGACTCAAACTGACCAGCTTGGATGAGCAGAGAGATCTGAGTGAATCTCAGAAAAAAAAGAGGAAAGCATGAGATTTGGAAGAAGGTGCAGGCATCTCAAGAAGACTACAAGGATGAAGTGGTACCATGTAGAGAGAAAATCAGAACTTCTAAAGCCCAACTAGAACTTAGATTGGCCAGTTCTGTGAAAGATAATAAAAAATGTTTCTACAAATATATTTAAAAACAAAAGGAGGGCCAAGGAGCATCTCCATCCTTTACTGGACACAAGAGAAACAGTACTGACAAAGGATGAAAATAAGGCTGAGATGCTTAAGGCCTTCTTTGCCTTAGTCTGTTATAGTAAGGTAAGATGTTTTCTGGGTACTCAGCCTCATCAGCCAGAAGACAGGGAGGAAGAGCAGAACAAAGTTCCCTCAATGCAATAGGAAGTGTTTAGAGACTGTTAGGCAAATTAGATACTCATAAATTTATGAAGCCAGATGGGATCCAGCCAAAGGTATTAAGGGAGCTGGCAGAGGTGCTTACCAAACCCCTTTCCACCATTTATCAGCAGTTCTGGCTAACCGGCAAAGTTCCCCTTCACTGGAGGCTGGCTGATGCTACACCTATTTACAAGAAAGGCCAGAGGGAGGATCCAGGGAACTACAGGCCTGTCAGTCTCGCCTTGGTGCCAGATAAGGTCATGGAGCAGCTAATCTTGAGTGTTATCACATAGCACATGCAAGATAACTAGGTGATCAAGCCCAGGCAACAAGGGCTTATGAAAGGCAGGTCCTACCAAACTAATCAGATCATCTTCTGTGACAAGGCAACCCGCCTAATAGGTGAGGGAAAGGCTGTGAATATAGTGTACCTGGACTTCAGTAAAGCCTTTGACACTGTTTCTCACAGGATTCTGCTTGAGACACTGGCGACCACTGAACTGGACAAACATACTCTATGGTGAGTAAAAAACTGTCTGGATGGCTGGGCCCAAAGACTAGTGGTAAATGGAGTTAAATCTAGTTGGAGGCCAGTCACAAGTGGTGTTTCCCAGGGCTCAGTTCTTGATCCAGTTCTGTTCAGTATCTTTTTCAATGATCTGGATGAAGGCATCGAGTGCACCCTTAGTAAGTTTGCACAAGTCACTAAGCTGGGAGAAACTGTTGATCTGCTGGAGGGTAGGGAGGCTCTGCAAAGGCATCTGAACAGGCTGTATTGATGGCCTGAGACCAATGGGATAAGGTTTTTCAAGGCTAAGTGCAGAGTCCTGCATTTGAGACACAAAAACCCTGTGCAGAGCTACAGGCTTTGGGAACAGTGGCTAGAAAGCTGCCAGGCAGAGAAGGATCTGCAGGTGTTGGTTGACAGCTAACTGAACATGAGCCAGCAGTGTGCCCAGGTGACCAACAGCATTTTGGCTTGTATCAGAAACAGTGTGGCCAGCAGGAGCAGGGAAGTGATTCTGCCTCTATATTCAGCACTGCTGAGGCCACACCTCGAATACTGTGTTCAGTTTTTTCTTTGCTTGTGGTATTTTCTTTTATCTATTAAACTCTATTCTCCTCAGCCTACAAGTATTTGCATGTTTACCCTTCCCCTTCTCTCCCTCAACCTTCTGGGAGAAGTAAGCGGGTGGCTGGGTAGTGCTTAGTGGTTTACCTGGGTTAAACCATGACACTTTCCAGTGATTTCCAACCATCCACATTCCAGTCTAGTTTTTTTCTCAATATTCTACTAAGGATGTTTGAACAAAATAGCAAATGCTTTCTTTCCCGCAATTGTACCACCAGGGCAGAGGAACTCCTCCTTTTCTTCTCATCAAAATAAAATAAAACCAGAAAAAGATGAGCAGAAATCTATTTCCATTACAAAGATATGTCTGAACTTTTGCTATTTTCAGGTAAAACAATTGAGTGAATGGCTTCACTAATTTATTTCCCATTTGCTTTTCTGTAATATACCTTTTGTAAAGGGTAGAAGTTTATCTGCTTACTCTTCCATCAGACATTCAGCACAGTCCCAACTGCCAATGCAGCACTTCCAGTGAAAAATAAGCAACAGCTTAAACAGTCTCATTTCCAGCCCAAATGTGAAAGCTTTTCCTCTTGAAGGAAAAATATATATCCCAAGTCAGTATTTTGTTAACAGGTCCATAAATAAGAACACAAAACAGGGCAGGACTGACAGAAATGAGACAAAAATGTGATTCTGGGAGCCCTGGTAGACAAATCTCCCGTTCTCTATAACCTCCAAAATCACACTATTTCATCTCTAATTCTAGAAAAGTTTTGACACAAACCAAGAAGTAAATTTCATCTGTGAAGGGTGACCCCAGAAATGTGTGTCAGTAAGATTTGGTTTTAGTCATATTGTGCAGTATGAAAGATCATCCTTCATGATCCCCATTCTCATTCTGGGAAGGGATAAAATCCCATTTTACTGGAATCAGATCATTAACATATCATTTAAATGAATAATGATGTCATCCATGGGGCTGTAATATGCATACATGCTTAATTTCCTCGTACAATCGAGCAATTCAAATTTTGTTTGTGGCTGTGCTTTGGAAATCACTGAGAGTGAAGGAAGGAAGGAACCAGGCTGAGTAAGGTGCTGAGCATAGGTCTGATATCCCCAAAGCTTTGTTCTCATTTCAGTGAAATTCCATCAACATAAAGCCTGTTTCTCAGCCCCACAGGATGCCATGAAGATGACGTCTCATGCCTGTGATGTATACCTCAGTTTTTGATCTCCTTTAAGAATATGTGAGTCCAGAAACTACTGTTGCGACCAGTAAAGCTTCACTGATATAAAACTTCAGTCACTAGGACCACAGAGTACAAAGACAAGACCCTTTTCAGCCATAATCACATCCATAAAAGCCAACCTGTCCCATTGCACTTGCCCTCTATGAGAAGACAGGAATGTTTGTACTGTCTTTCTCTCTCTCATCTCTACGATGCAAGCAGCACAAATGTAGAAGCCTTTTAGGGTGAACGCATAGTCCTGCGTAAGGCTGTATCTGCAGAAACTATGGTGCAGGGCAGCAGAACTGGAACAAAAAAAAAGAAAATGCATGGGGAGAACTACAAGGCAGTTTCATCCAGGCAGTCTGGTATCCCTATAATGTCCTGTTGCAACAAGATTTCCTGGAGTGTAAATAATATAGAGTAACTCTGACCTTCACCAGGACAGAATAGTCTTTATAGCTCTAGTCCTGGGCAGAATCAAACCACCTTCACTTACCTGAGAGAAAGCTGGAAATAGTGGCAAGTGCTACAGGCAAGTGTACAAATCTAGAGCACTGAATAAAGCAGACTAGGAAATATTTAGGAAATATTGATGAAAGCAGTTTCACCTGGACTTAGACCTTTCCCTCCAGACAGTATTCACAGTCCTCAATTTCTCTGTATGTGTTGTGTGTGTCCGTTTCTGGTCTCCAACTATTATGCCATTCTGTAGATGTCTGCTTCCCCTCTAAAGCTCCACTTTTTTTCAGAATGGTAACTACAGCTTCTTGACCTGCAACCTAGAAAACTACTAAGATATTTCCCTAGTTTTTAAGATTATTCTGGTCTTCCACATCTACCTGTATCCTCTTCATCTCTCATTCATCTGGAAAGCACCAACCCCACTGCTGTGGAGGTATGGTCATATTCCTAAGGCCAGTCCTGGAGAACCATCCCTTGTGCATGACTTTCTCAGAAACCCCATCCGCCCTTTTCTATTCAGTCTAGGCTGCTTAAAAGCAAAATACCTGTACTTCTGAGTGGTACCTCCATAGTATGGAAACCACTCTTCACACACACTTCACAGCAGGAACTGATGCAGATATCCTCCTTGCAGAGACTGCCAGAAGCTTCAGCTCTGAGAATTGGCTTTATTGGCCATTGGAGGTTTTATGTAGCTTCAACAGAGTATATTTTTTATCCTTTTATCGCCTGTTATAGACAAGATGATGGTCATTTTTTTTTTCATTTCTAGATTGGCTCCCTATCTTGGTAAAGGTCAGGGAACAAATGGGCTTGCACAACTTGTAGTTCCTTGAGAAGCGTTGGTAAGGAAGGGCAGGAGTATCTGAACAGAGACTGTTTGAGCTCTACCTTCAAGAGAAAAAGGTCTTTAATTCTGCCAGCATACACAAGTATCACTTTTGAAATACAAAAATCCTCCCACTACATATTGAAAATTTGGCAAGGGCCAGTGGTGTTAAATGGAAGACAGCACTTGTTCTGCTCTCAAACAAAGGCTGATTTGGAAGAAGTGTAGCACAGCCCTGCTCTCCCCTAGTTCTGGAGGTGCAATATGTCAGCAGCATGAGAGGAAGAGAGAGGGAGAAACAGAAGCTAAAAAAGTCACTAGGATATTATGGTCAGGATCGTGCAATTGAATCTGGAAATGGTAATAGGGAAGAAAAGCAAAGGAGCACAGTGAGACGTTAGGGGCTATTAGAGATAATAGAAAAAAAGTCTTTTTGCAGAGCAGGGGGACTTACATAAACCCTAGATTAAAGCTCATCTTGCTGCATGGGAGAGATGGAGCTGGTTAACCTGATGCATGTTTCTGCTATAACAGGCACTAGTACAACATACAGACTGGATGTCAGAAAGAGAGTTGGACTGGGTAGCAACATTAAATTTCTTCACTTTCCTTGCTGAAATACTGCCAGAAAATGATATTATAGACATATAAATGCAATTAAAAAAACATATAAAATGCATTTTTTTCTTGAAAACAATCCTAACCTACAAAGAAATGAGCAGTTAACAACAGCAACGGGGAAAAAATAGAATTCTTCTGGTTATTATTTGACACATATTAAAATTCCAGGTTCCAGGACAATAGAGGAAAGATAAATGAGCTGAGAGAGTGTCAAATGTGTTTTAAGCATATTCATTTTCAGTGGTAAAGGTGGAAGGCAGGCAGCCTTGTGGAGAAGTCTGGGACCAACTTTGTCACTGAAGTTTTCCTGCAGAAAAGATCAGGTAGATACAGGTCTAAATGAACCCTATGCATGTCAAAGCAAGACTAGCAACATCTGAAGTAACAAAGCAGATAGGTGGTATCCATCTCAAGTGTAAAGAAGCAATATGCGGACCCACATTCCTTTCACATCAGGCTTTCTTAGAGATCAGGTTTCTTTTTCCTCAGAAAATGAAATGCCGCCAACACAGAAGATGAAGGAAGAAGACAGAAGTCGAAGGATTCAATGTGTCTCGAGTTATCAAACATGCAAGTCCCCACAATGAGTCTTAGGTAAGATGGCACCTTCTTTCTTTGACATTCATTTCACTATTTCATCATCTCTTTTTCCCTTATCTTCTCTTACTCACAGTGCCATTTTGAAAGAGAGACAGCCTGGAGACATATCATTTTTGGTGGGGAAGGAGAGCAGGGAGAGTTCCTATGCTTCCCTTCTGGACTTTTTTCAACCCTTCAGATGTTTACAGGGCAGTCCTGTGAGATGCTGTTGGGTTGCCCCGTGCAATGATCTTTGTTTCAAGGCTGCTTATGGGAAATAAACATTAGCTTTAGTGGTTTTTTCTGTAACTTTAGAATATGCTGAAATACAGAAAAGTTTGATAATCATAGAATTGCTTGGTTGGAAAAGAGCTTTGAGATCATCTATTCCAACCCTATCTGTCCACTTCTAAATCATATCNGGTTACCTGGGTCACTGCTGGCTCATGTTCGACTGGATGTCAGTCAACACCTCCAGGTCCTTCTTCCCCTAGTCTGTAGCTCTGCACAGGGCTGTTGCACCCCAAGTGCAGGACTCCACACTTGGCCTTGATAAATCTCAGTACATTGGTCTCAGCCCATCTATCCAGCCTGTTGATATCCCTCCCTACCCTCAAGCAGATTGATACTTACTCCCAGTTTAGTAACATCTGTGAACTTTCTAAGGCTGCATTCAATCCACTCATCCAGATCATCGATAAAGATACTGAACAGAACTGGGTCAAGAACTGAGCCCTGGGAAACACCACTTGTGACTGGCCTCCAACTAGATTTAACTCCATTTACCACTAGTCTTTGCGCCCAGCCATCCAAACAGTTTTTTAACCAGCATAGGGTATGCCTGTCCAGCTCAGAGGCAGCTAGTTTCTGAAGTAGAATCCTGTGAGAAATGGTGTCAAAGGCTTTACTGAAGTCCAGGTACACTATATTCACAGCCTTTCCCTCATCCAATAAGTGGTTCACCTTGTCAGAGAAGGAGATCAGGGGAGTTTGGCAGGACCTGCTTTTCATAAGCCCATGTTGACTGGGCCTGATAAACCCTATTTAGGAAAGAGATGAAAAGAACAAGCCTCTCCTTATGTCTACAACAGCTCTCAGGACTTTATGACCCACTGAAAATGAAAACAAATCATTGTGGTGTTTGGTTGGTTTGTTTTGTTATTTTTTTTAGATAAAGGGCTGCCAGCCTTTCCCTGCTTACCTGAGAGGAAATTTATGTCAGAATATGAATTTGAGCCCATCTCTCCCTGAGACTCACCTCTCTCTGGATCACTCAGCTTCAGTAACTTATCCTGTTGAACACAAGGGGAAGTGTTTCATCTATATGGCTGTCCATCTCCCTGCCTTATCTGTGTTCTGCCAGATAGAAATGAAACATTTAGGATCAGACACAGTATTAATTTAGATGTAGCTGGGATTTATTCTAAACCAAAACTATCTCTTTGATAAATATTGCTTTGAAAACCTCAGTCTTTTTTTTTTTGTCATGAAATTTACTAATTTCGTATGCATTTTTAACAATTAAAAATGCTTTTTTTAGCATGTATAATATAGACAATATTACATCAGTTTGTTTTAAACAAAGATCCCTATCAGATCATTAGATGATTCATGATGTTTCAGATAAATCCAATTAAAACTAGTCAGGCTTAAGAAAATTCTAACAGAGTTAGGTTTCTTAACTGCAACTTTTCCCTGTATTATTCAGAGCATAATTCAATAAAACCTAGTCAAATAAATTATTCAAATATTTATTGAATTATTGAATATATTATTATTCAAATAAAGCCAAAATACGACAGCTCCAGTGATTCAACAGTTTTGCATGACCTCAACATACACATCTCTTAAATGTAAATAATTTTCTGTGGGAAAACTTCATTTTTTAGGGCAGTTACAATTCTCTAGGCTTTCATTCAGTATGAGTGTAAGGGACCATATAACAGTAAATACCTGAATAAATAAGCACAACTAGCTCTGAAATATGAATATTATTCAATCCAATTTCCTTTGATTTTTACTTGACCAATTTTGAATGTCACAAAATAGATCACAGTGGTCTGTCACTTGATTGCATCTAATATAAATTGAGATAAAAGGTTGTATCATTTTTAATATATCACCTTACTTAGAATGCTTTTTGGCTGCTGACACATCAGCTAGATTGCAGTGATCAATAAAAGCAAAGAAAATGCTGAGGTATTAGAATCTTTGTAATTCTTCTAGTCAATAATTTTTCCTATCGCACTTAATACCTATCTCTCTGTCTAAACTGGCCAAGTTAAAAATGTAATTGTTATGATAATGAAATGTAGAATAAAAGACATCCAGATATTTAAAAGATGCTCTATACATCTTCTGTCAGCATTCAAGTAGAAGAATATTTGCTTTACTAGAATTTAGCTTCCTCCTAATACATGATGATTCAAGAGCACTACCATCTAATTACTGATTTACACTTATACACTGTATTATACCATAGTGAAGATGAAGACTATTAGAACAGACAGTTCACTGCAACTTCAGACACTAAGGAACAGCAAAGATGGGATACCTGGAAGGAGGAAAAAAAATCTCTTTTGCAGATGTTAATCTTATTTATTTGATGGCTTGCAAGAACTGCATCAATTTGTATCAGACTATTTGTCTAAAAAAAACTGGTTTAGATCCTGCCTGGAATGCAAACTGTGTTATAGCTGTCACATATTGCCAGAGAAAAAGTTGGGACCTTTGTATATCAAGATAGTAAATCAAATAAGAAAGGGGTATCTCAGTACTCCACTAGATACAGGAAAAACGGGATAGAATTTTATTCTAACTTCAGCAATTTAATTATAGTTATTACAGGCAATGGAGCAAAAAAAGGATGAGGTAGTTGTGTTTGAAATGAAAATGTGCTGGTACAGCATGCAGCCCCACAGTGCTTTGGTTCCCAACACAGGATGCATAAAGCATTTCACAAAACTATGCAACAACTACAAGAATTTAATATTGTGACAAATACAGCAGCAAAAATGCAAGCTCAGTGACAACTGCAGCAACAGAAAGAGCCATTGGCACATCTCAGCAATTGTAACCAGATACTTGCAGCTTACAGAAGTTCTTTCAGCTATTAATAGTGATAATGAATATATAAACTGAGATGTGGTTTCAAACCAAAGAAGCTGAAACTATAAGAAAAGGGAAGTCTTATGTATAAGTTTGCTGGTGTAGGAAATTCCTTAGACTTTTACCTTACCGCTGAGAGGTATGAGAATCACTAAGTTGAGTTTGCAGACTTGGAATTAATGGGTGCTAAATGGAAAAGCATTCAGAATATTTCTGGCAATTAAATGCTCGTCTTATAACATCACATCCAGTAGTTTCACTGGATGTTCTCTAATACATGTTTCTTTGATTTCCTGCAAGTTAGCATCATTCCTGTAATCATAGAGTCTTCTTAATGTCAAAGTCCTCAAACATTTCAGAATAGCTAATGAGCTACCATGTCTGAGCTCGTGTGCACTGTTGCAGTGCTATGTGCTGTGTCACAAGCTGTGATAAGACACATCTTTTTTCTTGGTTTTATAATCACATCTAAGAAATCATGAAGTCATTTGATTCATTCTTCCATGAAAATGAATATTCAAATCAGAGCCACAGATTTTAGCCAGTCATCTTCTGTTATGTTGGTCAGACTGATGCCTTCATGGGATGGTGCAATTACAAGCCCCACACAACACTTGAGAAGACAACTCTTTCCACAAATATAACTGAAAAGTACACAAACCTTTCAAAAGCCAACTGAATTATCCGATGTATAATGGCTCTTCATAGGCTAATTTTTTTTTTTCATTGCAAACATGTGGCTTATGGTAGCAACGCTGGCCACATAAAGTATGTCATCTAATTTTAGCATCAACAAACCAATGTACACATTACAAAATGAAATGGTCCCTCTTCTGCTTCATTTATTAATTGGTTTTGATAACAGTCGTGACAGAGAAAGACAAATTTTGTTTTCATTTCAAAGTAGAGTTTGTATTGATGATAGTAAGAAAAGTCACTCTTTCACCTGGGAAATAGCTTGAACAGGTAACTACTAAAACACAAGAAACAAAGATATGAAACATTTGGAGTAATTAGGATTATTCCATGTAGAGAACTCATCATTTGCCTCTAGAAAATGAAATGTGTTATTGATCCTTTATTCACTTATCAGCTAATTAGATATCATCACTCAGCTCCTTACTAACATGATGCTCTTTCTTCTGGATTCACTGTACTTCCATCCTACTTAGCACTGGCACAGAAATACATAGAAACAATCAACATTCCCACTAAAGAATGTTTAGCCCAACTTAATGGAAGATAGGCATCCTTGTGGTGTGTTCTGTAAGATTTCCAGGCCTCCTTGTTGCTGCAAAGTATTTGGCATTACAGAAACTGGCTCACAGTCCATGTCTTATCATCTGCTCCCATTAGTAATAATACTGCAGAGAAAGGAAAGAAAAAGGAGGGGGGGGAAAGCAAGTCTTGATTATTGCACCTTGTTGCAATTGTATACAAGTCAAAGGGAATAAACATGAAGGCTGTAAGATCACTTGTTCACAAGCAGTACAAACATTACTGATAACAGCACGGTCTGCTCTGCAGCATTCCATCTGCCAGCTGCAAGAATGAAAAAGGGAGAGCAATTAGGAATATTAATCAGGGTTTGAAGTGCTGCGTGTTTCTTGATTCACATGGAGAAAGACCAAGATATATCAAAAGATAATGTGTTTACTTAAAATAAAATAGAAGCATGATTTCTTTAGTCCTGTATATTTATTGCAGTACAATTTTTTTCCATGACTGCACTGAACTTTCCACCAAATCTCTCACACTTACTTTGAATAGTCAGGCACTTAGCTCAATCTATCTCAGTCTTATTGAAGCTTCTGATTACTGATTATTTAGAAGCACTGAGTTAACATTAGACTGTCAGCAGTTAGATTATTTCCCTGGTGATCTTCATTCTGGTACTTAATAATGTCATTTCATCCATTCCAATTAGACTTCTCTGCTAAGAAAAAAAAAATAAATCAAAAGTTTCATTTAGATTTCTGAGTAAATGTACAGAGTTTAACATAGAATTTGATCCTTGCTGAGAAATTATTTGGGAATATCAGTAAAACATGTTTTGGAGAGATACATATTTTCTCTGTACCTTGGAGGTATTTCTAAACAGAATTTTATCTTCTGCTGAGGAGATGTCTCCCCACAGATAACTGAAGGACAACGCTATACAGATACTTAAAGTGCCTAAAGATGTAGATTGGTGCCTACTGGGATTTTATCTCTCCATAAGAGATTTATACACAGGCAGATATCACAGTTTAAAATCTAAGGAAATAAAGTATTTATTCAGAAATCCACCCAAGAAAACTAGCTTGTTGTGTGTATGAAAGCCACAGAAATCGTCTAATACAGTGTAGTCATTTTTTACTGCCATTCACCAAGTTACATGGCCTACTTATTGTGACTTGGGACACAACAGGCACTGCTGAAGAGCATCTCTACTACACATGGACCATGTCTCTAAAATGAAGAAAAAAAAGGTAACACGCAATCTGCCCCAGCTGGCAGTTTGTCTCCAGGCCACCACAATCCCTTATGCACAGCAAGGAATCAGAGGAGAAGCCTCCACTGTGGAGACCAATGCCAGGACACTTGTGGAGGTTATTAACTGTGCCTCGGACTCTTGTCCTACATAAAAAGCTGCCATATCCAAAGATGGGGAAGTGAAAGGTGGCTCGTACTCACTTGGGATGATTATTGCAGCTCTTCCAGCAGAAGTGAACGCTTAGGATCAGATTCCTGAGTTGAAGGTCTACAGTGTTTTGATTCAGTCTCTTCTCCAGAAATAAGAAAGATTCAAGATTTTAAAGCAACTTGTATAAAAATTATAAAAAAAACAAAGCAAGTTCTATAGGGTAGGGGAGTGGTTGGGATTTTTCCCTGTATTTTAGGTCACACAACAGCTTGCACCTGTCAAGGAAAATTAAGACAACATTGCATGCAATTTTTGCATTAAAAAAATTCTTTCCCAGCTCTGAAGTAGACATATAGGAGCGTTTATGAAGCTAAAGAACCTCAGAGAGAGGCCTTTTAAACAGATTAGCCTCTTAGAAGATGATGATATGCTATCAAGCACTGCAGTAGAAGTTTGATAACCTCGGGCTGCCTTTGAAACTATCCAGATAGGGGCTTTAGATGATTTGGAACCATTTAAAGAAGGTCTGCATGCTACATTCTGCAATAAAATAAGGACCTTGGCACTTGATGTCCTCTGTCATTAAAGGCCAGAGTATAATGCTAAGCAGGTTGAAAGCAGATGGCAGACTAAAATCGAATATGTAGGTGAAAAAAGGACAGGGCTATCTGGAGAAGGACACAGAAATACAGCTTTTTGTGTGCAGACAATATGCTGGGGGAAAATGACGCAGAATGCACAGCATGTACCTTTATGTGCCATCTTCACAAATGATCAGAGCTATTTGTAAGAATGCATCAAGTTTAATCCTGCAAAAAGCAAAGGACAGGCTGGGTATGCTGACTGCCGCACTTAAGTTTTCCTTGTAGGAAGGGTTGATACCTGGATGGCCTGTTCTCTCTCTAAGAAAGGAAACCCACATCAGAGAGGTGTTTTTCTTTTTATAGAAATACACATATAAGGAATAAACCTCTGGGAAGTTTCAAGAAAGACTGAACAATCAGGAAAGCTGATGCTGAAATCCCTCTGTGCTGTTGTTCTCTGAAAACAAAGCTTTGCTTTTAAAACCCCTGGTCACATTGTGTTTGCTGCACATCCCATCATTGCCTTTCTCATAGTCTCCAACCTAGGTCTGCATTAACCCTTTTTTCAAGCACCATAAAAGACCTCAAAAGTTAAATCGTTGCATGAGCCCAGTGAGAAGCTGTGTTCAACTGGATGATGCTCATCTTCTGTCCTTCAACAGACAGAAATGTCCCTCCCTGACACCATAGTGTGCAGGCGTAGGGCTGCGCGTTACAACCATAGGGCTGACCATACTGAAGTAAAAAACCTGTCCTACTAATTATTTAGAACAAACTTCTATTCTGAAATACTTTGGGGTCACCTCAGAGAAACATCACAACCTGTCCCATGGAGTGGTCATCTGGGGTTGAGGGCACAGGAGCTATGCCTTACAGGCTAGACCAAGTAATCCAGAAGAGTTTGTATCATACCAGATCATGAGGAATCTGTCTGCAATATAAATTTAGACAACAAATTCTCCAGTTCAGAAAGTCCCACATAATACACAGTACCTCTCAACAGAGAAATCTCAATTGCTATACCTATATGTATACACAAAGTAACTCTAGGATAGTGTAGTAACTAAAACAAAAATCCACCTTAATATCTGGCAGCAAATTTTAATCTCAGTAGGTCTTTATATTTTGAATGACTTTATTTTCTTTTATTTTCCCTACAACTGTTTTGGCTTTTCCTCTTAAACAGGTTGTAGAAGTACTAGAAGATACAGATCTAAAAAGCTTTGATTAGAGGAGAATGTCCTGACTTCCCTGCTGCAGACAGGCACCTTAGTGGAAGTTTGGGATAGAAGGGATTTCTTATGCCATTATCAAGATCTTTTCTGGCAGCAGCTTTCATAGTGCTGTCAGATTAGAGTCACCCTCATTAACTGTCAGACACTATCTCATTTTCAGTGGTAGAGAGAAGGAGGGAATAATAATCCTCATATACACTGGATGGCTTCAACAAGAGAAATGTCACTTAATGACATTTGTACAGCGGATAATACCAGGCAAAATAAAGGGTAGGAGGGATTTTTTTATCCTTTTTTTTCTTCACAGCTCCTAGAAGAAATCTTTGTTACCGTCCTCTCTCAAGTTGTCTTTGCAAGTGACTTGGAGGTTTTAAGTCAGAAATTACCTATAGATCACTGGAGGGATAACAGAGTCCCCTTTGCAGTCCTGAGCACACTAGAATATCTTCCTTTGCAGTTTGTGACTGATAGGAGCTTCCTTTCATCTTCAGGCAATGGACAAATTAAAAGACAATCCTAGTCCTTGTGTTTTCCCTCTGATTACCGTGCAAAGGCTCACTCTCAGCTGTGTCAGGTTGTGCTATTAATGCATTTCAGCTACTTTTCTCTAGGTAAAGGGGGAAAAGACTTGCTGAAAGGGGATTTTTTTAGACTTTTTCCTTTCACTTAAGAAAGTTCTTTTGAGCCCTAGCTGGTAAACCTTTGAATTTAGTGCATCATTTGTACCCTGACAGAAGAACAAGTTACCCTCAGTCATCCAGGAACAGAGCTGCTTTGGTGTGACCTCCTTCCAGGTTTTATTTCCACCACAGAATTTTTACATTCCTCTGCCTTAGAAGATCCCTTGATATGGTACTACAAAATTAAAATCTTAGAATTAGATAATTAGAACAGATGAGGAGCAAATTTCATAGGCATGTCTTAAAAACAGTATGCAGACACCATTTTTCCTTGATTATTTCTTATCTCTTAGGATAACTGAAAAGAGAGAGATCTCCACCTTCCCATCACCTTCACTGATTTTACCCAGCTTTGCAGTAGAGACAGAGCAGATAACTGGAAAGGATAATAGCAGCAAAGTCTAGAAAGAAGTCACTACCTTCCTAAATCAAAGCTTAAGGAGGTTCCAGCAAGAATAAAGTTAGACAAACTATCATCTTCAGTGGTAAATTCTTTGCAGCATCTTTCTTTATAGTTCTTCTCAGTAAAGTAATGCATAATATAGAATCATAAAATTTATTGAGATGAAAGGGATCTTAGAGATCATCTAATTCCAACCCCCTGCCATGAGCAGAGACACCTCCCACTAGGTTAAGCTGCCCAAGGCCCCACCCAACCTGATCTTGAACACCTCCAGGGAAGGGGCAGCCACAACTTCCCTGGGCAACTGGTTCCAGTGTCACCACCCTCATCGTGAAGAATTTCTCCCTAATGCCTAGTCTAAATCATCCCCTCTCCAACTTATAGACGTTCCCCCTAGCCCTATCACTACATGGCTTTATAAACAGTCCCTCCCCAGTTTTCTTGTACATCCCCTTCAGGTGCTGGAACAGTGCTATAAAATCTCCTCAGAGCCTTCTCTTCTCCAAGCTGAACAACCACAACTCTCTCAACATGTCCTCATATGGGAGGTGGTTCAGCCTTCTGATTATATTTGTAGCCCTCCTCTGGGCCCGTTCCAACAGTTCCAAACACTTTTTATATTGAGGAGACATATGCCTCATATGGTCTGAATAAGCCTTGTTGTTTCATACATGGAGCCCAGTTGTCTAATGGATAGGAGCTTTTCACTTTGTCTGTACTCAAATATATGTAGTATGCTTTGCAAAAGCATATGTTTCTATATTTCTTTACAATCCAGGACTTAAATGTAAGCTCTGCTAGTCAACAGTCACAAGGTGATACAAAATACATTTTTCTCGGTTTTCCTTTCTTGTCTTGGACAGCATTTATTCTTCATTTTCCTCAGCAGTGCTGTCTGAAGCATTTTGTTCAGTCCTTGTTTTGATCCCTGTATGAAATCTTCACAAGACAGTCATGCTCCCAAATTGCAGTGGAAATTGTCTGGGTCCTTGCAAGAGCAGAGAGGAAATGAGCAACATTTTTGATTCCTTATAGCCAACTTCACATACTTCCTTGGCTCTCATCACAGATGCAAGCAAGTCTAGGCTATGCCATAGAAAGCCTAAGCATGGCTACCTTATTATTTAGGAGGTAAAAGTCATAGAATCATAGACCCCTTAAGGTTGGAGAAGACCTCTAAAATCACCAAGTCCAACCACCAACACAATACCAACATACCCACTAAAACATGCCCCAGAGCACCACATCTACACGGGGTTTTTTAACACCTCCAGGGATAGTGACTCCACCACTGCCCTGGGCAGCCTGTTTCAATGCTTGACCGCACTTCCACTCTTTCAGTAAAGAGTTTGAGAAAATAGCAGTGTGTTCAAAGAAAGAGAGAGAAACAACAAGAAGTCCACCAGACAACCAAGAACCTTGGCTACAAAAGTCGAAATGAATACTAAGTGTGAAGTTGTTGGTTAGCACACCACATTTCTGATGTTGAACCAACCTAAGCACATTGGAGAGATGACTCTGAATTCAGGGACTGCAGAGAGCCATGAAGATAGTTCATCCACAAACGGGCAAGCAAGCCCACTATGGTGGTTCCAGGCAGTAAAGTCAATAGCTGACATGAGGATTTTGCTCAAAGTACAAACTAAGTGCGTGTCAGCAGTTTAATAAATAATAATAAACCCATTGTTAATATTGTTGTAATACATTCCTTACATGCTTGTTCTTCCAAATTTCTTTGTGGTTGGAAGCATTGACCATTAACTGGCAAGCAACAAAACATTACATGCCTCCTCCTAGCAGTCTTTGAAAACAATCTTATGCCTTTCTCTATAACTTTATACATAAGTTTAGTGAGTACCACAAGGGAACTACTTTCTCATCAAGCAGTATGAGCTGGGAGAGGTAACACCAGGGGCCAGTTAGAACAAGATGCTTTCTGGTGACAAGTACTAGTCAGTGATGGGCAAAAGGACAATGAGAGCTTTATAGAACCAGAAGGGCCTTCTGTGAGTTCATAACAGCTATGTGAACCTTCATTTTTCTGCCCTTCAGCTGAAGGAAGATTCTGATCTATCAACATTGATATACTACCCTTGGTTGTGGCAAGACCAGCCCCTAGTAATGCACGCAGGAAGGAAGAGGCACTCACTTGGACAGCATTTNCCAGGGGCCAGTTAGAACAAGATGTTTTCTGGTGACAAGTACTAGCCAGTGATGGGCAAATGGACAATGAGAGCTTTGTGGAACCTGAAGGGTCTCCTGCAAGTTCATAACAGCTATGTGAATGTTCATTTTTCTTCCCTTCAGCTGAAGGAAGAATCTGATCTATTAACATTAATATACTACCCTTGATTGTGGCAAGACCAGCCCCTAGCAATGCACACAGGAAGGAAGAGACACTCACTTGGACAGCAATGTACTACAGCATAGGAAATTATGCTCTGGACCATAAATAAACTCTTAATTGTCATATGTGCATAACCTGAAGGGGTATGAGGGAAAAATCCTTGAACTCCCTACAGTCAAGGTACTATAGTGTATTCTTTACAGAAACAACAAAATTTAGTCCTCATGCCTTGAGAAAACAGAAACTTAGTGCCTTTGACCACTGACTAGATTCCAGAAAAACCTAGAGACCCTGAGGAGTCTGAAATACATTAAAGAGCAATTCTGAACATGCCAAAGGACAGATTTATTTCTCAGCATAAGTTCTAGCACCTCTAGAATTTAAAATGCTTTTTTTTCAGCAGTAGTTGTAAGATGAGAAACAAAGGCATCAAGGGTTCATGGGGAAACAGTATATTGGAAAGGAATCTCTTCTTATTAAGAGTCAGCAATTGTGACTATCAAGTTACCCAAAGTTAAAAATACAATTGTAAAGATATGTTGCTAAAAAAAAAAGAGTGTTATTGTAGAAATGTCAACAGAAAACAGCATCCATAATAAAAGGAGTGCTGTAAATCAAGTGACACATCATAAATCTAAGCAGACAATTTATGAAAGCTTTGCTGAAAATCAGTGTGTCATTCCCTCCATTCCAATGTCACCATTACCCTGGAAATACAGAACAGTTAGAGCTAATTTTCAAGCAAAAAAAAAAAAATGTGGCCTCAGAACATTACTAAGAAAATATGACAGATTGGATTGAATTAGGTTACGGGGAAAAATAAACTCTGGAGGGCAAAGCCTATGCAAACTTGTCATAAAAACACACAGATCTCAAAAATTGCACTGAGGCTGCAGCCTTACTTCAGAATCTCTGTGCTGCAGGAAAAAGAAATTAACGCAGCCCTTGCTGAACACACTTTAGGAGTGTGGATTTCAGAGAAACCAAGACTCTGTGCCATATGAGTGATGTGTTCCACGTTGTGTGCATGCTGCCACACCAGCCACTCCATGTCCAGAGTCCCTTTTAGATCTGAACTTTCATATAGAACTTATGCTGAAAGAGCTGTAGTTCTCTCTTCAATCCTTCTGAACAAACATATAATGAGTAAATTTTTTCATTAAACTTGGTACAACTCCTATGACCATCTGAAAACTGATTTACAATATCACAGATTGAGAACCATAATCATGGTAGCTAAAGATAATAAATAATTATTGTTGCCATCTGGATGCTTTGAGAAGCATCCTTCTAAAGTTTGTGCTTCAGTTTCTACTGGAATAGAGCTGGTACAAAAGTAAACAACGACAGCAAGTTAAATTTACATTAACAGAAGAATGGTTGCTAATTTGGAATCTACAAGGGGAAGCACTAGCATTATTTTAAATGCAATTTACACAGAAATATTCATGAAATTTTGTAGCTATTTTTTTAGCTTGTCAAGTATATTGATGTAGTAGAATAGTTTCCTGATTATCAGTACTTCTGCTTGCAACAGTATGCATCACATCATCTAAGAGATGAGGATTTGGTTTTGATACCTTTTCCCTACTTCTACAAATCTGGTTATCCTTAAAGCCAAGAGTTGCAAAGTGTATTTAGCCTTTGGAGTGGATTTCCCTGCATTGTTACATTCACCGTGGTTTGCAGGACAGACTGATAATATCATATGAAATGTTGAGACCTCCTTTAGCACTGTGCTGTTCATAGACACAGTAGGGGAAGAGTTCAGCCCTGCTCTTATATGTGTCATTGAGCATCAGCCCACAGCTATTAATCCCACGCTGCAGTACCGGTGAGCAGTGACCAGCACTAAGGAATAACAGCTTTGGAAGCAGGGACAGGCGGCCTTTTCTTTTGCTGTTCTGTGGCTGGCCCTGCAGCTAAGATTCAGTTTTCAGCTCCCCAGAGGTGCTTGGGGAACACATGATATTTGGGTTGTGAGTGGAGATTTATCCAGTGCTCCTCAGAGCCATAGTAGATTTCTTTGGGGCATCAAGCAAGCAAAACAGCAAACTTGCTCATATGGGAACTTGCAGGTCAAGGCCTTCTTCAGAGATGAGCCACAGCTGTTGGAAGGGAGTACGTTGCATTCACATTTTGAGGGTAATATTGAATACTATTTTTTTTTAACTCTGTCAAAAGGTTTAAAATGATCATGAGAAATATATAAAATGTGCACGGTGCCTACAGGGCATGCTTTTTGCTCCACTGAAACAAAACCCAATTTCTGTCCCACCAATTTTATGATCATTGATGCAGCATCAATTTGCCATAGGAGAGCTGATCAAAGACCATAACTTCAGAAAATGTTTTTATGGAACAGGCTAATTCCCTGTTATGGCTCTTTATTCCATGGAGGCTCACTCAAATAGTGAGTTGTCATTAGCCCTTCAATTTATTTCAATTACTTGATCAAATGCAGCATAAATAATCCAATTAGTATATTTTGATTCAAGTAGGCCCACATAGTGCTCTTTTAAAAAAAGACAAGAAAAGAAGAAGAGAGAGGATCCTGCCTGGAAACAGCACACTTTGAGTGAAGTGCTATTTGGCTCTGATTTTGCAAGGATGACATTTAGATTGCTGTGAGCTTTCACAAGTAGGGCACTGCAAAGTTAAACTTCTGTTAAACCAAAATAATGACCTGATACTCTCTTTGACACACAACATGTCTCCTCCTGGGCCACCTCACAGATTCCTCTGTATTGTACATCACATCAATTTTTGCAATCAATACCTGTAACAGAAGGCTCCATCCCTGGAACAAGTTGAGAGTGGGCAGTGTAATGCTTCAATCGTGTTGGGCATAATCAGCTCTCTTTGTAAAAGGAACTAGTTCTTATTTCATTTCCACACTGTTCACAGCAAAATGCTAGCTGCAAACTATGTCTCAACAGCAGCAGCTTTCAAATTTGAATAAGCAGGGAAGGAAATGCAGTTTGGGAAAATCCAATGACTGATTGTAAGGTTCAGCACTGTCTCCTCCCTGGGTTGACCTGCCTATGAGCACAAAGGCCATGGAAAAGGGATTAAATTCACTCTGCCTTGCCCTGCTTCAGGTTCAGCCTCCGAGAGCCAGAGACCTAGTTCTGGATTCAGGAGAGGAACGGACCCTTCTGCATCACCTGGGAAAGGCTGACATCCTGCAGAGCCCTCGCTTCTAAACACCTCTGCTTGTCTCACAGGATTCAGAGCTGCAAGATCCCTGAGCCATCTCACAGAAGCCTCTCAGTGATCTGGAAAGGACAGGAGAAGAAACATTAACCAGAGCAAACAGTGGAGATACCGAGCTAGAGTAAGGCCACCTGTCAAACCTGATGGCAACACTAGCAACAAGGGGTCCCCTTGCAGCTGCATCTCTGAAGCTGAGGGTTTCCCCCCACACTCCAGGGAAGTGATATGTGGTCTGCCATAAGTGGTGTGTGTGCTAGGTTCTAAGGAAGTTGTCTTTAAAGAATAACGATGTTGACTATGGTAGAAGACAAAGAGGTTGGGCTAGTACAGAAGAGAAGTTGGGACCCAATCTAAAGCATCCAAGAAGCCTTGTTCAGGTTGAAGTGAGAGTTGTCCCCCCAGGCCCTCCTCAGTGCACAATTCTTATTCTTTCTTCTTTGCTCCTAATTTTTTATGTGTAAATCATCTCTTTCACCTCCCCAAGCATTCCTCAGGTCACTCCTCTATTCCTCCAGCTTTCCCTACTCATGCTGACAAGCCCAGTAAAGCTGGCACAGGGGTGCACAGTAGAGAAGCCCCTGCACTGGTGATGGCATTTTCACATGGTCTGTGTGCAGGCTTCTCCAGCTGCAAGGCACAGTAGGGTTCTGATAGCACAGCTCCTTACCCTTGCCAGCAAAGCTACCTTGCCTCTGGTGGCTAGTGACAGAAGCCAACAACACCTGGTAGGCTAGTGTCCAACACTCACTTTTTAGGCGGCTGTTTAATTTACAGATTTTCAAACAAGTTTATCTACTTCACACTGCTCACTTGAAGTGAGGATTTCACTCTATCTGAGTCAATGAGTATTTCTACTCGTATCCAAGGGCAGCATTTCAGTCAGGTAGCAGTCAGTCTCTAAGGATTTTCACTTAGATACTTTATGACAAAAGCCTGTGCTGCATTTACTGGAGGAAGAGAGACCTGGAATGGATAGGGTTCCCTTTTAATGTCCTTGTTGCTGAGGGCAGGTCTACCAGCGCAATGAAATACCATGTGGAATTGCCCAAAATAACTGCCCATCAAGAATGAATATATTCACCACCATGGAGATCTCTGCTTCGCCTAATTAGCACTGCTGAGAAGCAGGGCTTATTAACCTGGGCAGAGTGCCACAAAAACACAGCTATTCTGCTTCCAGCACTTCAGCAAACTCGTTAGTACTGTCTTGGGCATCGTTGCACAGAAGCAAATTTGTGAATGAAGACCTGAAGAAGGAAAGCCATCTCATAAATGCTGCAGGTCTCTGTTGCCCTGATTAGATGTTGAGACACTGGGAGGTGGGGGACCACATCCATCGTCTGAGTCGTATGTGGCATGTAAGTTTTGCAAAATGGAGGGCTTGTTCTCCCGTCTCCCCTGGCACGAGCGCTATACTCCTGAGAATTATTCGTCGCAACATGTAGAACCCAATTCATGCATCTTGTGCTTTCATATGAAGTAGTAAATAATCATCCAAGGCTCCCTGCATTACCAGAGGAAAAAGCCTCCCTCTAATAGACCACTTTGCCTTCCTAATGATGAACATTATCTAATAGCAATAGCTGGCCTAAAAACAGAAACAAAGAAATATTGTATGTGCTCTTATTATAGCCACTGAAGTAGTTATGGTCCTATTTCATGGAAGGAGTATGTAGGCAATAATAACCTTACCAAAATGAAATTATATGGTGCCGTCACTAATTCCATTTAATACTCTAACAACATCCAAGTTAGATGTGCTTATTAGTTTGCAATATTGCTGGTTATAATTTTTAATATCAGATAAATCTCTCCGCAATAAGGAACTAATATAATAAGCTTGTAAGAAAACAACACACTTTGTAAGTAAATTTCCTTAATGACAATCATGTGTGCACCATGGTAGCAAACTGCCCAATATTCTTGCCCTCCTGTGACTTCTTCCTAGTTATTTGTGGTATGTTTTCACATTTCCCTATAAATACCATATTATATCACTTTTATTCTATTTTAAAGGAATTTGGGGGAAATTAGGTTCTTTTGACATATTGTATCACCTCCTAAGGATAGTTGAGATATTCTGAAATTTCAGCATGCTGTTATTCCATAGTACCTCATCTGTACATCATTTAGAGAAGAATAAGAGAGAGAAATAATCAGTCATATAGAAAGATTAACCTTTACGATTAAGCCAAATTAACAGCTTTCTGACACACTTTTGTTTGCATGAGTTCACACTGAATTTTGGAGAAAAAGAAAAGCAAGCCATGACTCCACAGAAAACATGTCTTGTTTTTCCTCATGTTTTTTCCTAAGAGGAAGGTGTGTATTTAGAAAGAGGAAGTCATCCTTCATAGGAAGAGTCCATTGTGTATAAAGGCAATAAATTAGCAGGACAGTTCATGCTATTGACAAATATCAATAGCACTACATCAAAATAACTTTATCAAGAAGGCTTCAGTACTTGAAGTACTAACAAAGAAACAGAAAAGGAACGTGAGCTTTGACAGCAATGCTAATTGAACTAAAATTCTTCAGGGTCACAGAAGAATAGAAAACCTCAAAATCACAAAATAATTAAGAGATTATTTCCAAAGAAGAGCAATTCAAACTGTTTCTTTTGCTACTGAAAACAATATCTCTAGGTGATCAAGGTGTAAAGTATACATTATTCTTTGGTGTTCATTGAGATCAACTACCCACAATATACCAACAACAATCATCTATTTGTCTCATTTTTAATGCAGACAGACAATTCCATAGGCAAAGTGTCACAAAGCCACCAAGAGAACAGTTCTTAAAAAAACTTCTGTTGACTGTATCCAACTCCAGCGGGACAGAAAAATGAGATTATTCTCTTTGTTGGAAAGGATTCATTCACATATCAGAAAGACAAAGCTAGAGGCTTGTGGCTGTGGCTTGTGTGCTGTGGCTATGCCCCATTAGTATCTGCAAATTACTAATGCAGATGACTGATAGCAATGTATCTGTGGTGGTCTGTATAATGAAGTTAAGATTCTTAGGAAGTTGTATCTCTCAGTAGACCTAAGAGACTGAAAACAACAGAGAAAACTTTCACTTGCACGTATTTGTCCCAGGTCAGTTGTTTCATGCTTCTGGACCTGTATTTATAACCATCCGTGTTGAGCTGAGAAAGGACCAGTGTCATTTTTTCAGGCTTCATCTGTTGGTTACCCCGCAGACCTTGAATTCTTAAAATCAAACAAAACTCTGTCCTTTCCCCTAACCATGTTTCCTTTTGGATTAGAGGCTTTCAAAGAGCTTGCATTAACTGCAAAACAAATTGACTGTAAACTTGCAGCAATGGTTTAAAATAAAAGCAAAACAAAACAAACAAAATTTCTGCTAGCTCTAATAACTAAAAAGAGAGAAAAAAGATAAAGTCTTTGTGAAATCCCACAACGTCTTCAGTTAAACTCAGACTGTATGTTGATATGCAGGAGGATAATATTCCTGAGTTTAATTTAATTCCTGAATTATTTGTGACGAAGGTACATTTCTGGCAGCTGTTACTGTTATTACTTACCCTCTCTCCCTTTTCTCATCATGCAATAAATGATTCCAGTCACTTGTCTGCCTTGTCCACAACACTTTCTGTGTCTTCTTCCAGGTCATGCAAATAGGTTCCTAAACATTTTTCTGAATATCTTTTTTTTTTTTTGCATAATTTTCTACAGTTTGAGAACAAGGCCTTACAAAGCAAGGCACTTTTTTATTCCCTGTGTACCAGTTTATCAGGACACAGATACTCTTCTGCCAAGAGCTAGAAGTGAGGCTCAGAGAATGGCAAGGAACCAAAAAAAAAAAAGAACAGAGATTTATAAATTTCAATTAACAGTATGGTTTTGTTCTTAGTATTTCAACCTTTTTTTCTGTGGATTTCCTTCTGTCATAAGCAATCCAGTGAAAATGGACTCTCCCCAACTAATGGAATAGCACCTAGCATAGTAAGCCATCACCTCTGGCTGTGGCTCTGTGATGTTGTAGCACATTTTCCCACTGAAGACCTGATTATGCAAAAAGATAAAATTTTGTCAATTCACATATCAATCCTAAACTGAAAAGATTCCAAATCTTTGTCATCCATCTAATTTACTGAAAAAAACTTCTGTGTACTTTTGTCTGGTTTTCCTGTGGAAATAAAGGTAGCTGTTTACCCTGTGTGTTCGTCTGTGCAACTTTCTCGACATCTTTGGAAAGCACGGGTTGATTTTAATGCAATTTGACATCATACTGAAAGATAATTAGGTTTATACAAATTTCTTGAAAATAAAAGGATAGATAGAAGCAGAGAAGAGATCCTACTCATGCTCCAGCCAAAGGGAAGTCCAGGGGCTTACAGGGATGAAGTTATATATCTCACAATGTGCCAGAGGAGGTTTAAACTAGATGTTAGGAAATATTACTTCACTGAAAGAGTTGTTAAGCACTGGAATTGGTTGCCCAGGGAAGTGATGAAGTCACCATCCCTGGAAGTACTTAGTAGATGTGTAGATGTGGCATTTAGGGACATGGCTTAGTGGTGGAGTTGGCACTGTTAGACTTATGGTTGGATTTGATGATCTTAAAGGGCTTTTCCAACCTGAATGATTCCATGAGTCTTTAATTCTGTGAATACAGCCCAGAGACATAAGATTAAGTTCTTTTCTCACTTCTCATATCTCGCTTCCCTGGATCAATCAAAAGATACAAATAAAAAGGACATCCGACCTTAATATTACCAATGCTTATAAAAATACTCTTCTGTCTGTTACTTCAGTTAGCTCTGCAGAGTGCAGGACTCAGCACCCAGCAACAGGAAAAAGCGGTCATATATTTTTTGGTTCATGTTTACCTATGTATACATCTGTCTGTATCTAGATAGATAGATAGACATAAAATCCATGAAAATCTAGTGATGATCTATGAATGAGTGTTAACATAGACATAGGAGTGCAGGTAGTTACATAATTTACTTGCCTGCTGTTTATGGAATGGATCTCAGCTTCTCCCAGCCTTCTAGCTGCCCTGTAACATGAGTAGTAAATTGATGTTGATTACAATTGTGCACGAAGTTTCAACGTGCTGTTTATAGACTAAGGTGCTGGTATTGACAAATCATCTTTCTTCTTGTAAAAAGGTGAATGCAGATACTGCTCTTTAGCAAGCTCCAACTGAAGACTTCCACTTTGATTTACTTTAGTATTGAACCTTTAGTTTCACATATATGGAAACTAAAAAGGAAAACTCTGCAAGCCATTGCTTGTATGAATAACACTTATTTTTCTTTTTTCATTATTTGAATGACTCACCGGCAGTTACTACTCTGTGCCAGAACAAGGATTTCTATATGGCCAGATTGTACATTATTCATTTATGCAGAGTACCAATTACTCACATAACTAGTCATGCTGATTTTAGGAGGACTACTCACAGGTGTAAAAGCTACTCTGCTTATGAAAGCCTAAATTCCCATCCCAGGAGTATCATGTTTCTGGAAGAGGCTGTTAGTCTTCATTTTTTTTCCTTGCTTTAGGCAGAAAACTGAAATGCAAGTGTAAGCTATCTTAATTAAATCTGATCTGAAGCTTTGCTTTTCTAGTTAGTTCATGCATTCTGATATGTAAGTTATACCCTAGTCACTCCTCAACATAGTTTTCTGCACAACAGTATCTAAATATAACAATTAGTGTAGAAGGGAAAAAAAATCTAGTTCAAACTAGATAACATAAGAGAAAGAAACTCCAGGTGGCACAGTTATTTTTTTAGAATTCATAAAACAAATACCTGACTGGGAAGCAGCACTCATAAATTAGAATTCTATTTATAATGTGTCAGTGACATTTTCATATCTATTTATTTTAATGCCTACCAGAATTTAAAAATTAGTTGAGGTTGTATTGCTATCACAAAGGTTAAATGAAGAGATTATGAGTTGCACAGATGTTTACGGTTTGGGTTGATAGCTCTGGGACATCCCATTCTGGAGGCATTGTGTTCCAGTTCATTTTAACAGTAATTAGAAGTACCCCCGTAACGAGATGCTTACTGCTGAAAACAACTTCATTAGTTTGGGTGATTTTATTGGTTTCCTTTAGGGTGAGGAACGAGTGTTAATAGTTGTAATTTAATAGGAAAATTACTGAAGCAAGGAAGATTCCACTGAATCTTAAATGAGGCATGAGACAGGCATTCCTTTTCCAAATAATGAAATATAAGCAAAGAGCAGCAACCTTAAGAATTATCATATGAATGTATTTACCCTAGAACAGATGAGCTATTTTGTTTAAATATTTTAAATATCACTTTAAGTTATTAGGAGTCTATAGAGAAAATACCTATTAGTTTAATAAATTTTGAGGATGTTTGGCTGCACACTTGGGCATTTGCACACATTGTGACTCTGAACTGAAAGCCTGCCAGTCAGAAAGATTGTGTTCCCTTACAGAGAGGAAGAAGGATTTTCTTCCCATGGCAACATGATCTGCTTAGCATGGAGCATGGAGCATGGAGCATCTTCTTTAAAGTGTCACCAGCTCCCACCAGGCAGAGCTGCCCCAGTTATCCTGTAGCCCATGTCTTTAGGGGGACAATGGATTGGTGGCAAACATGCTAGGCTACCTGAGCTGAGCTTTGTGAAGTCACATCCCTGCTAGAAACCTCCTTTTTCTGGAACAGGAGGTGTCACCCACTGTTGGTTTAGGGAATATCTTCTTCCCTGGGTGGGCGTGCATTATAAATCACAGTTAACCTCATCTCTACCCTCCAGCTCTCCCCCACTTCTCTCAAGTCTCTCTTCTTCTGCAGCTGCTCATGAATCTCTAANTAAATCACAGTTAACCTCATCTCTGTCCTCCAGCTCCTGTTCAAAGTCAGGATGGTCTCTAATAGGTTTTCTGGAAGCTGTTTCTGACTTTCCTTTCTGCTCTCCCCCCTTTTCTCAAGTCTTTCTTCTTCTGCAGCTCCTCATGAATCTCTAGAGCTCTCACTGATGGGCTGATGGTCTCAGGAAGAGGTAAATGGTATGAAGGTGCTCTGTGAAGACACTGTCATGCCTCTGTGACCTGATGAGTAGTTAGTTAGATCAGACCTCTGGCCAGAGAAAAACATCTTTCTTAATAAAGTAACCTAAAGTCACAAAAGCAAATACGGTCTCTGAAAAGACTATCCACTAGATCACAGACAATGTCAGGGCAAAAGATAAGCACAGCCCTTGCCTAAAGGGAAGCTGTATTTCCTTTACTAGAAACATCAAACCCAGATCTATGAAAAAAATACACCTCTCTCAGTCTTTCTGATCTTCAGAAATTAAACAATACATGTTTCTGGAAGGAGGGTGAGAAATATCATTGAAAGGAAAAGGCTATAATGATCCCTATGAGAATCTAAAAGACTTGGAGAAGGTTTAAATGGCCAATTACTTTTGCATCTGCACACAAACTATATAAAAAAAGAGTAGTTTTATATCTGACAACAGAAGTTCTTGAAGCATTTGATGCATTCAAGGGCTTTCCAGTAACAGCAGAGATGGCTAACTGAAGTTGCATTAAAGAATTGCACTCCATATAAAATGACATACAAAAAAAATATTTTTAAACCAGAAAGTATAAAATATACGTGTAAACAGAGAAGGTACTCAGGTGGAAAATAGTCCCTGAAAGAGTCTGTGAACATAAATTCACACAAAGGTGTTATAGAGGCTTGCAAGAATTACCATATGATGCAGGAAGGATTTGGAAAATGTCGGTACATACAGGGTCAAATGAAGGGACAAAAGTATCCTTAGACTACAGACATTAGAAATAGCTCAAAATACAACTTAAGAAAGACACCTGAGTTAGAAAGTCCTGGAGCTCAACTCAGTACTTGCCCTGCTATAAAACAGCCACAGGCCAGCCCTGGAAAGGAGGTGCACATTACAGTGATTGTAACACTTTCAAGGAGGTAACCAGTGCCAGAAGATGTCCACTGAGTGAACAAAGAAGATGGCAACTAGTAAAACTACATTGATTATACTTTTTCTTTTTCTCATAGAGTTAAATTGGTTAAAAGCATTAAGGAAAAGATGTAGCCAAGAACTATCACATCTTTGTCACAGAACAGCTAAATATTCAGGGGGAAAAAAGCAGTTATCATGATGGATATGATTCAAAGAGGCACTTGAGAAGATAGTTAAACTGTATTGACACAATTTCCACACACCGACGTTGCTAATATTTCTTCTCTGTAACAGATTAAAAGCAAGTAGCATAAAACTAGAAAACAAATGAATAATAAAATATTTCTACTGCTAACACTTAATGGTCTTCAAAGATCATAACAAAGCCATGTTCAACTCTTCTCATCAACTATTTGGTTTATTGCAAAGAAAAGCTATCTACTAAATACTTTTATGATCTAGGAGTGATCCAGCTGTATATAATCATGTTTGAAATGGAAGTCTCTTGTTGTGAGGATTATACTCCAATGGTGATGGATCGTCTGATAATATTATTAAATACTGGTGTGGTAAGTATCTCCTAACTCCTAAGTCATTAAACAAATATTTTCAGAGGACTTTTTCTGTAAAAGCAGAAAGAAAAAAAATCAACAGAAGTATCAACACAGAGGAATTACTTAATGAAAGGAAACCCTAGAAGCAGTGTCAAAATAAGCTTAATTAAAGATCCCATATAGAAGGGGTTTGCCAATTATGAATATCTTAACCAGGAAAGCTGAAGAATGTGTATGTTATCTTTGATCTTTGATCTTTGCTGAAGTCAAGAAATTAAAACCAAATATGTCCATCACTTTCCTCCGAAAATCCTTCTAGCCTAGGCAGGTACAAGATAAGTTCAATAATTTTCATCCAGTATAAGAAAGGGAGAAAATAATTCAGTCTTCTAATGCTGAAATGCACACCAGTTTAATAAGCAAAGAATAAGAATATATTGGGTGCACCGCAATCCACCCAGAACAAAAGCTATTTGGAAGTCCTTAAGGACCTGAAGAGACCAGAGAAAGAGACTGTCTTCAGCTAAGGTAAAGTTCTAAGAACGAAACACCCACTGCCAGATGTGTGAAAATAAGAGCTTTCATTGTCATGTTGTTCTTTGGTACAAAGGAAAAAAATCTCTCAACATCTTTTTTTTCCTCCTTCCCCCTTATCTGAAGAATCTAGGCTGGATTGCAGGGCTCTTGGAGTTACACAGAAAAAACTCAAACTGGACCCAGAAGAAGGGAGGTGTCATGGTGCCATCAGCACTGAGCAATCACCAAATCCTGTGAGCTCACCTTAAATCATACTTTGCACACAGAGCTCCCAGCCTCTAGTTTTGAGGTTTACTGAAAGCAAAATATAGGCTCCCACCAAATCCCCGGCACAACCAAGAAAAAGTGTGCTGACTGCATGATTTCTTCATTTCCTACAACCAGCCACTTCAGTGTCATCTGTAAATTTCCACACCAAAAACTACAGAAGTATTATTCCTCTCATCTCCTGATTTCTGAAAAAATGGAGCTGGGGATTCTCCACCTTCAACATCTTATGTGCTTTTCCAAAAGTCACCTAAAATATTGCTTTCTACAGTTCTTCAAATCTACTACATAAAGTGGAATAGACTTCAGATAGATGATTTTTAGATAATATAACATAGCATGGAAGACAATAAGCAATTCTCTCATTTATTGTTAGAGATTAAAGAGAGAAAAGACACAGAAAATAAGTTGTAAAGGTAGAAGTTGCAGGCTTCTCCCATTCATCAGGTATATTGAGGGTTTATGCTGGGCAATGGGAGATGTTTCCATTAGACTTGTACAGTTTGAAAGTGCCACCTGAAGTAGCCACCCGAAGTAGCCACCCTATTATCCTGCTATAGTCTATGAAAAGCAATAGGCATTTTCAACATATGACTCATCCAATCTCATCTCTTATTGAGTCCTGCTTCAGACTGAGAGAAGTTGAGGCTTAAAAGCAACTATTTCTCTTTGCTGACCGTATGGGAAGAGGAGACAAGTTCATACATTGGCATTTACATTTGACCAGGTGGCTCCTCATCCAGGTTTCCAAAACATAAATCAGCTTCATTCAAGGAAGCATTTCACAGGTTCATTACTTTTTGTACCAGCTTGCAGACCATGGGCAAATAAACTGATCTTCTGGTGTTTCTTCAAAACAACATGAGCTCCCATGACCTGTTATCCTCCATTCGTGGTTCATTGGAGAAACAGGCAACTGGGTTTTCAGGTACTCTCCAAGCATTCTCCTTGCTCTTTTTAACCAAATATTGATTACTATGTATAAAAATGCATATTTAATTAATACTGTGGGGGTTTTCAGCATCAAGCATCTTCAATGGAATTATAAATAGAAATCAAAAAATCTGTTCATTGAGGGAGATACTGATAACTTCTGCCAGGCACTGACTCTGCTTTTAGTCATTAGCCTTGACCAGACAGGGAGTTCATCAGACTGTTTACCCAGCAAGTTGACTGCTTACAGGTAATCACCTGGGTCCATAAGAGAAAAACAGTTTCCCAGAAATGATACTCAGTATCCATCCTCAGAGGCTGCAAAGACTCATCAGGCTAAAGACCTGAGCAACCTGGTTTGATTTCATAGATGACCCACCTTTGAGCATGAGGTCAGGCTGGAGACCTTCTGAAACCTCTTATAAACTGAATTATGCTATGATCCCATTCTGGCTTACTATATAAATCCAAAAAGTGACAAAGACAAGAAAAAAAAGTCTGTTGAGGGCCTTTGAATTGAAGATTTTACTCATCAAGTTCCACATTATGAAAGTTTGGGTTTATAGCAGTATTGATATGTATTTGCCCTGTCCTAGCACTTTTCCCTAGTCATTTATCATTTGCTGTGGTTAGAGACAAGATATGGGACAGACATGCCTTTGATCTGACATAGCAGAGCTTTCCTGATGACAGACATAAGGGAAATGAGGTATTGTGTATCTGTCAAGCTCAACAGTAACATGTTGTCAGAGGTTTCCATGGAAGCAACTTGGCCTAGTTCAGTGTCAAGAATGCTGCATACATAATGCTTGTGGAATAATCAAGTTACAGATTATTAGAAAGACAGAACAAAGTTCACATCGTAAATCATACTACATTGCAGGAAGGTAAGCAAAAGACAAACTGCTGCATCATGCTAAAAATTCACAGGTGTTTCAAACTGTCAAGTGTCAGTTTATGGCTGCCACTGAACTCACCTTCTGAGTGCAGGAGTACAAGAACAGAAACTATCCTCAAAAAAGCTTAAGAGTATTCTAATTAAACTATTTCAAAGTTGTCATCTATTTAGTGTTTTAGCCTGGATTAAAAATGCATGTTTGAAGCAATCACCTTCAGCTCCAGCCTTAAGTTTTCATGGCAGAGCAGCCCCAGAGAGAAGTAGATTCTTCATCAACAAAGCCAAGTAGGAAGCTGCACTTCCTACACACCAAACTCAGGTGAGCACTGGGTTCACAGAGTGGTCCAACATAATGCATATGACGTGGAAATCAGGACCTCTGCAGGAGGTGGAGCTCTGGAGAACATTTACTCAGCACTGGTGAGANCTAGACATTAGGAGGAAGTTTTTCACCAAAAGGGTCATTGGGCATTGGAACAGGCTGCCCAGGGAGGTGGTTGATTCACCTTCCCTGGAGGTGTTTAAGGCATGGGTGGACAAGGTCCTGAGGGACATGGTTTAGTGTTTGATAGGAATGGTTGGACTCGATGATCCAGTGGATCTCTTCCAACCTGGTGACTCTATGATTCTATGATTTCTACAGATCCACCCTTATTGCTGATATAAAGACATGCTGAACACCTAAGAGCAAAAATGACAAGGAAAGAGTTCCCCAAGGTGAGATTCAGGGATTTATCCCTCTGGAGTAAATAGCTGAACCTCAAAAATCTGGGGAACCTGGAGAATACTCTTTCTGAATGCTTGCTGCTTACTAGTACTTTGGGAGTTACTCCATTCATAAACTTTACCCTGCTGCAAATCTCTGTGTATTGACCAGTGACACCAGTCCCCATAAGAAGAAGCAAGGAGGGTGCTCATTATTCAGAGAATATCCTTGAAGCCACCCTGTAATTGTCCTTTATTGGCCTCCTCATACATATCTCTAAATGCACTATTTGGGGGAATGAAGTGAAGTAAGAGAAAAGAGTTCTGATTAATATTAATGCAATCAGTGTTAGTTTCAGTGAAATTAGTAAATTGCAGATGCTGAATGTTTGGAAAATTCCTCACCTTTGAATTTCCAATCACCTCTTCAGCTGACTGTATTTGTCACTCTCCACAAAACAAAACACAACAGGTCTTGTAAACTCTGGCACCACTGAGAATATAAAGGATGAAACTTGAGAGGGAAGAGGAGAGATCAGGAAGTCAAACCTGTTTACATGTTTCTGGGAGTGCTCAGATTTGGTGATAAGAGGTACCCTGGAGAGAAAAACAGAGCCCTGGACAGTCAAAATAGAGCCCGGGTCAGCTGACCCAGCAGGTCTGCAAAAAAAAGTCTCTTCCAGCTCTGCCCAAGCCTGTAGACAAAAAGGAAGCAAGACTAATCAGCAGAGGATTTGATGAACTGTTTAGGTCGAATGAATTTGACATTTAGGGCCAACTCAAAGGTCCTCCTTCAATGTTTATCAAGCCAGTGGTAGCTGGGGATGTTTACCATGTCTGACATTTCAGTAACTTCCTTTGTAAATGAAGGTTTAATTTATGAAATGTTAATTTTCAAATGTATCAAGCAAATAGGTCAATGGTTTCATTAGATGTAGATTTTACCGTTCAGAGTTTTGTTCACTGTAATAATATCATGTGAAAAGTTAACCTGCCTAATGTGGAGCAAAATAATAGCCATAATATATGATTTAGCACATGAAATTCCTTTTTCTCTTTTTCAGAAGTAAAAGCAAAAAATAATTTATTTCAGTAGACAGCAGTTAATTTGTTTTTCTTTCATGATATCTGCTATAGGTCTATGACCACAAGCCTCACATAAAACAGAACAGCAAAATATCCTGGAAAATTACTAGCCAAAGCTGGATCTGGGCTGGTTTATACTTATAGCAGCAATATAAACTACTATAATTTGTCACTGCAAGTGCCAGTATGAATGTTGGTATTTGTTGTCACAGATCTCAATATAGCTGAACCACAAATGGTTGGACATCAAAATATCTAGACAGAATAAGAATTATTGGCAAAAAATACAACATCTATGGTTTCAGATCAAGAACACACAATCACTTCAGGAAAGTTAATGCTTCTCCCTGAAATGCAGAAGTCAGAATTGCAAATCCCTGAACCAAATCACAACAGGGATTTGACCCTGAATCTGTCAGTCCGTGTCTCAGTTCTCAAATGATTAGGCTAGCAAACACCCTCAGCTGATCTTCTCTAATAAGTTTGGGTTTTCAGGGATAATTGCAAAGCATTTTCACCTCATTCTGCAATGGAAGAACTACACTAAAACCCTTATAATTGCTAAAGAAATGGAAATGTTGTCTAACAGTCAGTTTCCTTTTTTCCAAATAAAGATTGTTGAAACCTTGCTTTAACAGTAGCTCTGCAGCATTAGGCATTCAGCATTCAGTTGGAAAAGTTTAAGAGAAATATCATTGGTAGTGCAGAACTTTTTTATGCTGTCATAAAGCCAGGAGAAGTCAATTAGGTCTAGTACTTCATTAATGATATTCACAAATCACATTTATGGCAAGCCTCATATCTATTTCTCTCTTAGAATATGCCATTTGGAAAGACTAGATTTGACATCCTTATACGATGGCACTGCAGCCACTATTGGGGTAATTAATTTTTACTTGTGCTCTGGAGAAACCAAGCAAAACTTTCTAAGATGTTTGGCCAATTACACACTCTTTAGGGCTATGAAGCCTTTGCAGAAAGCTTGGCTTTATATTACCAGTATGATCAAATCTTTAATGAAATTGCTTCATGACAGAAGCCACTGGTCTATTGAGAAAAAAAAAACACAAAAATAAATTAACGTACAATTGTGAATCTGCAAAAAGACATATCTTTCAGATTTCTGACTTTTTATTAATATGCTCTACCAAGCAGCCTCCCCTGTGTACAGTTCTTACATATATTACAAGAACACCTTTTCCTTTTGATAAATGATAAAGGCCATCCATGGGATCTTCATAATGAGAGTGTTGTATTCCCTTTGTTTTATTACAGTATTTCCAGAGGAAAGGTGTTACTTTGTTCTCATGGGGCAAACTTGGAAGGACTGGAGTTCTTTTATGGATGCAGCAACATAAAAAACTACAGAGGAACCTGGGGAATTGCAGGCTGTTTTGCAGCTCCAATACAGCACATCCCCACTAATATATGTGTCAGAGTATTGTAAAAAAAATGGCAGTGAAGTTTAAACAGAGCAATGAAAACTGTAGTTTAGGAAGCAATAAAACTTTGAAGATCCTTCTTGACTATGGCTCTGCTGTACTCACAGCCCTGCACCAACTGTGATACCCTCACGTACACACAGCTCAGGTGCACACAGTAGGGTGCTGAGCTTGCACCATTTCTTGGCTGCAGACCCATTTACAAAGTGTTTCTGAGTCACAGAGGATGTTAATCACATTTTTGGAATGCAACTACAGAGGATAAAGCACCTGCATGAACACAGACATTGCAGCTCAACCGAGCATCCTTAAATTCCTTTGAGATCAGTGAGCGAGTTCATGTGTCTCCCAGGTTAAAGACTACCCTGACACAGTATGAGGTTATGGAGCTTTACAGCAACTTGCACCTCCCTGATCAAGCCAACACACATAAGTCCAAAGGGTGAGCTGCCCTGCACCACACACCACAGGTCAACTTCTCAAGCAGTGCAAACTGGCCACGTCAGAAGTCAATGGACACTGTGACAGAGAAAAGGGGCTGAGGGGTCAAAACCAACAGGGAGAATTAAATTCTATGATACAAAGTACAGCTTTGCTGCTGGTTTTAACCCTGCTTTGTCTAAATGGACCTTCAAAAATGTTTTTTTGAGATCCTCAAAGATAAAACACAAGGGCAAACACCTGTGGAAACCTTCCCTTGATGGTATGGAAACACCATTGCAAAGCCTTCACCCTGATTACATCTCTCAAATCCGTACTGCACTGTGTAGTTATCTATCAAGCCCTTCAGGTATGGGATAACTCAGAAAATACCCTGCTGCCTGTACATGGATCCCAGACACATATTGCCCTCCTGTCTGGCTTTCCTGACGTGTACTCCCAACAACACAAGATGGGAACACCAGATAGACAAGTTGCTAATCTGGGTCGTGATGGAGATCTGTAGTTTCTTGAAAGCAAAAGCCATCCAGCCTGACCATCAGCACAGATAAAAAGTGGAAATAATCATCTTACCAGCTATGACACCATGGTAATTGCATATAAATTCAAAAATAAATCATAGCTCTTGACCAATGCTTTCCAGTATGCAGTAGAAATTTCTTCCTTTTTATTTTTTGCTTCACACAGGATTCAAAATATCCATATTCCCTTTCAGGACAATGTTTTCCTTATATTTGATTTATTTGACTGGTTTGCCTTTACCAAGCAGGCTACAAAAGACGTGAAAATTCTGATATAGAAATAACATTTCCTGATTTATGTTTATTTTAATGCAACTCACTTTAAGAAAGAATAACACATAAGTTCATATTTACTGTTTCTGTTATGTGTTTCATTTTCAGACCAGGAAAGCAATGCAAGGTAGTAAGGGAGACATGGGATAGTGCAGGAGTGGTCAGTAGTGGCAGCTGCTAGGGACCTAGTAATATCATTGGGATACCATGGGATGCTACAGGAGGAAAATAAGAAATTAGAAATTAAGTACTCATGAAAATTTGTGTTAAAAAGTAAAAGTGATGATTCCTGTGTCACTCAGAGTGACATACACAGTGGTCCAGGGATCAGAGAAAAGTTTTTGAAGTCTAGACAGGAGCTCTTATCCCTGCTTCACCACTCTCAGGTGACCCCAGTGACGCGTTAGTTTACTAATCTTCAGTCAGGCAAGCCTACTTCTGTATTTACTGTTAAAAAAATGCAGGCAAGCTACAGCTGAAGAACACAACATAGCAATAAATGACAAATCAAACCCTGCAGGATTCACAGAGGTTCACCCCTCACCTTTGCACTGATTTTCAGAGAGGAGTCCATCCAAAACCAGAGAAGAGGTGGAGCATAGAGCAAAATTCAGCAAGATGCAGCACAGCCTGAGGGATCTTCATCCAGTGCACCAAGAGCTTTAGCCAAATGAGCCCCACTTTCACAAAGCATGTCTGTTGGAAGAGCACAAGCCACTACAATAGCAGAGAAGGTTCACACTTTGTGTCTGCAGGAAAGCTACTGCAGTATCTGAGCTTCCTGGAAGGTTCATAAAACCACCAGCCAGATACAGAAAATAATAGTGTTTAATGTAGCAAAAGGTTGTTAGTGGTCCTCAGTGTGCAGTTGGTAGGAAGAGTGGTTTGTTGCAGGCCAGAGAGATGCCTATTAGCGTGGGAGTCCAAGGTTTAATGAGGGAGGGCTTCTTGGCTCCCCTTTTCAGCAATTCCCCACCACAGAGGTCACTTCAGGCTCACTGGCTCCAGGGCACCTGCCGCCACTGGGAGGGTAAAAAATCCCTTCTCTCTGCAGCTGAATCTTCTCCTAATGGTAATGAAGCACTTAGAAAGAAAGCATTTAGTTAGACAAACATCATCATCTGTCAAAGCCATGGCAATAATAAAACCTCTGTTGCCAGAATTCACTTACATTGAGTGATGGGTGGGTGGATTCAACAGCCGTGAACTCTTAACTAAATGCATTTTTCCTATAAATTCCCCTGGTACATTAACTTTTACTGATAGCAAATAGCTGTGCCTTCTTTAAGGAAACCCATATTAATTTTACAAACCTACTGGACAGAAGAAAAAGGCAACTACTACTGACCCAGACAGATGCCATGGCCCTGCTTATCAAGACCTTTGCAGTTTCTGCCACAAAATGTCTTTAGAGCAGATAACAACCTACTTTGTATAAGTGTAGATGCTCATCTAGACAAAGCCCTGGAGTCTGGCAGGCAAAAAAGCCAAGGCACTAACTCCAAGATGTGTGAAGCAGGCTGTCGATTCAACGAGCTGTTGAAATGAGCTTACTGATGGTAGTTTAGCTGACAGGCTACTCAATTATTTTCAATGAGGACTGGAAAAAATCCAACTAATACAATTATTGTACTTTTCATGAGACCAGGGCTGATGTAAGACAGAGAGAAACAAACCAGCAAGCCATAACATGCCTCCTAGCTGGTCAGTGTAAAGGGAAGAGTTACCTCTGGGGTCACAAACTGTGCTGTGTCTGCAGGTCTGCAAGAATAGGACCTGCTTACATGCTCCTCTTCAATGCACTTGAACTGGTGGGTAGGCACTGAGGAGCAGCATAATGATGCTCCTGACCCCAGTCCTCACTCAGTACCTGTCTGTGGGAAATCATCAAGAGGCAAGGAAGCCCTGGAGATGAAAATACACGAAGAAAGACCCTCTAGGAGGTGAATTTTAAAGGTCTGGAGATTTTACTTTTACTTGGAAATTCATATTTTACCACAATTCGAAGACATTTCCTGGGGATAAGAAAAGGCTTTTTTTTGCAGCCAGCCTTACAGAATTAATGAAAACCTTCAACTTCCCAGGACCCCAGGGTCCCCTGGGGGCAGTCGTCCCAATTAACATTTTCTTGATTGCTTGTCATTAGGCTTTCAGAGTGTGAAAAAGTGTTGCAGAGAAATCACAGTTCAGCCACCAAGCTAATCCAGTGGAACATTTTTATTATTGCATCCGAGTGAGGAAGCCATAAAACAGAGAGAGAGGAACTGTGCTGAATCTTTCCAGCTCTTTGAGCAAGTACCCCCCAAAGATTTAGTACAATCTCCCTTCTCACAACTGTAATTTAAATAGCCCAAAACCTACAACTTGTGTAGGAGTTTGTTATATGCTTCATTCTCTCATAACTTTCACTTGAGTCCCGGTGTTGCAGAAAGTGTTGGTGAATTTAAGGCTCAAAGTACACCAGGGAAGCTCTTATAATTATCCCCAGGTGAATCAAAAGCTGAACAAAATTATTAATGGCGATAATAATTGTGAAGATGAGGCCCAGTCTCTCTGCCTTTATCTCCTCTGCCTGCAGACCCTACACACACACCTTTGTCTCTGCCCAAGGACTGCTTTGAACATTCATTACCATGGATGTGATCATCACAAATGGGCTCACATGAATTTGCAGCGTAATGTTCCCATTAAAAATCAGAGAAATCTGTACTCTTAAAATACACAGACCTTTTGAACCTGCTGTTATGTGAACACTGACCCAGGCTCAACCCTGACTAGCTTGCTCAGTAGAGGTAGACCATGACTAGAAGGCAAAAGAGGAGCCAACCGCAGAACGGAGCTACAAGAAGTGAATACGTATATTCCAGGTTACTGGGAAGGCCAAAAGGAGACACAGTGCTGCAGGTGCCCCTCATAAATCCCAAATAGAAGGAAAGGATGATAGTCTTCAACCTACTGCTGAAGTTTTCACTAATGCAGCCCAGGACATGGTTTTACACCCTTCTTCACTGCAAGGGCATGTTGCTGACTCTTGTTCAACTTGTTGTCCATGACTCTACAATCCCTGTAAAAACGAAGCTGTCTACATCATCTAGTTCACATCATGGTTTTGTAGAATTATGCTGGACCAGTTTCAGGACTTTAGAATCATAGAATCACCAGGTTGGAAGAGACCCACCAGATCATCGAGTCCAACCATTCCTATCAAACACTAAACCATGCCCCTCAGCACCTTGTCCACCCGTCCCTTAAGCACCTCCAGGGAAGGTGAATCAACCACCTCCCTGGGCAGCCTGTTCCAGTTCCCAATGATCTTTTCTGTGACAATTTTTTTTCCTAATGTTCAGCCTAAACATCCCCTGGTGGAGCTTGAGGCCATTTCATCTCGTCCTGTCCCCTGTCACTAGGGAGAAGAGGCCAGCTCCCTGCTCTGCACAACTTCCTTTTAGGTAGTTGTAGAGAGCAATGAGGTCTCCCCTCAGCCTTCTCTACTCCATGCTCCCTTTTATCCTACTAGATAATCTTACAAAAGCAGCCCTCTGATATATATTATTTTCCGCCAAAATAAGAAGGGTAGAATGAAAGCATGCTCCAAGGGTGAGATTAACCATGTTGTCCAAAAATAAACACCAAAAGGAAATCCAGTGCCTGGATGGATAAGAGAATTTCACCATGCTCTTTCAGCTACAGGTCCTTCCTGCCGTTCTCAACTAGAACTAGTCAGATTAAAAAACCTTTTAGATTTCACTGAAGCACTGTGAGGAGACTGTTCAGAAACAGCTATTTAGTCCAGAAGGACCAGTCCTGAAGCACAGTGAGTGTGGCCACAATAGGTGCCTATAGCTTGTATCTTACAAGGCCCACTCTTACTGACTGGATGAAAGCCAGAAAAAGAGCCAGAGGATTAATTATTTCTGTTCCTCTATCAGTATTACTAAATATGTACATTGCATAATACCTGCCCCTAATAATTCTAAAAATAAATAACTTTATTTGCAGTTGTGCTTATAAGGCAAAATTGAAGAACTGACATCAAGTTTGCTGACTCTTTCATGTGGATACCTCAGCAAGGCAATAGACTCCAAATGAATGTCTAAATTTCCTTTCCAGTCACAGGGGCTAACAGGGATGAAATAGAGACAACCGAGAACCTCAGACATGCTCTCACTTACATTTACCACACTGAATGCAGCCAAGATTACTGTGTCTAGCACCTGCCTACAGGGGCCAAACCATCTGTGATGGTGCAGCTCCAGCTGTCTAATGATCATCCAGTCCCATACAGAAAGATGATATCTCTGTGCAGCATGGAGCAAAGACAAATTACGCTCTTGTTTCTCCTTTCTTCAGCTCCTAAGCTTCAGCAGATGAAGGGCAACAAAGGCAACAACTTTTGCTCCTAAAGGAACCATTAGGTCCATTTTCACCTAATCTATCTAGACTGGACAAAGACCATGGCTGGAATGATCCTAAAGGTTCCTAAACAGAGCTAAGCATTTCTGAACTTCTTTGAGCTTTTATTTCATTTTAACTCAGTATTGTACTAAACTTCACATACCACAATCCCCAGTGACACATAATTACTCACTTGGACACCATGCACACACTACTTCCTACAATTAAGCCTCAGAATCATAGAATCATAGCATCACTTGGTTGGAAAAGACCTTTGAGATCATCAAGTCCAACTGTACCTGTCCACTTCCAAACCATATCCCTGAGCACTTCATCTACTGGTCTTTTAAATACCTCCAGGGATGGTGACTCAACTACCACCCTGGGCAGCCTGTTCTGGCGCCCAAACACCCTTTCAGTGAAGAAATCTTTCCTGAAGTCTGATCTGAACCTCCCCTGGTGCAGCTTGAGGCCATTTCCTCTCATCCTATCACCTATCGCTTGGGAGGAGAGACCAACACCCACTTCACTGCAATCTCCTCTCAGGTAGTTGCAGACAGTGATAAAGTCTTGCCTCAGCCTCTTTTTCTCTTGGCTAAACAACATCAGTTCCCTCAGCTGCTCATCATAAGATTTGTCCTCCATCCTCTTCACCAGCTTTGTTGCCCTTCTCTGGACATGCTCTAGGACCTCAATGTCTTTCTTGTAGGGAGGGACCAAATACATAGTGTCTTTCTTGTAAGGGAAGCCACATAGATATTACTTTGTAACTTCAGATATGCCCCCAATATCATACAGTTATGAGCATTTAATTACCAAGTGATCATTAAGACTCAGCTAGAGTTATTGAAGTTATGCAACTATTTACAGGGTGCCCAAAACTCTACCAGTCTGTGTACTAAGTTTATTAGGCACACAACTCATCCACCAGCAGGTGAAGTAGCCTTCTCTCAAAACTATAATGGACTCGAAAGGTTCATTTAAACTAATACAATATGAACCAAGGAGCACTGTCTGCACCAAGGACACCCGATGAGGTACTGATCATGTGCATACAACCCTATTCTCCAGCCACTGATGCAAGGGGACACTGGGAATGGATGCTGATCTATGACAAACACCAGACCATGCCTAAGATTTATCATACTAGTAGACAAGGCTAGAATCTTTACAGATATCATGCTATTAATTTAAAAGTGTGCACAACAACAATTCAATGGTCAGGCCTGTGGCATTTCAAATCTAGCATCTGCTTTCAAACTTGTACTTGCGACACAACAACCCTACATAACTGTGCAGGAGTGGTGCTGACTAATAGGGAAGTAGCTTTGGAGAAAAGTACTTGGGGGTCTTCATGGATAACAAGTGCCAGCAATGTGTCCTTGCATTAAAAAAAAAAAAAAAAGCCAACAGTTTCCTGAGTGGATCAAAAGGGATGATCTTTTCCCTTTACTCAGCACTGTCAAAATCATATCTGGAGTTTTATGACCAGATGTGTAGAAGAAAGTGTAAACTGCTGCAATTCCAGTGACGGGGATCTGAACAGGCTGGACCGCTGGGCAGAGTCCAATGGCAAGAGGTTTAACAAGGCCAAATGTCAGGTCCTGCACTTGGGGCATAACAACCCTAAGCAGTGTAACAGACTTCTAGAAAGCTGCCAGGAAGAAAGGGACCTGGGGGTGTTGGTCGGCAGCTGACTGAACATGAACCAGCAGTGTGCCCAGGTGGCCAAGAAGGCCAATGGCATCCTGGCTTGTATCAGAAACGTTGTGACCAGCAGGTCCAGGATGGTTATTTTCCCTCTGTACTCAGCACTGGTGAGAGCCTCCTCTTCTCCAGGCTAAACAACCCCAG
>WAAB01018667.1:0-35009 GCA_013389865.1 Piaya cayana | reverse complement strand
CCAGGTCATTGATGAAGACATAGAACAGGGCTGGACCCAGCACTGAGCCCTGGGGAATCCCACTTGTCACTGGCCTCCAGCTGGAATAAACTCCACTTACCACCACTCTCTAGGCCCAGACATCCAACCAATTTTCCACCCAGGAGAGTGTGCGCTTGTCCAGTCCAGAGGCTGACACCTTCTGAAGCAGAATGCTATGAGATACTGTATCAAAGGCTTTACTAAAGTCCAGGAAGACTACATCCACAGCCTTTCCCTCATCCAAGAGTCTAGTCATTTGGTCATAGAAGGAGATCAGGTTAGTTTGGTTTCAGGTCTTCACTTTACAGTTGGTTCCCAAGCAGTAGATTACAGAATCAAGCCCTCAGTTAAGACTGTAGGAGTTTTTTATTCACTTTGGCTCTACTGCCTTGCTTCCCTCAGGCAGTATGCAATTACTTTAAGGAAAATAAAAGATATTATCCAGCAATGGTGCATGACATTTCGTAGTCTCTTCTGTGAAGAACAGCACTGCAGCAGAGCACCCATCAGTAGGTAGAAAGTCACATGGATGAAGCATCAGTGCTTCACTACATTTTAATTTCTGCACAGGTAATGTAAAGAGAGGCAATCTGGTGAAACACAACTCTGCAGTGAGCTGTTCAAATTCTTACTTCCCAGGTATCTCCCAGACTCCTAAAACTGCATATGTCTTTCCCCATCCTGTGAAGGTCCTGGTTGTAAGATTTTAAAAAGCTCTTCTGAACATGATGACAATAAGATGCCAATGCTTCAACTTTTATGAGAGATTTTACTCATTAAATATATTATCTATATAATACATATGACTGTACTGTAGGAAAAGGAAGACTTTTAAGGGGCCATCAGCTTCTCCAAGACAAGCTCAGCCAGCCCTAGACCACCTCTGGCAGACTTTTTTTCTTGAAAATCAACAGTGCCTGGAACTGCACAGATTCCTGAGGCAATATGTTCCAGTGCTTAACTGTCTTTATAGTTTGAAAGTTTCTCCTAATATCCAAGCTAAATCTCCCTTGCTGCAAATCAAGTTGATTACTTATCCTACGCTCCATGGACATGGAGAACCAGCATGCCTAAACCTTCAATATGGTTGAAGACTCCAGTCTTGTTCCCTACTTTATTCTAGACAAGATGATTCCTCCAGTTTTTTCTTGTGGGTCACATTTTACCCTGTTGAGCCTTTTTTGCCTGCATTTTTCTTAAAATGTAATATCCAAAACAGTACTCAGGAGACAATTTGTAAATGCGAAATAAAAGAAACTACTTAACATCATATCTCACCTAAGACATGTCAATGCATTCAGAGTAGGCATCAGTACTTTTTCTGTCAATTTTTTATGCTATTGTTGGTCTGTCTTCAGTCCATAATCTATCACTACTACCACATCTTTTTGCACAGCACTGTGGAGTAACCACCACTCCTCCACTCTGCACTGGAATTTTCTTTCCTAAAATGCAGTCATTGGATTGGTCTTTATTGAATTCCGCTTTTGAGATTTTAAACTATCTATATATGGTTTTGACAAGATTAATTTCAGTTTTAAATGCTTGAAGTCCCTGTCAGATTGTTGTTCTAATATATATTTAGATCATTTTTCTTACCATCTGTACTTTACCTCCTGCTATTCTCTTAATTTGACTATAAGCCTTGAAATATTTGTCATCAGAAATATCTGCTGCAAATTTTTGTATCTTTCTTTGGCTCTTGGGTCTTTAAGAAGTTCTAATGCAGTCACAAATTTCTTGTTATACATCCTCTTTTCTCCATATCTGTAAAGTTGATTGGTGGGGTGCCTCTTTCTCTTCTTTCCCTTATGATTGTGAATCATAACTTCTATTAATAATTCTGTCCACTTTAAACAAAACAAGTAAATAAAAATTTGCAAACATACAATTCAGTATCAGGCATCCAACCAGGCTACTTTTTTCAGGGGACTTTTATTCTCTGGTTTTCATCATTACCAGTCTTGCTTTTTGAATGCTTCTCATGCTGTTAAACACACTCCACATACCTAATCCAATCATTTCTTGTAAAGCTCTTCACGAATCCCCCTTATGCTTTCATTATTATTTTTTTCATTCATCTGTTCTCAAAAATCCTATCATGACTTCCTGGACATTCAAGTAAGCACACAGATGCCTCCTTTTCTCTTGTGTGTATAACTATTATATAAAGCACAGTTTCTCCTGACTGCATCTCATGCAAGCATTTATACAAGTAAACACACATATACAGAAAAGTCTGTAATTCTACCTCACCCGGCAGAACCAGCTATCAAAATTGCTATCAGATACATGCTGAATCAACTCCTAAAAAGCATTTCCAGAATGCTGTGCCCTCTTCCATTACTGGCCTTCTTTTCCATTTCTTTCTCCTCTAGCTTGTCTAACCATAATCCTTATGGAGAAAATATTACTGTTATGGCTAAAAAACTCTCTATCTGCCATACGGCCAAGCAGTATTCATCTTCTATAGTCTATATTTAGTTTGCAGTTTAAAGTAGAACACACTTTTTACAGCAGCATTAATTTAGAGATATGGATAATAGTTTTGATGAACTTTATATTATTTTACTTTTTAACTATACGGCCACAAGCTTACAAATAAAATGAGTATGATTCTTCTTTGCTGCCATGGTACTGAATACATATTAATCACTGGTAACACAGGAGAAGGGAGGGCTAGCTCATAATTAGTGTCTGTCAGTGCTGCTGAAGGAAGTAAAGTGAGTGCTACTGGGATTTCTTGTAACGTAAGTCACTGCTGCATGTGAGCAAAGGTACCACAGCCACTCCTGAAGAGCAAGAATAATCAGCTTGAACAGAGCTTTTATCCAAGGCATATCAAATTGGTTTCCCAGTATTAATTAACTTGCACAGTGTTCCTGTGTGGTACATTGCTATTGTTATTCAGAAGCAAAACAAACTTTGCTAATTTACCATCAATTGTCTGAAGTTATTAACATAACCTATATGCAAAACACACAACTATACTCATTCAAAGACACTCAGCCTTTAAAAAGATCAAGATAGTCACACATTTATGGATATCTTTTCAGTTAAGAGACAACATCAATTGAACATGTTCACTGAAGATGCTATCCTGTGCCTCCATCCTGAAGTGTGAGTGAACCCAAAGCCAGATCTGTTACTTATCACATTTAAGAGTATTTTCATATCCTGCAGAGTAGATGTATGCAGTCTTTGCAGGGAAGCAAGTCTGTGCATGCCAGCTCTGCTGGGGTTGCAGCCAATCCACAGACAATGCTCATGCTACCACAGTTACTAATACATCTTTCCTGAGGGGCAAGGGAGCAATGCAACCCACTCACACCTAGCCCATAGTGCTGCTGAGACACTGGAAGCAACCCAGGGCCATCTGAGCAGGGGACTCAAGGTGTGTCCTGTCTCCTCGTGGTTCACAGGGTGCAGTTACCACAGCAGAGTACTGGCAAATACATGGTCACTTGAAAGTCAAGTGGCCTAGTGACGCCTACATGGACATGCTGAAACAAAATTCCTGGATAAATAACTAATGGCATTTTTGTTTACCTAGGAGCATAAATTATGAGTCCCCCCAGGAAGCTTGTCTATATAACCAAAGACATGTAATAACTGCTGACAGTCTCACATGATGTACAGCTTTATTTTGACATCTAAAGGATTATTTTCAATTATTTCCTCCAGGACAATTATGCTTATTCTAGCCCCATAATGAATTATGTCAGTCATCTCTGGACATAAAACACTTTAATAGTGTACAGTAAGCTTTTTCCTTCCACACAAAATATCTTTGGACCTATAATTACATTTCATAAAACTTCAGTACCATAATTTAGCAGTACCTTTCATAATGTTAGGTCTGCATTTGTACAAAATTTTTTAAAAAGCCATATACACTCTTTATCTCTAAGGCTTTAATTTATTTCTTCTCTACACAAAATGTCAAAAGTTTGGTCAAAGCAGTGTGTTACAAGGCAAGAAATAGCTAGTATAACACCTTGACAAGGACATCCCACAACAGGCAGCAATAGAAGATTTGTCTGGGTTTGAAATTAAGTTAACTTTAACATGTGGCTTTGCTAATAGTAGATCAATAAATTCCTGACCATCTATTATTCCACTTACTTCCAACCCCAGACTATTTCACATCACTTTAGAGGAGGACAGCCCTCTGGCTAGGCTGTGCCAGAGTTTTATGCTCTGTTGCAGATTCCTTTTATAAACTCCAGCAAATCACCAGGTGCTTTCAGGACTGAGATAAGAACATGGGGTAAGTAAGGCCAGCTACAGCAAGGACAGACTCAGGTAACTTTGTAGGGTTCCTATACAGTAAACAAAGCAGCAAAACTCAAGGCAAAGCCATACAGATAGAGAAGTAGATCTTTATTTTCAAAGAAACAGATTTCCTTCCCTCACATCCATTCTCTCATTTTCCTCATTCTTCTGTGGTTATAAGCACTGAGATGTGTGCGACCAAGTAGCCTGTCCAGAATAACTTATGATGATACAAAGGATGACAGACAGCAGCTAATAAGTCCTCATCCAGCCTCCTGGCTTCATCTTGAGCTGTGATGAAATGCTTAAGCTTTGGAATCTTCACAATCTCTCTTGCCAAAGAAGACTCATGTCCAGCCTGAGTTGTTTTGCACCAGTGCGGCTCTATATCTGTAATGAGATTTGTGATCTTAGAGCAACCATCACTACTTCCAACACTTACTCTTGCTTTTATTTAAATTCTTCTTCTGTTTTGTCTTGTTTTTCTTTGTCTTTTGACTTACAATGTATACACAATTATTTTAAATACTACTTTGACATTTATTCTGGTGCCTTTATACCAGCAGAGTCTTGTTCACACTCTATATACTGACAGATTTGACTTACGAATTTCTACACTTAAGAATGTACTAGCAGCAGTAGGGGTTTCACCTTAACATATAGGGTAAAAGCACATTCTCACCCAAATGCTATCTTTCATAGCTTTCAGGTACAGGAACTGGAGATCCAGGATATGGAAACCATTCATTGTAAGAACAAGCAAAGCCATATAGATGCAGTGGAATGAGTTTGTGATATATTGCTCTATCCATCAGCTCAAAGGCACAATTTTCATTCAAGCCATGGCTCACAGTGCTGAATAGGGGTTAAATCAGAGACATGAGACTAGATTTTCTACCAGCAGATGGAATTTCATAGGAACACAAGTCACACTGGAATTATTAGTTGCACAGGCACTGTGGGTATTCACAAGCAACATTCAAAGCTTATGGTTAGTGACTTGGAACAAACATAGTTTAGTTGGTCATTATTGTGTTCATTTCTTGACCCCAGGTGGTACTTTGGGGAGCTTGGAAAAACATAGTTCTTCTGATACTCAGGAGACCAAGGGTAGAATTGGGATCTTAAGTTTGTGCATTTTTGAACATTTCAGAAGTAATTCACATGTAAGAAAAATGCTTCTTACTGTTTTAGGGAGTGTTACTAAGTAGCTCAGCTCCCCCTTGCTCCACAATTCTCAATTAGTCTCATGCACATTGGTAATAGGAATCAAGATCATTAACCTGTAAATCATTGGTTCAAATCTCAAACAGGTCGTTAGTGACTAGAAGACATTATGTTATGACTGGTTTCATTCCAGTGGACAAATACTCACTGCTGCAGCTGGCATTACTGAATTATTTCAGTAGAGACCTAGAAAATATACGAGGTCCAGATTTTGCTTCTGCCAATCTGATATCTGAGCCAGCCTGTCTATCAAGCTTTGAAATTGTATTTTTTTTTCCCTTGGTGTTTTCAAAAGTAGCTCCTAGAACATTGCTGGGAAATAATGAAACAGTCTGGGGGAAGGAAAAAAAAAAAGAAGTTTTAAATGTCTGAATCTAGTTTTCTAGAGATTTCTGTCTTGTAACTCAACCATTGTAGACTGAAAAAAAAATACAAAAGAACAAGAAAAACATTTTCCACAACTGGGACATTTTATAATGTATAAATGTGCTGTATGGATATCTCTGCTCAGTCAACATCTGGAAATCCCAGTGGCCCCTGTTAATAAGCAGAACTAGTCTACAGTGTAGTTACAGCAAGCCTCATCCATCCCACAGCAAGTCTGTCTAAGTGCTGGAAGAACTCTCGCATGCCACAGAGGTCAGAACCTTGCAATCCAAAACAGCCCAACAACATTCATGTCACAAACATTGCCAGACACATAACACTTCCAACAGCCTCTAGCAATCTTGAATTGGAATTCAGGACAGACTACTAAGAAAAAATACACCGTTATTGCTCAGTGCCTTCTAATTTAAGCATTCGCTACTCAGAACACAGCACTGGGTTAGAAGGACCTTTGGTCAAAGACAATATACGTTTTGTTAAGCAAGACCAGAAATATAAAGATCAAAAATGGAAAGAAGGTTCAATATGTCATAGAAGGAAAGCAAGAGATATTAGGGATGTCATGAACATCCAAGGCACTAATAAGGAATTCTTTTTCAAATGAAAACAGGCAGTAGACCCCAGGTGCCAGACCATTATAGACTGCCATCTGACTACACAGGTAGCAGCTTTGTATGGCCACTCTCATGTATTTACAATAAGTCATTATATAAGCCAGAAGCCACACACTGACCTTTGCAGTCCATTAATTTTATTTTTTCCTCCTGTTCAATTAGTGCAAGACCTTGAGACATTGTGGGTAACCCCAGGAGAACTTAATTAAGAATTAATATAAAGCCAACCTGTGGTGCAAAGCTCTGAAGTACTTCTGTCACCACGTGTTTATGGTAATGAAACCATGATGAAGATTTTATCGCTGAGTAAAAGACTTTTGAATGTACAGTCACTGACCTGCAAACTGGTCACATGGTGAATATATTAGGACATTTGCCTAAAGATCTCTCTCACAGCTGAGAAATAAGTCAGGCTGGTTTTGAATAGGATTTAACAAACTAATCACCATGTACAAGGTTTGCAAATTGCAAATCCTCACACCTCCCACTGCAAACAAGGCTTAGGTATTCAGCATGTAAAATCCAATTAATAAATAGCTTAGAGTGTATGTATTTTAAAGTACTACACATCAAAAGCAAAAACTCAGATTCTCATTCCTTCTGTGCTTATAACGTAGGTTGGGTTAGCACACATTGAAAATATCACTTCAGCAGGAACTAATAGTAAAAGTAACCAGACAAACTTAAGCAGCATTTGCATATCTTCCTCTTACATGTCAGTCTGTTAACAACATGTTCAAACCTTGCACTGATGTAGAACCATGTCATACAGCAGTGCAACCACAGAGAGGGACTATTTTAGTGTGGGCGTCATCCTACAAGTTCTCAACATGTTATGAAGAGGCGTAGTCAAGTCTTACTACCTTCTGTGCAAAGGCTAAAAACATCCAATAGAATAAAAAGGAAAGCAGTTTGTTATTTATTATCTAGCATAAGTTTGCTCTGGATTGCATTACAAAAAGGCAGCTGGAGCAAAGAGAGCCAGTGTAGAGTAAGAGATGTGTTCCCTCTCCTCCCTGCAAGTATCACCACAGAGCTGTCCCTGCAACCCTCCTGCCTGTGGGGAGGGCAATAACAAGCTCAGGAAGGCTGTGTGTCCTCCTCATGATGTGAAATGAACCCACAAGCCAGCCAAAGCTCCTTCCTTGACCCACGCTCTTACTGGGCTTCGCTCCCTGATGTCCTGGTATCTGCCTGTGCCAACCTCAGGCTTCATGGGGCAATATTGCTCCAAAATTGACAGAATTAGGCCCTGGGGGACATAGAAGCCATAAACAATTGATGTCTATATTTTACCTCACCTGCATAAAAATAGATCACTCCAGTTTCTAAAGCAAGCAGTTAACCTTCATAAGCATAACCTATATTTTTTGAAGGAGGAAAGGAAGAAAGAGTACTCTCCTGAGCTAGCTGATTACTTTAATAAGGCATAAGAAAACACTTATTAAAAATCATGCATTTAAAACTTCTTTTGTTTGATCTACAACAAACTGACAAATCAAAAAAATCATCTTTATAGATGATGTTTTATTTCAGAAAAGGAACAGAAATCTAAGATACAGACTGGGGACAGCAGAACTGTCTCCAGATGAAATTTTTAACTTGTGTTGTATTAAATCAGGCAATTAACATTATAATCTGGAGGCACAAAAGCCAATATTTCTTAGTTTTTCTGAGTTTTTTTTACTTAGGGCTTGACAATGACACTGAGATACAGCTTTCAGTAGAGAGTAACATTTAGTTATACCACATTACAAGGGAGCCTCGGGAGGAATTCATACGTTCCTATTTTGTCTTGCTCAGAGGGGAAAGAATTTTACTACATGCTTGAAAAAGGCTTTTGCTTATTCCTCTCTTCTCCACTTCTACTTCTCCACTCCGGTCATGTCTAACAGACAGAGCTAATCACTTTGGAGTAATGTTCATTCTCCCATTGTAACAAGGGTGTTTTTCTTGGAGGAACTCTGAGATACCCTTTATAGCTAGCTAGAATCAGAAAAAAAATATTTCCAGACTTTCTATTACTTTTATACAAATAAAACTGATTAATTTCTATATGCTCATCCTAGAGCATGCACTGCAACTTGTAGCTGAGTCACTATAGTAAACAAGGGAAACAGAAGGTGAAGCAAACAAACACATCAAACTGCTTTTTAAAAAGCTGCATATCCAAGCTTCTAGTGGGTAAATGCATGTCTGATCACACAGAAAATCAAGGTAGCACATGATAACAGTAGTGGTTTAGCAGCAGCAGATGTTATCAAAGTAAAATAGCTGGATTATACAGAATAGTCAGTTCTTGCCCTTCCAACTCAACTTCACAGATCCCCTGTGCAAGTTTATGAACTGTTTAGAGTGGGATTAGATTAGTTGCAATTGCTGTGCTTTTTTTCATCCATAAAGCATATAAAACATTACAAGAGAAGGAGAATTTGTGCATAATGCCTATCAAACTCAAACAAGGCATTTTCCCCAGTTCCCACACACCCACCCTGTTCTATAATCTTTAGATTTCATGTCATATATTAACTTACGTTTAATTTTTATTCTAGAGCAAGAGCTTTAACCTTTACAAGTGGTATTTGTAAAGGAGAACAAAGGAAGGCTCCCCTCCCCAAAATTTTTATTCAAGCACACATAATCATACTGATGAAACTACTTCCCCTAAAGTTAGCAAGGACAGTCACAAGTAACAATCTGTAGAATGAGACCAGAAGAGACTCTAGTCTAGTGGAATATGACATAAAGAAATCAGAATATATAGCTGCATAAATCAGAAATGCTGGCCTTGAAAGGGAAGGTCCATAAAGACCAAAGGACCAGAAGCCTTTCACATGTGCCATGGAGCAATGCCCAGGATCCCAATATAAACAACCCAACCCGTGCATGCCAAGAAAAACTAATCATTCAAAATCCCTTTTTAGAAAGGGGGTAAATGGTCCACTTGAACTCCTGGCAAACTTTGCTCCAGAGAAAGAGGAATGGGGGTTTCCAACTGAACTACAAAATTATAACATTTATAACCTGGAGGTGACCGTTTTTGAGCCAGGACTCCAAAACGTTTCCCTTGCTTGACATTACAAGTCCCCATTGCATGTAAAATGCACATAGCCAATAAAACTATAAGGGGCTTCCATGCCAGCTCTTGCTAGGTAATGAACCCTCTCTATTGAAGTGTTCACAACCAATAAAAGTGATAGCTGAATTTCACTTATTTCTGCTATGCATCAGCAGACTTCTTCACTTTTATCTCTGGAATGCATGCATTATTATATTCTTGTATGTATCTGTCACTGTGGTGTTTAAGTGCTGTTCATCTTGAACCACTGCACACTACCCAAAACTCCTGATATCCAGCTCTAATTTTGCAGTTTCGGTCTGTTATTAATTGTTCCATATGTTTGGAAATGAGGCAGTGAAGCTTTCTTGGCTTTGCTCCCACTACTCCCCGTATTTGGGCAAGTTGTCTAATTATTTTATATATAATTCAAATATTTTTCACAAGGTGCTGGAAGACCTTCTGTGTGTAAGACAGTAAAATTTTTTGTAGTAGATCCCTCTCCTTTAGTTATCAGACTATGAATAGCTTTGCCACCATCTAAAATTCTTTTACACATCTCCCAACAAGAACACACAGCCAGCAGCATTGCACAGACATTTCTTGATCAAAGTAATAAGGTGTGTTACCTGCACTTTGGATCACTTCTGTTTTGTGATCTCACATTATTCCAAACTGATCATAGAATCATAGAATCACCAGGTTGAAAGAGACCCACCATATCATCGAGTCCAACCATTCCAGCCAATCTCTGAACTATGCCCCTCAGGACCTCATCTACTGGCACCTTAAACACCTCCAGTGAAGGTGAATCAACCACCTCCCTGAGCAGACCGTTCCATTGCCTAATGACCCTTTCAGTCAAGAATTTTTCCTTATGTCCAGCCTGTACCTCCCCTGGTGGAGTTTGAGACCATTCCCTCTCATCCTGTCCCCTGTCACTTGGGAGAAGAGCCCAGCTCCCTCCTCTCTACCATCTCCTTTCAGGTAGTTGTAGAGAGCAATGAGGTCTCCCCTCAGCCTCCAGGCTAAACAACCCCAGCTCTCTCAGCTGTTCCTCATAAGACTTGTTCTCCAGCCCCTTCACCAGCTTTGTCGCTTTTCTCTGGACTTACTCCAAAGCCTCAACATCCTTCTTGCAGTGAGGGGCCCGGGACTGAACACAGGATTCAAGGAGCGGTCTCACCAGTGCAGAGTACAGAGGGAGCAATGTCAGTGAGATTCACACAGGGTGTTTGGCAGAGATTGCCACAGGGACTGGAAAAACCACAGACCAGAAGCAGGTACAGAAGTTTGCCCAAAGCATTTACAGACTTCATTTTATAATCCATCAATCCCATCTACCAGCTGACAACTGCTGCCTCTGCTTACATTCTCCAGATTGTACTTCTTCCACTTTGCCTGAAACAGCTGTTTACTCTGCAGATTGTCACAACCATTCGTCCCTGCAGACTCAGGCAGCAGCTTTTCAGATTTGCCCATGAGTCTAGCTTTGACTAGTTTTTCCCAATGGGTCATTTCAAAATGCAAACCTGTTTCTGCTTAGTGATACTTTCTCTTAGGTTGTTAAATAATTTTGTGCAAGATTCCATCTGCTTTACCTTTTAGCATAGTTCTTTTTCACAATACGGTAAATGTACCCTTGGCAAGGCACTACAGCAGAGTGAAGCCCTTCATCCGCGGAAAAGGTACATTCAGAGCAACAGCAGTGAAAGCTTCCTGCTAATGCCTGCGCTTTAATCCTGCCCCGGAGAGCTTCCTGACATTGTTGCACTCTTGTTAATGACAGTTGTCAGCAGCTGACCATTTTCCTAGCACAGATGGACCCTAGGTATCTGTAGCCAAAAGTTATTGCTGAAGCCATTCATTGGTACATCTTCAGTTTGCAATTCATGATCAAACTCCTGCATTCCAGCAGCTTTTGGTTCACATCGCTTACATCAGCTTGTATCAACATCTGGCCCAAAGCTTCAAGTTCAGGTCCAGCTGAATCAGTACAGACTATGGTAATTTCTCTCCTACACAAGACAGTCCTGAACACTGTTCTGAAATTAAACAGTTCATCAATTTAATTCCAACCCATAACATTATGCATTTGGATGTTATGCCAGATTTCCCCATGTCCTAGCAGCAGAGCCTCAACCTGCCAGGTAGGGTCTTTGGGAAACACACAGTCAGGAATAGACTAGAAAGGACCTCCACAAATCAGCTGGATGCATGGAGAGCAGGTGGGCTCACAAGTCCCTGTGGGTGGCAGGCAGCACTAATTTTCTCCAAAACAGTCTTAGTGAACATGCTTAATTGATGCTAGTACCAGAAACAGAGCCATCTGCCTATTACTTTCTAACTTAAGGTATTATTTTAAATTATTCTGGAACAGTTTCTGCTCTGACTAAACAAGCTGGACATCCAACATCTCTGCTGCTTTCTGTTAGTTCACAGAATCACAGAATCACAGAATCACTGGGTTGGAAGAGACCTATTGGATCATCGAGTCCAACCACTCCCACCAAACACTAAACCATGTCCCTCAGGACCTCGTCTACTCGTAACTTAAACACCTCCAGGGAAGGTGAATCAACCACCTCCCTGGGCAACATATTCCAGTGCCCAATGACCCTTTGTGTAAAAAAATTCCTCCTAATCTCTAGCCTAAACCTCCCCTGGCGGAGCTTGAGGCCATTCCCCCTTGTCCTGTCCCCTGTCACCTGTGTAGCAAACACTGAGCATTTTGTGAAGACAGTTCCTGGGTGGATTTAAGACAGTCATTAGTCCCTTAGTGACTGATCAGAGTCAAAGTTATTTTATTTATTTTACGTTGTTTACACAAGGAAAAAAGGTAGGAAAATCTGTTATGCTTCTTTAAGAGCAGTTTTCTATGGATTTGTTTTTATTTATGCTGCTGTGAATCCGGAATAGGGCAGTTTGGCTCTGTGGTGCTATCCCAGGTTGAAACTGCCGTGAAATCAAAACCAAGGACATTGTATTTAGAAAAATGGTATGAAAGATCCTTCTCTTCATAGGCAATATGGCTAAAAAAGGGATTTAACACGGTCTTTTAACTGGATTTCAATGTAGTTTTCAACAGAAGTCCTAGAGGGTTTTGCTTTTTTTTTCTTCTTCCATATTACGTATGTCATTTGTTTGTAAGATCCCAAAGTATCATAAAAGTCTAAATACAGGTCTAACCAGAATTCTGAATAAAAAGTAGTCCTTAAAAATAAATAAAATCAGCCCTTATGCTAAACTCTGAATCCACAGAAACCAGGGTGCTCTGCTTAAGTTCCCTTGACAACCCCTCCACCTCTTTCATTTATAACATGCGCAAGGAAGAAAAGGCAGAGCTGGAGTTTAAGTTGTCATGACAACTTTGCTTCTAAATTATCTGTCTTTTGTAAATTGGCTACTTTGGGCTACATGTGGATCAACAAAGCTCTTGACAGAGAATGAGTTTGGCAGAAGCAGGCTGATAGATCAATAACTTGGTTTGTTGGGGGGGTTTTTTGAAATGCATTTATGCAAATATATATTTATATACACACAACCAGAGAGAATAAAGACTGAACACACAATGAATCCAAGCATTAGCTAAGCCAGAATATTTTGTATCTGTAGTCAATACTAGCAAGATTTCTTCATTTTATTTTTGTTATTATTCAGCCTTCATACAGAAAACATTCCAGTGATATATGAACAGACAAAGGTGACATATTCATTTACCGTCTAAAGTCTCCAACATTACCAAGCTATTTCATTTGTTTTGTTAGGAATATAATCAGAAACTGCTTCCTCCTAGAGTAAACAAGATAAGTTCTCAACACAACACAGAGTCTTCTCTACAGTGGGAACTGTATATCAAATCTCCTTGCACGGTATTAAATATTATTTCCTCAGGTATGCTTAACAGGTCTTCACAGCAAAAAGAGAATCTTTCACAGATGACTCTGCTTGTCTCATATTCCTAGGAGCAGAGTTTTCATGCAGTCACCATCTTTGTAAAGTTAAAAAAGCTAAACAGGATACAAAAAAACCTTCACCTTTTGCCCTCTGTTTCTGAAAGTCCTTACTGAAGAAGTAAAAAGTTCTCATTTGAAATTGGTACAGATTTATTTTGTGAAATATCATTTCAAGTAGTAAACAGTGATCTTTTAAAAAGGTACTTCCTCTGAAATACTTTTAAAATCATAACTCTAAGTCAAGGGCTTAAATCCAGTATCTGTGCAGACTGGAAAGCTCAAATTGCTTTCTAATTGACTTCTCCTATCTGCCCCTGAAAATGTCACCAAGAACCTGCTGATGAAAGAAACCCAGAGAAGAATTGCAAACCTACTATTTATTTCTTTTTGCTCCTGCCCACCTCAAAAAGATAATCCTCATCCAGAAGAGCCTTCCCCAAAATAGGAGCTCCGCTTTATGGCCAGTGTGTGCAACATGCACAAGTCATAATCCACAGCAGTGTTTCCTGGGCACTGCATAATGTGCTTAACAGTGAAATAACAAGTGCAACAGCACAGTAGTAGCAAACTTAAGTAAACTCTGCATCCAGTCCAGATTTTCTTATTTCATGGAGTTTATTCTTTTTAATTGGATTCAGAGACGAAGATAACCTCCTGCTCTTCATTAGGGCTACAGAAGTCCACTTATTCACTTTTTCACAACTACATTTTGCTATTGCAGGGCACTAGGGGATCAAAGTAGTTCACACATGTGCTGCTAGACTGAATGACCTGCCGCCAAGGGGTCCCTGTAACTTGGTTAATATATGTAGCAGTTAAAAGCTGTTAAAATGATGGTGCTAAAAACCTGATCAAGCATCAAAGAGAAAAGGCTGGCTAAAATAACTGAAACAAGAAAATAAAGTGAAGATGAATTTAAAAATGGCAAAAACCCCCCACCAAATAAAAGGAGAAAGACAAAGAGCAAGGAAATAGGTAGAGCTGACAATCATCTGAAATAGCTTTTTCTTTCCCATTTATTTTCTCTTCCACCTCCATCTTTCCCATTTCTCAACTTCTTAGCTCTTTGTAAACAACTCTTTGGACTCTATTGCCAGTTTAGCATTAAAAACCCTCATGTTGGATTTCATGAAGTCAAGCAGGCTCAATGAAGATCACTGGGCTTAGTTTACACATGGTATAATCTCATCCAAATCCATGGAGTTATATGAGGGATGATCTGGAAACAGCGATGTTTTCTGAATCTTCTGACACTCAGCTTTGGAGCTCTGTAACTCAACACTGATGATACACACTGAAAGGTTTTCTGAACACAGCAAGGAAGAAAGAAAACAATAGGTGCTCCTTGGGTGGTTTTCATCACAATAGTTGCACTATATCTGCCATATATCAGAATAGTTCTCATATTTCCTACACAAGATTCATAATAGCTCTAAAGAAAAAATCACACTTCACCATGTTGAAAAACAAATTTCTCCATAGCTAAAGAAATACATTTTTCTAGGTGCAATGGCAAGGAACACAATGTCCTTTGGAGAAACTTAACAAAAGAAATTATCTAATTCCTGGAAAGCCTTTTGCAATCTCTGCTTTTTTTTTTAGCTGCAGTCTCTGCAGTTGTTTATTCATTAAGTGATAATCCCTTCACTTTGTCTCAGTCAAGAACTCAGCTTTCAGTTGAAAACTTCTTCCTAGGAGATAAAAAATAGTTTGTACAAATGTGCTGTATTGCTTGTGAGTAGAAATAACCGAGTCTCATCAAGGCCGTATATTTTTATTATTATTTTTGCTGTAATAGTGCTGGGAGCCCCTTGCTGGCACTGGATGTCACTGTGCTGGAATTGTATATCTATGTGATAAGAGACATTGACTGATCTGACCCACCAGATGCACTGTATCTTAAGTGGGAGAGGAGGGGGAAAAAGAATCAGAAGATAAGACTGCAAAAGACCTCTCAAGAGGTCATCTAATCCATATATGGATGCATGGTAGACTCACTTATAGCTGATCAGCTAATGCTATCTGTCATGTCCTCTGTTATATAGATGGATGATGGGTGGTTACAGAACAGAGGCCATTTAGTGAGCATCTCCAAGCACTGAGCAGCTTATGCTACATGAAATAAAGGCACCTTAGCATAAGGCCACGCAGCTTTACACATAGAGCTTTGCACGTAAACACCACAAATACAAAGGTTCACACAAGCTCAAAATTTCTTTTTATAGCATTAGGCAATTGTTCTGCTGTAATGCTTCTCTTGTTTCTCACTGGTAAGTTTTCTTTGGTGGACCTTGAGTTGTAACTTTGTAGTCTATTGAGCTAGAATGCTCACATAGCTGTTTCTCATAGGAAAGTATAAGATTAGTGTAACCAATTGATTCCTTGTTGCTAAAGGAGAATTGTTGAATCAGCTTGCTGAACAATAGCTTGTATTAATCGAGTTAAGGTATAAGAATCTGTTATGGACTTCAATAAACTGGCTCACTGGAATCACATTGATTCGCAAAGTCATGAACCCATTCCTCCATCAGATGGAAATTTAGGAAACCACACTGTGCCCATGAAGCCTACTGACTGGTTGTGGCAGAAGTGGAAGTTTAACTCAAATCTCACCAGTCCTGGTTGATAAAGTCCATGAAAATATTTCATGCGTACTGAACTTCGGAACGTCTAAGGAAAACAATCATAAAACTGTTCTCTGTATTTCCTGTTATGAAATGGTGAGTTAATATAAAGAAAATCTAACTATCAGCTATAATTCTTTATTTCTTCTTCTGCACTTAGGCATACCTTTAAAAAAGCACTAAGTCCATAAATAGCGGTATATATTAAAATATCTCCACCTCATTTATCATACTGCATTAGATATTCATTTTTCCTTCACTATCAGTAACGAACACCAATCTATGCCATATATAATATATGAAAGTCACACTATACAAAAATTTACAGAAAATAAAATACTAAGATCAAAAGCACTCCATATCTGACAGACTTTTTAGACACTGCAATGCATCTTTTCCTGGGTATTCTGGCTATTCCATGAAGCGGTATACAGGCTTAGTATCAGATAAGCTCATACTTTTAGTCAGTTATTGTAGATACTGATTTTTCTATTTCAATGTAGAAGAAAAAAATAGTTCCAAGTTACAAACAGTTCCTTTTCTATCATCATGTTATCATTTCTTCTCCAGGCTAAAGTATAATCACTTTCTTGCATAGTTATTCTTTCTACCTTCTATTGCAAATAAGTTTCATACATTGATGGAACCTCAGCAAGATTAATACAGCTTTCTTCTTTAATATAAATCTTTTGATTTGTTGCTGAACAGACTGTTCTCAAGTATTGCTGTCTAACTGCAAGGAACAATACTGTTTATCATCTCCCCCTGAAAGCAGCCAACCAGATCTAGATATTACAGTGCTTTGAGTTTAGAAACCATGAAATATAAATGTGTTCCTACCAAGAGTAAGTAGGAATTAAATTCATGTTTATTTTACATCTGAAGTACCTCTTGCATTTACTTCCTATCTATGACATCTAGATAAAAATACCCACTAAAACAGACTGTTAATACAAAAGATTTCTTCTGAATCAGAAACACAGTAGTTCAAAATTAATGTAATACAATGCAGGTCATATGAAATAAAAATATACATAGTTACACTTAGTCAAGAAAACTAATGAAGCATATCTCCCTTGGAAGATGTTGGTTTTTAAGCTAATACATCTTGAGAGAAATCTCTAACAAAGTTGAATCCTTGTTTTGAAAAAAAATAAGCCCTGGAAAATTCTTTTAAAAATTTTAATGTATTATTTGAAAATATTGCTTGAAAATACTTTAACATAATATAAAACACAGTCTCTACATTAAGATTGAAATAAATAAACCAAGGTGATAATTTCATTTGCATTAAATCTCTATTTTCACCAATTTTCTTTCCAACTTGAAAATTAGATGATATTTCATAGCTGTTGAATTTCCTATAAGATAAGAAGTCTTCAGTTTTCAGATAATTCTTACTTTTCACCAGATGAATGGTTTCTTCCACTAGCCATCCTCTCCACCAGACACAAGCTCCCACACTTAGCAAAGCTGAATATTAGAACAAGCAACATACTTAAACAAAGCAGAAATTAATGAAGTAATATTCTTTGCTGCTGACAGCACCCTGGGAGTGTGAAGAACATTAAATCTCTTTCCCAAGATAAAGAATCGAGTTTTCCTTTAGCTTACAGATACAGACTGGTATCCTCCTAATGACTAACATGGCTTGGTTAGAACAGCTGAGGCATTGATGCTGTACACATATATCTCCTCCTTGCTGCCTAGCCAAGTGCTTTCCCCAGGAGATGTCCTTAAGCCCTACCAGAGGTTCTCAAATGTCAGCCAAGAAGGTGTTACCTCTGCAAAAAGATGGGAAAAATAAAACCCTTTATCTGTAGTGTAGAAAACCATCCTCACTCTAAACTAATGGAAGCATTCTAAACAAAGGAAACAAGCGGCTTTAAATGGGTAAATGAAAGACCCATTTAAAGGATCAAAGGAAGGATCAAAGTGGATGAATGATTACCTAGGGACAGAGGAAGGAGCTAAGAAGGTTGGCGTTCGTCTTTGATAGGGCCCCCAAAACACTAAGAAAAGAATTAATCTTAGTACCTGACATCTGGGAAAGCTTAGGGTGATATTGCTGACAACTACAGTTTATTAAGGTCAGAGGGACAAATGGTAACTGGTATTTTTTTGTCAGACCCTTAATCCATGTTTCTGGGGAATGATACAGACAAAGTGCTTTGTTGCTCAGATGAAGCTTCCTTTCTTGAGGGAAAGGCTAGGAAAATGGAAGAGTAACAATTTGGCTGAGAGAAAAAAGTGTGGTAGTTTACAGTGAGGAAGTATAAAACCAAGTATGAGTTTTGTATCCTAAGGGAAGAACCTGGCACCTCTTCTGCCTCTCAGTGTGCAAGTAAAGGACCGGGTATAGGAGAACAAAGTCAAACAAGCTTTTTAATCTGGAGACAATCACACTTCTTAGAAATGTGAAGTTCAAAAAAAATTTAAGAGGACAGATAAAATTTTTGGAAATTATGAAGCACAAGACTCAAATAAAGAGACAGAAAGACAAAAGTACTGTAACAGGACAACTGAGTTGCTCATGACTGACTCAAGAGCAAAGTTTAAAGGACTAATGCTGTAGAATTATTGGAAAGGATGTCTTCTGTTCTTCTGCTGGAGCGAGATCTGTAATAAATAGTACATGTTGTAGCCCTTGTCTGTGAGTTTTGTCTGAGGACTTGTAATGGTTTTGAGTTAAAACTCTCCCCCAGACCACCACAGTAAATTGCAGCCCCTTTCCCCATCCAGCCTGGCCTTGAACACTTCCAGGGAGGGGGTAGCCACAACTTCCTTAGGCAACCTGTGCCAGTGCCTCACCACTCTTATGGTGAAGAATTTCTTCCTAATGTCTAGTCTAAATCTGCCCCCCTCCAATTTAAAGCCATTCCTCCTTCATCCTGTCACTACCCTTGTACCCTTTTTACCCTTGTAAGAAGTTCCTCCCCAGCTTTCTTGTAACCCCCTCCAGTTACTGGAAGACTGCTGTGAGGTCTCCTCAGAGACCTTCTTCTCCAGGCTGAACAAGCTCAACTTTCAGCCTGTCCTCATAGCAGAGGTGTTCCATTCATGTGATCATTTTAGTAGCCCTCCTCTGGACCTCCTCCAACAATTTCATATCCTTTTTATGTTGTGGATACCAGAACTGGACACAATACTCCAAGCAAGTTCTCATGAGAGTGGAACAGAGGAGCAGAATCACCTCCCTCGTCCTGCTGCCCATGTTTCTTTTGATGCAGCCCAGGATACAGTTGGCCTTCTGGCCTGTGAGCACACATTGCCAGCTTCTGTTGAGCTTCTCAGCAATCAGCACCCCCTAATCCTTCTCTGCAGGGCAGCTCTCAGTCACATTGTCCTCCATTCTGTATTAAAACTGCAGATTGCCCTAACCCAATGCCTTTTTTCTCATCAAGCCCCCATTACAGTTTGAGTAGTTCAAATATCTAGAGGGTCTTATTAACTAAAGATTCAGCTATTTCATCACTGTATATAAGTATAATATGATTCTTCTACCTCCCTTTCCATTGAAGTCAATAGCAACGGAGTGCCTTCAAAAGAGCAAGATTTGCCTGGAGAGCTTGATCACGCAAGGTGGTAACTCACCTACAATCAAGATTAATCTGAAGCATGGAACTAATGCTATTGATTTCAGTGAGATTATTCACATGCAGGAGTTAGAATAATATATCTATTTCAGTGGAAAAAAGGCATATAAAACACATCCATTGTGTATGCATGCTATTTAATGTGTGCCTTTGCTGTTTCAAGATCACAAAAACCAACTGTAACTACTTGTGGTTATAATACAGGACTCTGCCATACTGCCTTTTGCTGGTAGGAAATATTCTTTTTTTGGTTACTCTGATAAAAGCTATTATTGTAAGTATAAAACAAGTTAATTCTGTTCCCTATGTTGCAAGTTAGATATTTAGCTAGAAACATTATGTCTGGAGGTAAGCAAATGGAGAATCATTACAGGTTCATTTCACAATTTAGCTTTGCTGTATCTGAAAAAGGAATGGGCATAGGTTAATCCCTTTCTGCTTAAAGGAGAAGCAAGCAGAAAGACTGCCTAGAGCAAAATTAAGAAACAATTTTCTCTTCTCACTGTTCCCATTTTATCTCCTCTTTCCATTTCATCCTGAAGCTTCTGCCAATAGTGTTAGTTATGGAATTAATGTCTCACCAAAATAGCAAGAAAAGACTTTTAAACAGTGGGATCTGTTAAATTATGCAGTAGTTTCCACAAGGGAAATGATAGGAGAAATATTGCTTAAGTAGTTTGAAAAAGGCATTGATAGGTTAACAAAGCAAAGTGCAAAGTCTTGCACCTGAGGAAGAATAACCACAGGCACCAGGAGAAGCTTGAGGCCACTCAGCTGGAATGCACCTTGGCAGAAAATGATCTGGGGGTCCTGATGGACAACAAGTTGAACATGAGCCAGCAATTAGCTTTTGCTGCAAAGAAGGCCAAAGGTATCCTGGGCTTCATGAGGTGAAGTATTACCAGCAGGTCAAGGGAGGTGATACTTCCTTCTACTCAGCACAGGTGAGGCCACAGAGGAAAGGTTCAGAGACCTGAGAGTCTTCATTTTGGAGAAGACTCAGGGGAATTTCATCAATGTCTATAAATACTTGAAAGGAGGGTGTCAGGCTCTTTTCACTGGTACGCAGTGGCAGGATCAGAGGCAATGGGCACAAACTGAAACACGGGATGTTCCCTCTGAACATCAGGAAAGGCTTTTTTACCATGACAGTTAGCAGCACTAGAATTGTTGCACAGAGATGGAGTGTCCATCCTTGGAGATATTCAAAAGCCATTTGGACACAGTCCTGTGTAATCAGCTCTATATGGCTCTGCTGAAGGACAAGAGTTGGACCAGATGACCTCCAAAGGTCCTTTATAACCTCAAACTTTCTGTGATTCTATGAAAAAAGGCACTCAAAAACATATTATAGAACCAATGTTAGATTAACATGAAAAAAATGGATGATAAAGCACTAAAACAGACCTTTAAGCTCTTATTTATACATACTATTCATTAATATCAGTTACATGTATTACATGAATCATCTTAAGTGTCTTGACTAATTTTAAGGAAGAAATACAGAATGTTGCTTGTTACTGGCAGTTTTTCTAAAAAGAATCACCAAATAACAGGTATCCAAATCCAAGTACATTTCATAACATAGATCACATCTCTAATGACAGACATTCTGAAAATAGTGGAGGATCAGCTTAGTTAAGTTTTCTTTTAAAATAGCCAATGAATGATTTGTTTGACTGCCTTGTCTGTACTTCTCATCCCTAAGTAGACTCTGAATTTCTAAAACAGAGAGGAAAGATAAAGCTAACTACATCCAATGAATTAATTTTTTCTATCTTATTGCTGCATAGTGCAATATTTGAAACACGCTCCATGCAGGACTAGTAACAGCAAAATTGTCATAATCTCTATGAAACTCCTGTCTATTGATATTTGAGACACAAATACCTTGGTTGACTGGTTATTTTGGTGATTTTATTTAAGTATTTTAGTATTTGGAAGGGTAACAGCCCTTGGAAAAGGTGGTACACTTCAGAGTTAAGAGGGACTTTTTTTACTGTGGTAGAAGGTCTTTTTAAAAAGAGAGCAAGATTTTGCAACACTTCCAAAGACCTTGGCAACTGTCTAATCTTTTCAAGAAATTTGACCACCTGACTAAACCTGCTTAGTAAGTTTTTCATATTTAAAATGTGTAATGTAACTAATAACTCATTTATCACATGGTAAGCTGCTTCTCCCAGGCTGGAATAATGCACTATCCAAACTGCTTCCTGTTATGCAACCACAGAATTATGAATAAGAATTGTACTTTGCAGAAGTTCTTTGTTGTTTGATTTAAACACTGTTTTGCCTCATGCCTCTTATTTTCTATACACTGTTAAACTACTGGAAGAAAGGTACAACCATAATCAAAGAAAACTTGCTAAGAATTTCTGCTCTGAAAATATGTACTGTCCTCCCCAAAGCTCTGTTTGACATATCTCCTTCCATCAAAACAAATTATGCCTGACAGCAAACAACATTGGGTCTCCTGGCCCGATTTTATATTGACCTTTATTTTAAGTGTGCTGCTTTATTATTCTGTCTGAATACAGATCTCCCAGTTGATTTAAAAATGCATGTAACTTTGGGAAATCTGTCCCTGAATTAATGAGAAATGGCACTACCCATTTTTTGGAAGTTCCTGCAGCTTTACTGTTGATACAGGTACCTTCTTGAGCGCAAGGGAGAATGAAGGAAGGGATCCTTCTTTCTGACGGTTTGTATTCTCTGCATCAATTATCTCATGTTATTATTTATAAGTAGTTCTCGCTTGGTTAGTGTATGTTAAGTGAAAAAATCATACTATAAAACCATCAACAAGTGACACAGACCTGGTTCAATTAACAGGAGAATTATGATTTTGATCCCAGATGCTGAGGTTCATGCACATTACAGGCTCAAGTGCCAGCAGCATTTGACCTTAAAGCTGTATCCAGCAGGCCATCTGGATCAAGCTCACAGCCCATTTAACATGAGCTAGAAACGTTTATCAGGACAATAAAGCTTTCAAGCTAGCAGCCATCTCAGAGTATGAAACCCATTATAGAACCAGCATCAGCACTGGAAGATGTCAGCATGTTAGGCGCATTCCTCATGTATCATCTCAAAGGAGCTCTCCCTGGGGTAAAAGACATGTTAGACAGCACAAATGAGGGAGTAAAGCAGGTAACTATGATCAATGAACAGAAATATATCTGTGCCTGATAAGGTTTATTCACTTTTCAAAATGTGGTCTGAGAGTACAGATCAGTCAGGAGATGAGCCAGATGGCAGTACATTATTGCTCAGGTATAAAAGTCCTTATAGCACACCCTTGGTTCCACCTTCATTGATACTTAATATGTTCATTACTGAACAGTAAAAACTTGATCTGGGTCAGACAAAAGTACGTGACTGTCTTTCTGTCATGTTAGAAGAAAATGATATGGTACTTATATAAGCTCCTTGTCACTTGGAAAAGATAGTTCAATATTACAGCCCACTGTAAGAGGAGAATGACATGATACACTTTCTCCTCTGGAATGGAGTCCACTGGCACAAAGTCATGCCTTCTACAGGAAAAAGCATTACATTTGAACTGGCAGGATGAGCTTGCATCAGTTCTGTGTTTGCATCATGCGTCAATGGTGAGTTTTATCTGATTTAGTCCTTTAAAGTGAAGTTGTACACCACAGCTTCGGTACCATATGTGTTCGGCACTTTATGAGATTCCGTATTCATCACTGGAAACTCTAGCTACAAGGCAGTGCCTTCAAGATGCATATAGGATGTATCTATGTAACTTTAAATATCAATAAAGTAGGCGTCTAGATCTAAACCACCCATCAGAGCTTCCCATGACAGTGAAGAGAAAAAAGTAGGAACACATACAGCATGACTTCACTGGTTTGTTTTAGAAGCCCTTTTCACAACATGATGACTCTAATCCTAGAAGCTACTATTTCTTTACATTGAACAGAAAGAGAACCTAGGTGACCAGCTGAGGTGATGTCATCTGTATGAAATGTATGTAGGCAACCGCTTCCCACAAATGCAAATTAAACTACCCATCCCTTTAGTGTAGTTGTCTCTGTCTGTATACTGTCAGATAGCTCCTGCTTTTCCATGGTTGTTGAATTTGGCTATATTTTGTCCTTTAAATGAAAGTCAACTCTTCTTCCCAGAAGCTCATAATTCACCTTAAAGGATTACCAGAAGTATTTTATCACCTGCTCTGGTGCTAAAACATTCCTCAAAACAATCTGCTAGACAGGATGAAATGTGAGGGGGAGATCATTCAGGGAACTCTATCAGAAGACTAAGTGGACTGTGAAATAACTCAAATATATGGCAATTATCAACTTAATAGGGTATATATTCTGTTCTGATTGGTGGTGGTGAGTCATTTAAACAATTAGGAATATTCCGATTTGTCAGCACAGCAGACCTAAGATTGCATTTAGAAGATATCATGCCAGGACACTGGTAATTGAAAATTACTAAAGAACATGCCGTGTACCTATTTTTTTAATGGTTCCTTGATTTTTACTAATGAATAACTGGAAGAAGAAATGATATTTCAGTCAAGGTTTTTAAGGGACTAGTGATCTGTGGTTCCTCACTTACCCAATGCCTGACTGATACCACTTTCAAGGTGGCCAGTACTCAGGACATTCGAAGTTCAGCTGTTGCCAAGTATCCAGGCATTTAGAATTACTTAGGTGGCTTTCCTAAACACTAAGTCATCACTTTAAGAAATATTTCAGAACCTTTGTCCACGTACTTACTTGCTTGCATTTTCACAAAGGACAGACAGGCTGTGGACCTGCCTGTAAAGACGGATGGAGACAGATGGAAGCTCCCTCTGTCCATGTGCTGAGTTGGACATACGCAAGCTAAATGCTGCTCAGCAGTTGTATAGCTGTATTAGCACAGCAGTGTCAACACAGCTACACAACTTTTGAGGCAGAACAGATGAGGCGCAGCACTGTGCAAACACAGCCAAACAGTTTCTGGATGGCGTTTATTGTGGCCCAGTAAGTATAATTTTTTTCCTGCCATTCCTAGTAAAAGGCCACAGGTTTTTTATTGACCTGACAGCAAAGGGTATCAGGATTTGTTTGGGTTTGTTCTGGTGTAAGTAGATAATTAGTTTGCTCTGTGTAACCAGGGTAGGAAGTGTCCAACAGTCCAGTTTGCTTTGGGTTAGCTCTAGTTTATAGATTTTCTGTGTAGATTTTCTGAGTAGATTATACTACCTATGATCCTAAAATGAAATGCAGTTTGCAAGAATGTAAACACAGAAGGGCATCAAACATCCCATACTGTAAACACAGATCCAACTGATCAGTCAGTGATTGCTGCAGGCATGCAACTGTCTAAATCAGTTTAGATATAACAGAGACCACAAAACTGAATAACTGAGAACTAAAGAAGATAAAACCCACGTAATACAGGCTGTATGAAGAAAACACACAAACATAAACCCAAACTGACCCAAAGCAGACCTCCAGCCACCAAACCACTCCTGGAGGAGAACTAAGGACAACAGAGGCTGCTGACACTCACTCCGGTCCCTCTGCTGTCAGTGTCTCCAGAGGGACACTGGAAGGATGAAGTAAAACCAGACAAAACAGGATGATACTTCAGTTTTGCAGTTAATAAGATTTGGGGCTTGACACTGGGCTTCTTTGTAGCTGCCCTGTAACCTGGAAAGAAAAATGCTGGCTTTTTGTCTCCAAAACATATTCATATTTAATTCCATTTTAGACATTTACTGTAGAGACATCTATATTTGATCTGGTAATCCTGGTCTCCCACTATAGTTACAGGAGTGAAATATGTATTTTCAGGGCACGAACTATCTGTTTAGGTGTCTCTCTTAGGTTGACAGGAATTGCACCCTAAAACAGTTCATTTCCCCCTGTTGACTATAAAAGGGCTCAAGGCAACTAATTCAGAGAGGGACAGTTACAAGGACTTTTACCTGTGCGAATACAATTCCAACATTCTGTGTTAATGCAGTATAGCTGCCTTCTTTATTTACAGATTATTTCAATGAGTAATTACTCACTGGATTGAAACCCTTCAGAAAGCACTGCCCCAGGATTTAATTATAAGGCAGCTCTGTTAGAAATACAGATCACTAATTTGGAAGGTATTTGCATTGTACCAATAATAACAACAAAAGAACTAATAAACAAAGGCGGTGATTTCAAAGGTGTAGATGATTTTATATAAAAAAAATAGATGAGAACATTAGAAAATCACCATTTTTCCAGGAGGTAATTCAGTGCCTTTCCAAATTAGGGTCTTAAAAATCAGGAAGCTCAGCTACAAATATCATAACTTAGAGAGCAAAGGCACTGCTGCAAGGGAAGAGGGACAGCCCTGGCAGTGAGTCCCATAGGAAGCAAGGGGGATCTGATTCATTTTGTCCCTGTTTTGCACTAGCCAACACATTTTTAAGGCATCACAGAGGACAGGACTACCCCAGGCTTGGGGCTTCCCAGTAGAGAGTTTATTCTTGATCCCCTGGCAGTGCCAGTGCCACCTGCCTCATCGCTGGGCTCAGCCTGAGAAACGAACCAGCCACATGAGGCACTGCTTATTGCCCTGGTCTCAAGACAAGACAACTCAGCTCTGTGCACATTTATAGCTCCATAAATGACAACAATACTAACAATTTACTAACTTCTGGTAAAGACCAGCTTCTTGGGAATTGCTGAGACCTCTATTTCTATGGGAAATAAATCTCTCTGGAAGCTTTGCTCTGCTGCTTTCTGAGAACATGAAAGTGCTACTGAAATTCCTAATTGCAAATTAGACTTTTGACAGGAGAAGGCAGAGCAGACGGATTGAAATAGCCTTAAAGTGCTTTTCTCTTCCTGATGGCAGAAGAGTTCATAATCCAGACAAATTAACTGATTGCAACAAGCAGCATTAAGGCATCACTGTGCAATGTTGAGTCTGGCAGCTGGTGGCCAGACACTAGAACATACTTAACCAATTAGCACAGTCCCCTGTGCCAGCCAAAATGCACATTAAGAACAACTGAGATGTGATCTGGGACATTTTGTGATCCACATACAGCAGCTTTACCAGGTGGGCCAGAAAAGTGAGATTCTCTGTGGATGAGTTAGCTGGGGCTGTAATAAACCTGAACCTGCTGGAAGTCAGTCTTTGCATATCTTATTGGCTGAACCACTCCAGGTTTAACTGCAATGCCTTTTCATGCCTTTATAACACTTCAAGGAGATTTTAGAGGCATTTTTTGATTACTGATGCCTTTCTATATGTTTAAAAAAATAAATAAGCTATAGACCTTTTAGAATATTCTTTTTCTGACACCAGAATAGCTACACTTACAGAATAGCTATATTCTTGGTACTCATACAGTACTTTCCTTCAGCTTTCATAACAAGTTCCAAACATTAACGAGCTACAGGCCTAATTTTCAAACCCAGCTTCAGTGACTCAGCAGCCCTGAAAAATACAGTTATTTTTCTGCATTCTCTGCCTACAGTTTAGGTACTTAACTCTAGGCACTCCTATCTGAAAACACAAGCTGCAGAGACTTGAGGGAGAGGTGGGACACTTAGTCATATACCTTCCCCAACAGACTGTGTTTCATCTTATGCCTCAATGATGTGAAGGAAACATTTTTTTTTCTAATACAGCATGGGAATGGTGGCTTGCTAACAGCCTGGCAGCACAATGTGCATGATGGAGAATCTGGGGATCTCAGAGCAGCATTTTATCTCCCTGATTACCTGTGGCTTAGCTGTCTTGGATTTCTACTTGTCCTCAAAGAAAGAACTCAGAATGACAATGACATTGTTAGAACTCTCTATTCACTGAGCACGTTAGTTTAATTTCAGTTCTAAGATTAATGAACCTTATTTTTGCTGCACAGACTCATGATTCATCCTGAATGTTTTTGCTGCCTAGATATCCCCATACTTACCTAACCAGTGTGACCCCACTACCCAAACACCTCAGAGTTATTAATGATTATGTTTTCACAACAGCTATAAGGAAGCATGCAGTAAAATGCATGCCCTTTGCAGAAACAAAGGAAACTAGAATGCTGAGATTCTAGTTTCCCTGATTATCAGTGCATTGAACCTGGAACACTTCACATTTCTGGTTAAATCAGAAGTTTTCTACCTGATTTTAGTTGTGCATGTTACAGTAAGGTGATTCATGCCCTAGAAATGCCTTTTTCTTGTTTCCATTGACTAGAAAGGAACCCTAGGAAGGTCAGCTCAGGGAAAAAAGGGATCTCTGTAAGGTAAGTGTTCGGAGTTAGGTTAGAAAATACCAGTTACAAAGTGGGAAAGAGGCTGTAGCACTGCATTGCACATGCAGTTTGCAGACAGGAGGGAACCAAAAGCGTGAGACATCACAGGTGTCAGAAGAAATCCCAGAAGAAATTCTCCAGAGTATTAGAGTATTCTAGCCAATTTACATACTGTACTACACTGAAATTAAAGAGGAAAAAAGGCTCTGGTCACTTCACACATCAACTGAACTGAACTCCCTTAGGAGTCTGGCTTGGCACTTCAGCTCTGTGAAAGAGAAAATAATCTGGAAGGAAACACTAAACAAAATATTAGGCCAAAAATAGTAGAAGCAGAAGAAGGTGAGCTTCATGAGTTCTGAGATACCCATTTGAATCAGACGACTATACTAAATAACTTTGCTAAAAAAAAATATATTCATTAAAGCTATTTAGCCTTTTTGTTGTTTTTACTGTTCATCTAACAAAGTAAAATATTTCAAATCTGTTTCTAATTTACCTTATGAGCTGACTTTAATGCAGTAGAAAACAACATGCAATAAATTGCTTTCTAATAACAAAAGTAGTTTACTGATGTTTACCACATGCCTGCCTCTGAATAAATTAAAGACCATCTAATATAATCATAGAAACATTTATGTTGGAAAAGACCTTTAAGATCATTGAGTCCAACCATAAACCTAACACTGCCAACTCCACCACTAAACCAGTCCCTAAGTGCCACACTTACATATCTTTTAAATGCCACCAGGGATGGTGAGTCAATCACTTCCCTGGGCAGCCTGTTCTACTGATTGACAACACTTTCAATGAAGTAGTATTTCCTAATATACAAACTAAACCTCCCCTGACACTATTTGAGGCCATTTTCTCTTGACTTATCACTTGCTGCTTGGGAGAAGAGACCAACATCCACCTCACTGCAAGCTCCTTTCAGTGAACTGTAGAGAACAATAAGGTCTCCCCTCAGCCTCCTCTTCACCAGGTGAAATAACCATAGTTCCCTCAGCCACTCCTCATAGGACTTGCGCTCCCGATATTTCACTAGTTCTGTTCCCCTTCTCTGGACACATTCCAGCACCTCAATGTTTTTCTTGTGGCAAGGGGCTCAAAACTGATCACAGTATTCCAAGCGCAGCCTCACCAGTGCCAAGTATAGGGCAGTGATCACTTATCTAGTCCTGCTGACCACACCATTTCTGATACAAGCCAACATGGGCACACTGCTGGCTCATATTCAGCCAACTGTCAACCAATAACCTCTGGTTCTTTTCCAGAAGGCAGCTTTCCAGTCATTCTTCCCCACCCTGGAGTGCTGCACAAGGTTGTGGTGGGACAGGTTGTTGGACAGGTACACCCTCTGCTGGGAAAAAAAACTGGCTGTATGGCCGGGCCCAAAGAGTTGTGGTAAACGGAGTTAGCTCCAGGTGGAGGCTGGTCACAAGTGGTGTGCACCATAGCTCAGTGCTGGGTCTAGTTCTGTTCAATGTCTTTATCAATGATCTGGATGAGGGGATTGAATGTACCCTTAGTAAATTCACAGATGACACTAAGCTGGGAGGACGTGTCCATCTGCTTGAGGGTAGGAAGGCTCTGCAAAGGAATCTCAACATGCTGGATTGATGGGCTGCAGCCAACAGGATGAGGTTCAACAAGGCCAAATGCTGGGTCCTGCACTTGGGACACAACACCGTGCAGCACTACAGGCTTCAGGAATAGTGGCTGGATTGCTGCTTGGCAAAGAAGGACCTGGGGGTGTTGGCTGACATCTAGCTGAATATAAGTCAGCAGTGTGCCCAGGTGGCCAGGAAGGACAATGGCATCTTGGTTTGTATCAGAAACAGCAAGGCCAGCAGGACCAGGAAAGTGATTCTGCCCCTGTACTCAGCACTGGTGAGGCCACATCTCAAATACTGTGTTCAGTTTTGGGGCCCTCTCTACGATAAGGACATTGAGGTCCTGGAGTGTTTCCAGAGAAAAGCAATGAAGCTGGTGAAGGGACTGGAGGACAAGTCTTACGAGGTGCAGCTGAGGGAAATGGGGTCGTTTAGCCTAGAGAACAGGAGGCTGAGGGGAGACCTTACCACTATCTACAACTACCTGAAAGGAATGCTGTCACTTCTCCTGAATGACAGGTGATAGGACAAAAGGGAATGGCCTCAAACTGTACCAGGGAAGGTTCAGATTGGACATTAGGAAAATCTTCTTCACTGAAAGGGTTATCAAGCACTGTAACAGGCTGCCCAGAGATGTAGTTGAGTCACCATCCCTGAAGGTTTTAAAAGACAGGTAGATGAAGTGCTTAGGGATATGATTTAGTAGTGGACAGGTATGGTTGGAGTATATGATTTCAAAGGTCTTTTCAAACCTAGGGGGGAAAAAAAAGAAGACAAGGTGCAGGACCCAACATTCAACCATCGAACCCTATACAGTTTGCCTTGGCCCATCAATCCAGCCTCTCCAGATCCCTCTGTAAACACATTCTTCCCTCAAAGGTGTCATCTGTAGACTTTCTAAGGGTACACTCAGCCCCCCATACAGAGCGCTGATAATGATATTAAATAGAACTGGCCCCAGCACTGAGCCAAATAATGAGCTAACTCTAGTTGATTTAGCTTCCATTTCACAGGCCAGCCATTTGGCTGGATTGAGTTAGATTGAAAGGGACATTAACTCATGTACATAATGAAGATATTTAGTGTTATTACTGAACTGCTAAGATCCCAATAATACCTTCAAGGGACTAAGGAGGGATTTTAGCCTACAGTAAGTCACTGTTCCAACTGTCTAGCTGAAGACTTTCATATTCCGTCTGCCTCTAAATTAAGGGGGAAACAGATTCTTCATTCTGTTCCCCAGCTATCTGCCTCCATGATGCATTCATTACTATGCTGCTTAAAATCATGTGTAAAACTTAATGCTATTCCTTGTATATTGTGTCACTTCATTAATACCTTCTCTTTTCCACCTTCCCCCAAACTTGGCTGATACTGATATCTCATCAAGATCTGAGCATATGAGCACCATAAATCAGGCTATTGCTTTGCAGAACTGATGATACAACATTCACGTAGGTGGTGGTCATTTTCCAGAGTGGGCTCAATGCACGGCAGGGGTTAGGTTTAGGCAATACAAAGCCTGTGATTGCCTCATGAGCTGGTTTCACACAGCGAGTTACCTGCTGTTCTTTTTAGTTCTTTCATATGCACAGGTCAATACTTCTGTAGAGATTATCCTTTTAAATCAATGTCAGCTGACTTATACTCAGATCAGCTTACACAGTCTGATGCTATTTGAAGCTGTGAGAGGAATGTGTGCGAGCAGGGAATCCCATGCTGAAAGTTGGCCATTAGCGTATATCCAGATTCTGCTAAAGCATTTTGCAGATTTTAGTGTCTACATATGACATGACAGTGGATTTACAACATGCTGTGACAGCCCCTTCAGCACAACAATGTCATTAATCTCCAGATGGACCCTGGATCAGCACTGATCGTGTGTTTGGATCCTCTAATCCAAGACCTTGCACACAGCAGGACCCCTAATGGTGTGAGCTTTTTACAGAGGCACAGAACTCGATCTTAGCCTGGTTTCTCCTAGCTCATATTTAATCCTAACACTTCTCACATTTCCTCTGCAAGTGTTGTAAGGCAGTGATTGAAGACATAGTCAAGCATTTAAGTACACGATTAACGTAAAGTGCTTAAACAGAATTGTTGACTTCAGCAGGGCTGATTGTACACTTAGAGTTAAAAATGTGCTCAAGTGCTTCACAGATGAGTTAATTATCATTAAATAAAGCAAAAATCAGAAACACAGAGATAGCACAACAACAGAAGTACTGCACAGTACATCTCCTGGGGTAGTAATAGCAATTCTTGCATTTAGGTGTATCTAAAAGTACATATTTCAAGTCAAGAGGATATTTGATTTTTATAGAAGAACACAAGAGAATCAACATGCAAAGCAGGAATACAGTCAAGCTGCTCCCAAGATGTGTCTATTTCCTACAGAATAATTGAAAGTCTGTATTAAAGACATGCTAACAGTAAATTACAGAATGTTGAAAACTTTAAAAGGGAAGGAGTCAGTCATTGCTGCCCCCTCACACATATAGAAATCACATTTTACAGCACAATAATAGGAATAGGAATAGGAATAAGATAAAAGGGGAAGGGGTTAAGGAAAAGAGGAAGGAGGGAAAGGGGAAAAGGGAAGGGGGAAAGGGGAAGGGGAGGGAGGAGGGGAAGGGGAAGAAGAAAAGGGAAAGGGGAAAGGGAAGGAGGGGAAAGGAAAGGGTGAAGTGGAAGGGGAAGGAGGAGGGGAAGGGAAAGGGGAAAGGGGAAAGGAGAAAGGGGGAAGGGGGGGGAAGAGGAAGGAGAGGAAGGGAAAGGGGAAGGAGAAGGGGAGGAAAATAAAAAGGGCTACTGTTTTACAAAACCATCTGCTGTTTCGTTAGGATCTTTTTTCCCCTGGGCAGCACCGGCAGGGCCCTTGCTTGGAGCCCCAGGCCCAGCACACCCAGCCCGGATCAGCCGCTGGCGGGGCAGCAGCGCCCCCTGCGGGCGGAACGCGCCCAGCCCGGGAGGCCCCCGCATCTCCCCCCTCGCCGCTGCACAAACATTTTGCAACGAGGGGTCTCCAAGTCCCCAGGCTGGGCTGAGGCGCTGCTCTCCGTGGGCTTCTTGATTAACGCCTGGTGTGGTGGCGGCAATGATTTTCTGTGCTTTTGCATTACTTATTCTCCTTGAAAAGTAGCAAGAAAGGGCAAGTTTGGCTTGTCGTTGACTCATCCCTGAACTGACAACTGCAAATCATTTCCATGAGGGATTAAATAATGCGGGGGGAGGCAGGAAGGGAGACTAAGACAGAAATGTGCAGGGCGATGCACTTTGCATGGTTTGCAATTTAGATTCTGTTGTATCGATTACTGTGCAATCCAGGGGAATTAAAAAAATAAAATAAAGAAGTGCCTGGCAGATCTCCAACTCCAAATATTTCCAAAATGGTTATACATTTTATTAATCAAGGTCAAAGTAACCTCATTCGGCCGCTATTAATGAAAACATAGGGTATAGGTTAACTAAAAATCATTTCAGCAAAGGGAAAGTGGGATACAGCAGAATTCAGTGAGCAGTTCACAATGTGTGGGTTTCAGATGCCATCTACTGGGCAAATCTCATGCCATAAACTGGCATGCACAGAAACTGCTTCTGCACTTTCTCCACAGTAAGCTCAAGCTCAGAAAACTTTTTAAAGACGTTTTAGTTTGGATCAAGAAGTCAAGATCTGTGCATCACTCAAGTGCTTCACTTTGCTGAGCTGGGGAACAGGTTGCCCGTGCAAAGGTGTAATGTAAAAATAGATGCACAAGGTTCTGTGTAAAAAAAAAGGTATTTTGCAATATAAGTACAGCTCAGAGTGCAAACATGATTCATGTCAGGAAAAACACTACCAAGCACCCTGACACCTTGAAAGAGGGTATATTTGGTAGTAAGGGCAGATAATTACTAGATGTCACAGTACTTTGGAGTATTTAAAAAAATAATAAAATAAAAAGCCTAAAGAAAACACAATTTTCCATAATTTTGGTTCATAGTATGAGCTAGACACTGCAAGTGCACTGCAGTCAGCCCGAGTTTTTCATCCACTTCATCAGCTTTGGACTGAAGTGTGACTGATTGTCCTATCCAGCTTTTCTGAGTATGTCCTTCACATTTGATGATTCCAAGTCTATTTTCCAAATATTTTGTTTCAGCATGGCTTCAGAACCAGAAAAGATCAGTCTATTAAGTAAAAAAAGAGTCCTTACCTGGGGAAATTCCAGCACGTGGTCCTAGTTTGAGCAATCACATCCCTTCAGGACAAAGCATAAGCTCAATTGACTGGTTTTGGATCCTGAGGTAACAGAAACCCTGATTAATCTGCAAATTCAGCAGTCTGTTGTGAGCTGCAGTTCTAGTTTTCAGACTTTTCTTCCATTTCTTTGATCTGCTACAGAGCAAAACTGCCATGTAGTTTAATTTATCTTATATTGCATCAGGAGTACACATATGGCCATTTTTCTCTCTCTTTCCCCTTCTCCATCTCCCTCTCTTTTTCTAACCCATATCCCAAGGCTGTAGATTTATAGATAAACAATCACACTTTTTGGGGGGATTTTTTTCAGTGTTGGTTCACTTTAATAGGACCAATGGGAAGTAGCCAACTTAATGAGAGAAGTCTGAAACTTTTTAAAGTAAATCCTATTCCAAATTGTGAGGAATAGGCAAAATCACAGAATCACTTATGTTGATAAGATCATTGAGTCCAACCATGAACCTAATATTGACAACTCTACCACGAAAACATGTCCTTAAGTGTCACATCTACACATCTTTTGAATCCTTCCAGGGATAGTGACTTGACCACTTCCCTAGACAGTCTGTTCCAGTGCTTGACAACCTTTCCCATGAAGTAATATTTCCTAATATGCAGTCTAAACCTGCCCTGGTGCAACTTGAGGCCATTTCGTCTCATCCTGCCACCTATCACTTGGGAGAAGAGACCAACATCCACCTCACTACAACCTCCTTTCAGGGAGCTGTAGCAAGCAATAAACTCCAGTTCCCACATCTGCTTCTCACAGGACTTGTGTTCCAGACTCTTCACCTGCTTAGTTGCCCTTCATTGCACACACTCCAGCAAAATATTACAAAACCACTAAAATCTGAACAAAATACTTAACCAAAATGGCGTGGGCTGATGCAAGGTACAAGCCATTTTGTCTGGATAATTTCAAATGTGTGATTTCTAATAAATTTTATAACACTGTCAATAACCTATAGTTTTAAACAAAATTATTTTGAAACATAAGGCAAGATTTTCTCAAACTTGAAAATATTAATTTAATACCTTAGCAATTTTGAAAACTGCTCCGTGGAATTTTGAAATTCAGGAGGTAATTTCAACTAATCTGTTTCTATGAAAAGTTTTGTTAAAAAAA
>WAAB01018665.1:0-45122 GCA_013389865.1 Piaya cayana | reverse complement strand
AAGTGCAAATCATGAGTTCAGTCAAAATGTTACAATAAAGCAGAGAATAAAAATCATTAAGACTTACATAAAGGTTTAGCTGTGAATGTTTTGCTGCTTTCAACAGGGCCACGTGGCCTCACTGGGAACCAGGTGGCTAGAATGGGGTCTCTGCAATATGTCTTAACCTTCTGGGGGTTAAGCAGTGCCTTCTGGTACAATTTTGTAGTCAATTAAAGGGTATTGTCATACCATTAACAATAACAAATTAACATCCTAAAATTTGAAGGTTTTCTCCATCCTCTAATTTAGGTGCTTCAACATAAATATATATATATTTCTTCTATTCAGTTAGTTCATTGCTCTAAAGTAGGATATCTTGTATGGCTGATACAATTTCATTACTCAGTTTTAGGAAAAGAGTATTCTTTTTTCTGTTTGCTAGGCTTCACTGCCCTCAGAGGGTTGATTTAAACCATAAAAATACACTGACAAGGAGCAGTAGCATTACTGGGGTTGTTTCAAGTGGCGGCTTCAGGATGGTTCTTAATTGCCATAAAATATTCATTGATTTTTTCACATTTTGCAGCAAGTTTATCCTCTATTTCTGGAAGCCCAAGCATAAGGATCAGTGATTCATTAGGGTTTGCAGTCAGGATCTGAAATCTAGCCAGCATGATTTGGCAGTTACATTTGTTACTGGAAAAATCATGAGATGGTCAGTTATTTTCTAGTGAACAAGACTTTGAAGAGTTTCCAGCTGCAGAAGACTGATTTAATGCAATATGTAGTAAATAACAGAGGGGTTTGAAATATTCTGGTGGTGCAGGAATGGTATTGATATTCTAATTCTGTTTTCAGTTTTGTGTATAAATATTATAAAAAACACTTATTACAAGTTATGGAAGAGCTAGCCAATCACTAAATATGTTTTCTAATAAAGTGAGAGGATGATGAAGTGCTCAGACTCCTTTAATGAAACTGTTTATTTGAAAAGTCTCTCTTAATTGAGCTATTCCCTCTTGTAAAAAAACAAGGAAAAAACCATTGCAGAAAAGACCTGAACCTGAATCTCTAAACCATAGGCAAGTTTTGGTACTTCCTGAGCTATTCTTTTCTCTTTGGAGAATAGTTGTTGCATAGTGTAAGCAGTCAGAAATTTAAAGATTGAAAGATACCTCTGAAAGGTCACAAGTTATCTTATATGCTCCATAACAAATATGATCAATTTATTAAATGACAAGTTTTCCAGTATTTGGGGAAATCAACAGATGCAGGAACCTTGCGTTCATATGCTTTCTCAGTCCAGCCTGGACTGCTGGATAAGATTCAGGTCATCTGCTTTTTCTTAAGAACTGTTCCAGGAGTAAGGGAGGGAAGCAGTGAAACTCTGAAGACATTTTATGTTATATAAAGTTGCTTGTTAGGCTGGATATCACCTGTCATAGAGAATGATTTTGATTCCTCGAGGGGAAATGGGATGTTTGAAACCATCTTCCCATTCTGTCCACCAGAGTTGGACATGGAATATAACCCTCTAATGTCCTAAGAAAAATTCTTTTTTCATTTGCTTTTAATATAATAGCTTATAACTGAACAGAACAGTTTGTTGTTCAGCAGGTTGAAGAAAATTTCAGTCATCCAAAAGAAAAAAACCCTCATGATTGTCAAAAATCAGTTTCATTTGCCATTTTTATCTGAATGAAACACCTTAAAGATATTATACATACAAACCTAATCTTAGACTTGCCCTAACATGGAAGGGGACACTTCCAAATGCATTAACATTTTTGCGGGACACAAAAGCCATTTCTCTCCAGCTAACGGAACCACGAGAACATAATATAACTATTACATGTGACAATATGATTATGCAGATTGTCTGCAGATGTGAATCAGAAGAGCTCTAATGAATTCAGTAGGGTTTTGTTCATTTGCATTAGCTGATGATCTCAATTTACTCTATTTTGGATGTAAGTTAGAAACAATATGTCCTGATTTTTTTTTTCAGGGTGTCCTAAAATACCTTCTGAAATCTCCAGTCCATGTGTTCAGATTAAATTTTGTTTTAGAATGGCAAACTACTTACCCCTGCAGTGTTATCCAAAATAACTGCAGAGGACTAAATAAATAACTAAATTGCAAGAGGATATGCCATCAATAAAACAGAAATGTAGAACAACACTAACTTTTGAGTTGAAAGCTGTAGAAATAGGTAAAAATAAGAGCAAGGTTGAACCAAATCCAGGTGGCTTCAGGTGTACAAGTTTACAAATCACTGTAAGTTGTTGTGTTTTATCCTTTAGTGATTCATTAATAATGAATCTGCTGACATTGCACTTCATCAACAACTGTATTTTCATTACACGGGGCCCAGGTATATTTTAAATATGTGTGAAGGTTTGAGTCANCTCCTCAGATAGCAAAATCTCACTCGGCATTCCATGCCGCTCTGGAGTCCACAAAGCTTCACTGAGCTTGACCCCCACACACATAGACAGACAGACCGATAGCAGCACCAGACCTTCCAACACACACACAGGAGACCAGAGAGAGCCGGAAGAGAGGGAACCGGAAGAGGAAGTGTCCGACCCCCACAATACACCCTGATTTACGTAGAAAAGGTTGCATGGAATACTTGGGAATTGTAGTTCTTCCTCAGCCACAACCTGGCTATTCTGAAGGGGCCAAAATCAAACCATGACAATATGGATTGCTGTTATTGCATGTTTCTTCTTCAAAAACTTGTCAAAAGTGGTGCTGATGAAGAACTGGGGTTTGAAATAAAGAATCTAACCTACCTGAGATGGTTTTTACTGTGGAGTTATGCCGTCAATTACAATACTTTCCAGTGAGAAAATATTTTCTATGGAGCCCTTACATTGTGGTTGTGAGGAAACCTAACTTCTGGAAACTCGGCAAAATGTGTTTCACATTTTCCATATTTCATCTAATGTGGTACAATGAATTCAGGAACAGATCGTCAGCTTTCATGATTGTCCACAGTGGAGTGATTGGGAGTCAATTTAAATTTTGCTTCAATGGGAGGGAATTTGACATCAGTCTTTACCTAGAGTTGGAAGAAACAGAAGATGGTAAAACTCAAAGAAGCTGGACCTTGAGAGTAGTAACAGTTCTACAGAATCTCATACTCTAATTTCTCTAAACCTCCCATATCCCTTTCGGGAAAGAGCGAAGTGGGAATACCTGTCCTTGCAGGAAATATTTAACTCACTTCCTCAACTCTTTTACCTTCTCCTGTTGTGCAAACTGATGCTTGATAGACTGGTGATGGTTCAGGTACATTTGTCTTCATGTTGTCAAGTTGTTCTGGAGGGACACAGATAGCACAGGCATTTTCTGTCCTATGAACATGGCAAAAACATTGTCAGTGAACAATGTGTAAGTACAAGGCCTCTATCCTATTTTTTCTGTTTTACAGCAACAGAAAATTTCAGGTAAAGGAAAATATGGTGTTTTTTCTTCCCAAGTAGGTAAACCTCAAGGGAATACATCAACAGACAAACTTCATGGAGTTTCTGTCTTCTCCATAAGAATTCTATGCAAGAGTTACTTTGGCTTTGTAACTATGATCTAATTAAGATATGTCTGTGTTAAGTTGAACCACAAGGATCTGTTATTTGTAAAACTCACATGCTTTTATTTTATTCACTTTCACAGTTTTGTGTGTCTCTGCTTTTAACTTCTCTTAGGAACAATAAGATCCAAATTCTCTTTGGATGAAGCATTAAAACTTTATAGAAGCAGATGTTGCACGTGTGCTGAATGCATGAATTATCAGGTATAAGTCTCTTAAACAGACTGGCTCGTTTTCATACAAACATTATGTGACTTAATAAAATGTCTTTTATATACTATCAGACATGCCTGTGTTTGCATTTGGGCTGCACTGCATTACATCTGAAAGGTCTGAGTAAATCAGAGAGCAAGCTGGAGCTGGTATTAAATTCTAGTAGCAAGAACATCTACATTAAAGACAGTGTAAGTACTAAGAGGGCAGTGCCCTACCATGTCAAACAGTATGATTTACTCACTGTGATTTACAGAGATTTTGTCAGGACAGTGAGGCCAAATTCTATGCAGAGGTGAACCAATGCTGTTGACTTCAGAGGAGTTCTTCCAGCTGTTATCATCATAAATTGTATTTCTTAACTAGAATATAAAACACATTATAACAGTATAGAATTAATGATAGTATTTCTCATGCTTTCTATTACAAAAACACTCTATAAAGCTATCCTAAAAATGTTTGCATTAATCAAATCAGGAAGGAGAAGGTAATGGAATATATTCAAATACTGAGTCCACTCATGCTGGAATTACTTCATTATAAGAAAGGACTATTGAATAGCATGAATACAAATCTTGTAAAAAACATTTGGAAAACATTTCATGTCACTGAAGTTTAGCTCTTCATGCTCGAAAGAGAGGCTGAGCCAACATCTTCTTACCACAATATCATACAGATACTCCTCCACAGGAATCATCTTGTGTTGAAAGTACCTGATATCTGAAGACTACAATAAAAGGGTTTTTAAATGTCTGTTTAGAACTTGTTGAAGATGATAATCATTATTTCATAACTCTATTGCAGATTCAAAACAGATTTATTGCCAGCAGTTGCTGGGTGACAGTCACTATTTCCTTCTACAGGCTTTAAAATGATAGTACTATAACTTAGATTTCATGTGCATAGGTATAGGCATTCCCAGCCAGACGAGGTGAGTCCCACTGACTTAGATGCCACTTTTTGTCCTTTTATCTCCCTCCATCCCCCCACCATCCACACACCCACATGTTCCCCCCAGGTTTTGAATTAAGATACGTGGAGGACTCCTGAGGTCTATGTAACTGTTCCCATAGTCTTAACCTAAGGAACAGCTTCTTTAAAATGTATAACTAAATGTTTTACAATGTTCTTAAATGTCTAGGATATCCAGTTCATGTGAGTTATAGAACCAAAATTCTGTAATTAAGCTTGGATGTAGGTACTATTTTCTTTTTTCTTGCTTCTTGTTTAGTAGTCATTCCTCCACACATTAAACAAACATCTCTGACCTCATCATTCTTTGATCAGGTGGAAAAATTGCAAAGCTGGTTTTGAAATTGTTGTATTTTTTTTTCTAGTCACACTAGAAGAGATAAACAGGCACTCAAAAGTGTCTTTTGGATCTCACAAAGAACTGAGAGGTTGATACTGGCTTGAAATGCTCTTCAGTTTTAGGGAATTAAACATATTGATGGAGTACAGAATTAGATTCAGTGCTTCTAAAGCACAGCTTTGCCATTGCCCTTTGCTTGAGACTGGATAAATCATCTTCATTCTCCCAACACCAGAATGATGAAATGGAAATGTTACTATTGAATTTTTCCTGTACAAGGCTGTTTCAGCAGTTTTCTAATTTTTATTATACTCCTGACAAATAATTAGTATATAAAAACTTTAAATAGCACCTAGACATAAATTCAGTTATGGATCATAATAACTTAGCTCAGAAAAGGTTTCCTTGGGTTTTCTTCTCTTGTCTAATTGTTGCAATTTTTCATTCTCATACTCAGACTTAAAGCTTTGGAGTACACAATTGCATAAGATGTTTAACAATGAGCATTTAACAAACTTCTTTTGTGGCTGCTAACAGGCCAGCTAGAGTGTTAAGAATATTCAAAATCTCTGCCTATGGGAGAAGAGTAATTATGTGCAAAGAGATTTTAGAGAAAGGTTCATGATACAAAAAAAATATTTTATACTGCTAAACTTTCCTAAGTAGAGGAGACTGGTATTTGTGTTGCTTCATTTCAAAGGTACTGCAGATTTTCCTGAGCAGCTTGGCATATGCCTAATAATTACTGTAAAGCTACAAGGAAATCACCCATTCTACTTTGCTTAGATAAAGTTTCTTTGAACTGCCTTCCAACACTGGACTCCATTCATAGTGTATTTCATTCTAACAGAGTTTCCACTGTCTGCTATAGTGGGGCAGCTTGCACAAGTTTTATGAAGCACACCATATGGAATTACACATGCTATTTGTTACTATCAGTGCATAAATTACATACAATTTAGCAAAGACCTTTATCCTTGGTCATAAATGATACGTGTTTTCAACAAGATATTTCCAACTGGACAGGTTTCCTCCTGAATTTTATCAACACTGATGATGTTTTAAATTATTTTCTGAGGCTTATTGTGTAACTATGCTTTGCAATCCAACAGTTTATAACCTTTTATAATTTTTCTGTTCAAAAAATAGAAAAATTAAGCATTCCTTGCTTTATTATCCCAAGTATATTACTCCAGGTCTCTAGCAGGCAGAATAAAGTTGCTCGCAACCACTTCTACCACTGGAAGAAAGAAGCTTTAGTTTTCAAAATTAATGGAAACTAAATGATATTCAAGATTTAGAATCAGAACTGCATCAATTATTTTATCAGGTGGAAAAATTCATATCTCCCTTACCTTCATAACAAACTGACCCTATGTTTGCAAAGTGAGAATTGAACTTTTTATACAAGATAGTAATCCTAATGTGCAAACTAAACCACATGTACCATCAATCAGATATGAATGCCATCATGTACTGGCTCCAAACAGCAAAATACCTAAGATTTCTAGTTATTATATTAAAAAACCCCTCAGAACCAATGTACAGAAATATGCTTCTATTCATTTCCATACTGTGATTGGTTTAAACTTTTAATTTGGGAGAAATAGCAAAATTATGGAGACTGAATTGTGAAAGACTTCTTTCCTGATCAGCCCATTGAAGAGATTCCTGTGATAATGAGAGATTACCCAAGCATAAGATGAGCTAACTCATCATAAGATGAGCTAAGTCCATTCTTTGACTGTGGATAAAAGCAAAGCTATGTCTGTTTTGACAGAGGAATCTCAGAATAATTATCAGGTAATGAGATGCCAAAGAATCTGCAAAAATAAGGACATTGTGCAATGGTCTGCATCTTCAATATTTACATTTAGCAAGTTCTGGAAATACCATCTTAATTTAATTTAATGCTGTGAAATGAGATGAAAAAATAAGTAACTTTTGTTATATTTTCTTAAAATATGAACTCACTTCCTCTTCAAATGTGTGGAATCACTTAACATGAAAGAATTGCAGTAGGAAATACTAAGCTTCAACCAAATGTTCTCCATTAAGTGTTTTTCAACCTGCAATTCCTTTTGGTTAGTGTTTGGAATATGAAAATTAGACTGAGTCCAGTTTTCTCTTCTACCAAGGTGAGCCATGAGAAACTAGCTAAGGTGACCCAGCTCCTGAGCTTTTTGCCAGCAGAATTGCCTTTACTCATGGAGCTTTCAGTTTCTCTAATGGGACCTGAGAAGGTTTTGAAAAGGTCAATGAGTAAGTGGAGTACCTGAGTCTAAGATAAGAAATAACATTTTTTCCTTTATAGCTAACAAAGAAAAAAAAACCACAAAACTAAACAAAAAAACATCACTCAGTTACCCTAAAACATGGCTAATTCCTGAAGGTATTGTGGAACAGAGTTATCAAATGGCAGAAGTGGTTTTTTTCAGTGACAGCGTATACTATCAATTGTTGTTGACTACTTTTCTGTGTTGTATAGCCTACATCAGAAAAATCCACTCTTCAAAGAGAAAATCAAAGTTCTTGCAAGAGGTGAATATATATAGAACAAAATGAATCTTCATTCTCTGTAACATTTCTTTATTCAACTTGGCTTTTCATATCATAGAGCAGAAGAAAAGAAGTTCTTTATCTAGTTTATCTTTGTAGATGTAAATATTTGCACATTCAGAAGTTGGCTTGGTTGAAAAAAGACAGGAGCATCTTTTTTGTTATTAATACTATTGCTTTTTTTAAGAATGCAGATCAGCTAGATACACATGAATTAACTCTGTTATGTTTCCTGAATAAGGCTTCCTTAAATGGAAATCATTGTTTCATGTCTCATCCCTAGGATGTGTTGTCTCAGTAGCACATGTCAGTGCATCCACAAGCAGACCCAAAGAGGTTCTCAAACTATGAGAAGCTCAAGAATACTCAAGCAGTATGGGATATTAAAAACTTAACCCAATACAGTTGAAATATGTGTTGGCATGAAGCATAACTCCTTCAGACACATTATTCTTGTGGCAAAGGATGCAAACACTAGCTTTTCATATTAGAGAATCAGAGATTCATAGAATCCTTTAGATTGGAAAAGACCTTGATGAACATTGGGTCACACCCTTAACTTACAAAGTCCACCACTAAACCATGTCCTTAAGCACCGTGATCACAGATCTTTTAAATATCCCAAGGAGTACCCTTCCTCAAGCTTCTCCTGTTGGATGGTGTTGTGACTAAAGTTCAGAACCCAACACCTAGACTTATTGAACCTCAGCCCATTGATCTAGCCTTTCCAGAACCCTCCATATTGCCTTCCTACCCTGGAACAGATCAACATTCCTACTTAATTTCGTGTTGTCTGCAAACATCCAAAGGTAGCACTTAATCCCCCCATCCAGATCATTGATAAAGATATTAAACAGTATTGGCTCCAACACTGAATCCTGGTGAATACCACCTGTGTCCAGCCATGTTTACCTAGCAAAGAATATGCCTGTCCAAGCCATGAGCAGCTAGATTATCCAGGTGAATACTGNAGGAAGTTTTTGACAGAAAGGGTCATTGGGCATTGGAACAGGCTGCCCAAGGAGGTGGTTGATTCACCTTCCCTAGAGGTGTTTAAGGCACCGGTGGACGAGGTCCTGAGGGAAATGGTTTAGTGTCTGACAGGAATGATTGGACTCAATGATCCAGTGGGTCTCTTCCAACCTGGTTATTCTATGATTCTATGATTCTATGATTCACTCCATAGTAAATCCTTTGTTGAATTTCATCAGGATTCTCCTCATCCAGCTCTCTAACCTGTCCAGATGTCGTTGGACACACAGATTTCTGGTACATCTGTCACTCCTCTGAATTTTCTATCTGCAGAATTGCTGACAGTATGTTCTGTACCTCCACCGAGGCCACTGAGGAATACATTGAAGAAGACTAGACCCAGCCCTGGGGAACACTGCTAGCTACAGTCTTCCAACAAGATTTTACATCACAGATCACAACCCTGTGAGATCTGTCATCCAGTCAGTCCTCAACCCACCTTACTGCTCATTCATCTAACCCACACTACCTATGAGAATATTATGGAAGACACCCTCAAAAGCCTCGCTGAAGTTGAGGTAATAGACTTGATTAACACAGAAACATGCCATAGTTTTCTCAGACTTGAAGCTGAAACCATTGCTGAAGCAGTTACCATCATCTCCCTTATAAATGTATGGATATTCCATTTTTTGCTTTGCTTATACAGTTAAACCAAAGCTGAGCTCAAGTGGTTAATGTTATTGTAAACAAGGAATAGCTTCAACTTTAGGACACTAAAAATAATGGCATTAAAAATAATAAAGGCATGTGGTTTTTAGAAACCCTAGATGCTTTATTATTGGTTCTCTTCTTTAATATTTTAGTAAAGATTTGAAGCTGACTTTTAGATTTAAGATTTCTTACAGGTATCAGATTGCAGGCACAGTGGAAAGCAAAACAATTATTGGGTGTTATCCATTAAGAAGAATTCAAATGGCAACGGTTAACACTGGGGTAGTTGTGGACTTTTCCGTATGTCATAAAAGACCCTCAAAGTCACCATAAAGCTTCATTCACTTTCAGTGTGATAAGTTACACATGTAATGGTTTATTTTACAAGCAAAATCTGCATTTAAGCTGTAAAGTGCCTGAATGCTTGGATTAACAAATGGAAAAATAAACAAGTGCAATTAAGGGATCAAGCTTTCCAATATTGCTCTTATTATATCATGTGACTTTATTTTCCTAAAAGCACTTCAGAGAAATACCCTGTCAAATTAAGATCTTTAATCTCTTCTGAGATGATGGATGTTATGTTGGTATTCTGGGCAGAAAAAGCAACATTAACATGTTGAATATAGAAATTGTTTTCTGGGAAATCTTTCCTGACTCATTTGTAAGCTTTAAATAAATGTTTAACTATAAAAATCACCTGTCTAGTTTAATTATTTATTATTTCATTTTTTTTAAGGAAATAAAAAAATCTATCATGATTCTCTTCATGGGAAAATGTATCATATGCATTGAATTTTAGCCTAAGATAGCTACCACAAATGGAAATATAGTAGGTAAATTTCTGAATCTTTTGTAGGTTTTGAATGTACCTATGAAATTAGGGGTTATAGAGATGACATTCTTTTTCAGGTTATACTACATTGTACTCTGATTGTGAAGCTCATGCAGATCTTGTTATAGATGCTATTTTCATCGTTAAAGATCTCTGATTATACCATGAAAGAGTATTACACAGTAGTATTGCAAAGAAGCATGCAAAAGGTACTTCCAAGGGTTTAATTTGTAAATCGAAGTTTAATTCTGAATACAGGCACCTCATAAAAGTTTAAGTAAGCTAAGTCTGCAGTACTGGATAACTGAAATCTATCAGTGATGTATTTGAGTGCACATAATTTCACTAGCTATTAACATCTAACTTTCTTAGAGATTTAATTTGGAGATTTGTTTAAAGCGTTTTGTGAATGTTAAATATTGCAATATTTAGTTTTTGTAATATTTAGTTTATTGCAATATAAGAATGGAACTTTTTCTACTCTCAGTACCCAAAATACCTGTCCAGCAAAACGATTCCCAATGATTTTGAGGGAATAGTGCCACCTACTGAGCCAGTATCTTCCATTTCTAGGGCACTTCAAGAGAGTTCCCTTAAACACAGATCTAACTTAGTCTTGTGAAATGGAAAAATTTTCCATGTCTTAATATTTCAACATTATTCTTACGTTCCTAGTTAGGATTTATTTTTAATTAAATTTAGTCTACAACATTTTAATTAAAGACTAAACTGCTTGGATGTAGCCCATGTCTACTAATGGGTTTGTGCACTCTAGGACATGAGTCTCGGAGCCTGTATGACATTACAAATGCTGTTGGAATATAAATAATGAAGAACGTGACTCCAAGCTCTTAGATAAGGAGATGACTCCATTCTTTCCAGCTGAATTTTATTGGCAAACCTCAAGATTTTTTGCAAATAAGTAAGCTAGGGGATTTGATACAGCTGAAGTTAAAATAAAATATATCCTATGCTTAGCAATGATATTTAGGTCAATGCAATGTTTAGGTTTTTCTCTTACTAGAGTCCCAAAAGACAACAAATGTTCCAAGTAAAACAGAAATACAGAAGATTTGTCTCATTTTAGATTGTTTTATTCCACAGTCTTAATTATATGCCTTGACATCATAAAATGACCTATAACTTTGCTATAAATTCTTTGCTATAAGGAAGCCTACAAATAATGAAAAGACATCCAACATAAATGGACTAGAAAATAAACATTCTTCTTAAGATGGACATTTTTATCAAAACAATCCACAGTCCACTCAGTACAATTCACGGCAAAGAGAATCAGCCTATTCTTCAGTTACCCAGTCAGTTCAGGAGAAAGGCAGACTCAGTGTGAATGCAGCTGTTGGGTTTGGCCTCCCTAAAAATATGTGAAAGAATCAGTAGCTAAGGTTGCATTTCGATTTACAGAGAAAGGAGGGTTGAAATCCTCTCTTTACATTTTAGTGACTGAATTCTGGCTTGAAAATCATCATAATAACTTTATAGAACAATTTTTTAAAACTCTTTAGTGAAATCTTCAGTAACAAATCTTGTAGAGGAACATAGTTCAGTGCCTTCGCAACTCTAAGTTTCTTTGAAGTGTACAGTCTTTTTCCATTAGTCTACTCGTACCATATGCAGGAGGGTGAAAAGAGAATAACTCTAATGAAGTTAAGACATCTCAGTGTGTGAAATCCTGGGGTTACTGGGCCAAAGTGCTCTAGGTTCATATCTTTCAATCACAATTCTGATATTTAGATAATGCATATATTTATTAAGGTGTCAAAATGTGTGTCGAATTAAAACATAGCCTGTGATTAATTATTGTGGTATTTGAGTTAGAATTTGCTTCCATATTTTCTACAGTTTTTGATGGATGAGGAAGGCCAGTGAGGGAAAAATCCTGCATACGATCTGCCTTTATCTTTAACAAATGATGTCAGAACAGAAATGAAAATCAGAACTCGGAATGAAGTTGAATGCTCCATTGGTTCTCAAAAATTCATTTGCTGAAAGGCAGGAGAAAAAAAAAAGTCAAANTGCAACATGGGCTTATGGCACCTATATAAAGCCACGACTGGCCCTCTTAAATAAAACTTCATAGCGTCAGTCCTCAAAAGCAGGACGAGAAATAGCTGACCGAATTCCTTCGACTACCAATTACTCTTGAAAGGCAGGAGAAATAAAAAAGTAAAAATAAAAAACAGAATGAAAATTAAAAAAAAAAGATTTTGAAATATTGCTTCATTGTGTTTCAATTAACCATTAATTTACAGCTGCTCGCTTTATGGCAGTGTTGAATGAAAACTAGGTCTGCCATTTGTGTTCATAGAGGAGTCTAGTTTTTATGCAGAATATTGGTGTGGGGGGAAGAGTCTTGCACTTGACTGAATGAAACAGTAGATTAAACAGGAGTAGCATCGTATTCCAAATTACAATTTGGCAGTTGGGAATTCTTGGTTGAAAATTTATATGAAACACAGTATTACAGAGAGTGGTTTATTTCAGAATGAACAAACAATGCATTACACAGCAAATAAGCCCCTAAATGATTAAGATATATATTTGCCTTCACAGGATTTTATATTTTAAGCTAAAATCTACAAATACTTTTTTATATAATTTTTTTACCTTTAAAGTTTTATTAAGATTTGTCATAGGACAAATCCAGAGATTGTTTAAAAAATAAACAGATCAGGAGATCTTACTCTGATGAATGATTTCCCCTCCTATTTAGCAAGGTGAAACAGCAGAATTCAGTTCCCTACTTTAGGACTAATAGATAGTTATACTCAATGTCTATTGTCCAGTTTAGGCTTATATTTAAAGATAAATAGAAATAACAGAATTAAAGACTCTACTTTAAACTAAGCATGCGCTTACATGCCTTCTTTATTCATGAACACTCCAGAAGTTTAGACGGATTTTATACATGGAGCAGATGAAAAATGGACATATAATGGTTATGGTGAAACTAAAGAAAACGTAATCATGCATATTGCACATGAAAATGTCTGTCAGTGGCCCTGGAAAATCCATGCCTAACAGACAAAGTCACTGTGATCAGTGAAAAAATATGTGGAATTTAAAGTCTGCCAGCAAAACATAAAGTAGTTCCAGGCATATGAATGCACTAATTTAAATTAAAAGATCTTATACATTCTCCAAGTACATAAAATCATCTACAAAGACTTTATGCGTTAAAATTACAGATGACTCTGTATTGAGATTCAGACAAAAGGATGTTTAGGAAATGCAGGAGTGGCATTTTGTATGAGAAAATCTATAAGAGTTTTTTCATTCAGATAGCACGTAATAACTTTCTGTCTAACCTCTCCTGTGCCTGGGAGAAAATGTATTGCCTTTTAGGGAAGACGACTTGAAGAGAATAGATTCTTCCCCCCTCTAACTATTTTCATGATGTTATTTTAACTTAACACATTAAATAAAACACATGCACAAGTAGACTAACTCAGATACATTAAAAAAACCAAAATGCAAATTTACATATTTCTCCCTATTCTCCCTAGAGGCTAAGCTGCAGCATTATTACAAAATGTAGATTGTGCAATAGGCACTATAAACTTTAGGGAATATAAAAAGCTTAAGACCAGGAAAAGATACTTTTAAAAAGTAATGAAGGAACTTGAAGGTGCTGTATAAGTTAAATCTGATATTGAGTATAAGGACAGATACACTTCAGGCCTTCTGAGTCTGAATCTAAGAATAATGATTCTCTGTTTCGTGCACAGAGATTTATACCTCAATACTCTCTCAAGACCATGAGAGATGTCATCACCATTTAAGAAACATTTATTTTGCTTTCTTCTCTAGTACATAAAGCTTGTTGAGAGTTTTACAAAAAGTATCATCATCAAAACTTCATTCTGCACATACTTTTCATCCTATCACTTGCATCCTTCCACCGGTTCTCTTGTCTATCATAAACAGAACACTACCAAGATACATTTCTTTAACTGTTAAGGTAATTGCCCTGGATTCAGCAGTAGCACTTAGAAGATATATTAGGAAAAGAATATGAAGTCGTCCTTTCATAAAATGGAATGGAATAGAGTAGAGTAGTACAGAGAGCAAAACTTATCCCGCTTTTCTTAATACATGAGATAAAATCAAATACTACCATTCAACAGAATGAGGATTAAACTTTTTCCATAAGAACGAGAATTTTAAGAAATGGCAGAGTAGAAAGCCTTGTCTAAGGAGGGAGGGGAGTAATAAATGTGATCGTTAAGTGTGCTAATACAGTCCGTGCCTAGTTTGTACTCCTCGAAGACCTTCATTTGACTTAGGAGACAGACATCTAATATATACCAAAATAAAGCAGATTTTATGACAGACTTTTTGATAAGTCAAAAAGCGTTCAAGCAATAGGGAATTTAGTAGCCACAAATAAAAATAAAACCATCATGAGACAGTCATTCCCATTAGAAATGAATTGCCCTACTGTCATTTTTCAAATGACTGGTCTGGCAACAGATCAGTACCCTGCAGACTGCTACAGATCATTCCCAGAAGTGTAGTCTAGTGAAGTTCTCATTCTTTTGCAATAATTTACCACATCTATCATATATAAAATTTCTCATACTTATAAAATTCTCATGAAACTATAATGATAGAGTTTACAGTTTATATGTAAAAGAAAACCTACACCAAATTTATAAAGCTGCTGGGTTTTTTTTGTAGTATATTTAGATGGATTTAAGTCAGGTTTTTTCCCACTTCTGGTTACAACCAGCAGCATGAGTAGATTATTCAAAGGAGACGCTTTATTTTTACTTGATCAGAGGAATGACGAAAAAACCCAATGTAGGGTAGAATTTCTAAAGTTAAATTATATTAATAGTATTTGGTAAAGTTCATTATACAAGCCTTATATTTCTGCTGTGACTACATGAGTAGAAATCTCAGTTCTAATGGGCACATTTGTATGTCTTTTTTTTCCACTTGTTACCAGCCTCGAGGTGGATTTGACCATTTACCACCACTGTTCATTCCCAGCTGTCAAACCAGTTTTTAACACAACAGAGGATGCACCTGTCCAGGAGAGTAGTAGCCAGTTTCTCAAATAAGATACTGTGTCAAAGGCTTTACTGGAGTCCAGGTAAACTATATCCACTGCCTTTCCCTCATCCATCATGTGGGTCACAATCACAATCACAATCACAAAAGATTCTATCTAAGAATTAGTCCAAAATAAATGTTTCTTAAGCATGAAATAAGATATACCTTTTAATACAATATCAAAGAGAAAATTTTAACAGGATAGAAATTTCTTTCCTTCTGCCATGCACTCTTAAATGCCACTCAAAAATATTGTTTCTTCATGCTAAGGAAGTGCTCCTTTTCAGTTACCTGATACGTTACAATTCCTAATGAAGCCTGTTGGATTCGATGGGAACTAGGTCACATTCTCAAAATGGGTTCTGAACAGACAACAAAGAGCCTTTATGAACAAGTTTCATTGTAGACTGGCACTTCTGAAATAACACCTCCTCCCATCTCTCTGAGAGTCCAATGGAAAGCTGAACATCCGTCTATAAAGGAGAAAGCTTTGATATGTATGAACAACTCACCTTTTACTCAACTGGGAAGCATTCTAAACACCAGTGTGAAATGCTCTTAGAAAACCTACCATGACAGTTTTATGAATGGAGTCTATTGTAAATTTAAACTTTGAAATCAACTTCATGGACTATGCTTTGTGCTTGAAAAGGGAATCGGTTGGGGCAGGTATCTTGTAAAGTGTCTGTAGTTCATGAATAGTGAGTTCCAAAGTAAGTCACCTTTTGTTTGCACTTCGGACAACGATTTCTTCATTCAAAGTAATTTGTTCTCATCCATAGTGCTGATGAAATAAAACAAAGTATGTGGGAAAAGAAAAAGAAAAAATAAACCCAAGACAGTACAAACTACAAATAATATACTTTCATACATCAAACTACATACAAGCAACAACAACAATCAGAAAAAAAAGCAGTGCTTTCTTACTTCTCAAGAAAATTTAAAGTTCATTCTCTGTTTTCATTTTCTAGGAAGGAAACAGAACAAGGTTTTTTTGAGCTATGCATGATAACACTGTGCAACAGGCATTACTTTGTTCTGACAGTGAAAATTAATTTGGGGATGAGGATTTCCTGTCTTTATGGTTCAGCTGGATATTTGCAGACTCTCTGACACCACTTGTGGCTAGGTTTATTAACCTCATCCACAAAAACACCCAACTGTTTTACAGCAGATATTAATGACATCTCAAAGATTTTTCATACCTGAATTAGTCCTTCTCGACCTTCTTTAGTTGCTCAATCCAAGAGCTTTCCTCTTTTGACTGCAGATTTTCATCTGAGCTTCAGTCCACACTTTCCTTTTTTTAATTCTGCTCTTTCATTCTTGAACCTTTTCATATTTTTCAACTTCCTTTCAATTTATTTCCAGCTGGCAAAAGAATTTGTTTCCTCTGCTCAGCTACTGCACACTAAATCATCAAACCATACTGTAATTGGCTATCCCCTGTATATCCTTTCTGTGTGGGTATTTTGCCTATTTTTGCTGTCATATGACTTCAGTTTCAGGTTTTAAAAACTAATGACACAGACAAGCTAAGAAAGGTGGTTTGGCTGAGTCAAGAGAACTACTTTTTACTAGTAGCTCTGTACTACAGATGTATTTTTGTATAAAGTTTTTGATCTAAGTCTTGATACAATTTATTCTGTCCTTATAGTAAAATGATGGTGTATCTATGGAGTACAACACATGCCTGAAGGAGATGACCAAATTATTTCTGAGTTAGATAGTTTCATTTCGTCTTATTCTCTGTGAACACTGTTTTTCCCAAACTATTTTTCTTTGCTGCTTCTCATGCTAACACACTCATTCTGGGACCTAGAACAGGTCAGCTTCTGCTGCAGGAACAAAGGAGGCGTAGAGTCACCATCCCAGTAGCATTTGTTGGATATGAGGAAAGAAAGAAACTTTTGCATTTGTTCTCAATTTACTCTGAATCTGATCTGTTCCTACTCTTAACTCCATAAAAAGTTTTTGTGTTTCAGGTTATTTTAGTATAGAGGAAATGTCACTGTTTAAGTAAACACTTCCTGTATTTTCAATACATTGGCCTTACTTAATACCTCCAATATCAGAAACTTTCCCACTCTTCAATCTATCATATTGTTTTCTTCTTAGCTTTTTCATCAGTTGCACATATTGCATTACCTTGATACATTGATACTTCATTTTATATGTAGACTATCTTCCTGAAGATGTTCTCTCAATTATCTTCAGCTTTTATAGTGACTTATAATCATCTCAAACTCTAATATCACTCTTGGGAGCAATAGTTTGAAAGAAATAAGGAAAAATATTTCTTAAATGTGGAAATTATTTCCCATGTAAACCCAAATTATTGGAAGGAAACTAATTCTTTCAACTGTGAAAAAATAGAACACTCATCTTTTACTTTTTCTTTAATGTTCAGCAAATCATATATATGGGAAATAAAGAGAATTAACAAAACCAAAGTTTATTTTATTCTCATCGAACAGACTTTCTTTTCATTTCATGTCTAGAGGAATGTCTTGTTTATTCCCTTGGTGGTGAGGTGAAGGGAATGTATAACACTTAAGGCTGAAACTGCATAAAAGTCTGAATTTCATATCTACTTAAATAATTAATTTCTGTCATCAACAATACAGAGATTGGAGCTGGGCTGTGAATGATCAGTGCCAGTCCCAAAACGAATGTGCATCTCAATGTCCTTGGCTATAAGATTCTGGAATGTTTTCTGGATCTGGCAGCACGGTAGCCAGGTATGCCATGTACTAAATTAAATTAGAAACTTCTGCCATAGTGACAAAGAAACCAGTAAAGTTAAATCAGTGCTGACTTTTAACCATTTCTTCAAAATGCAAACATGATTTGATTAAAACATTGGAATTATTTATTTTTTATAAGTGGCTTCAATTAAGAATTTCTTCCACCGTTAGCTCTTCATCTTATTGGAAAAAAAGTCTAAGAAATTCAGAATAACTTTGTAGAACATAAAAGTAACTTAGTTACTATCAGATTAATTTTGTGGTTTAGGTAAATTTGTATCTTTCCCTTAAACCACCGCCATACATGTAAAAATCACCTTTAGCTGAGGGACAGAGTATTTATTTATGTATTATATTTTTTTACATTTTAGACATAGGCATAGTCATCAAAGCTTGAAAGAAAATGTGAAAAAAAGGGTTTGAATGTAAAGGTAATCTTCTCACAGGAAAGCATGTGATCAGTTAATTTATTATTCTGTTTGGGTTTACCTGACCACAAGACAAGCTACAAAGCACTCAAAAGGAAACAAAAGATATTGCTTGAATATTTCATTTAGCCTGAGATCTAAAAATTTTCTCATGATTTTTGTAGCAAGATCAAAGCTGGGTGCAAATGAAACTTAAAAAGTCTAGTTCAATCAAACACAGCTTCAGATTCTGGAGAGAACATCAACTGTGATTTCCACGGCTCCTGGGCTAGTCACATCTTGAACCTGAATTAGGCTCAACAGCAGGCCAGTGCTCGATAAGATGACCTATGATTCATAAGCCTTTCATCTGTGGGAAAATTTTCTTTCTTATGTGCCACCTTCCCATCAGATTANAAGGGTCATTAGGCATTGGAACAGGCTGCCCAGGGAGGTGGTTGATTCACCTTCCCTGGAGGTGTTTAAGGGAAGGGTGGACAAAATGCTGAGGGACATGGTTTAGTGTTTGATAGGAATGGTTGGACTCGATGATCCAGTGGGTCTCTTCCAGCCTGGTGATTCTATGATTCTATCTTTGCCTTCTAATGATATTAAGTGAAGCAAGGAAACAAGATCAATTAACTAGAACAGTTTATCTTGTAACTTTTTCAAAAGTTTATTTGAAAAGAAAAATAACATTTCAAAGTCATTTAAACCAGGAAATCAGTACCAAACATGCAAATTATGATACCTTGGATTTGGTTTTATTTAATGCAATGGGCTTAAGTCTTCATGCTCCCTCTTTGCAGCAAAGTAGTATTTTTTTTCAACCCCGCTCAGATACTGGCATGACTTGGAATTTCAATTGCTCCTTTTACTTTAATCATCAGAAATATAATCTGATGCTTCAATCACCCACTGACTGGTTCTACTGGAAATGTTTGTGTATTTCTCCATTGTTCAAAGTGATGAGACCTCACAGAAAGTGAAAGCAGACTAAGAACATATTAAAAGGAAAAAAAAAACCTAAACACCAGAAAATATCACCCCATCCTATATGCTTATCTTGTGGTTTGAGCTGAACAGTGCACAATGTGGCTCAACCTTATAAATTCAATCTGTCTTAAGTTGGCAAATTTTATAACGCGAAACATGAAAAGACTGGTAGGAGCAATCTGGTTTCAAATATTTCCATTAAGATACTTGAGAAATGTGTATGCTTTAGATTTTGTATGGGGAATCTCAAACCATCTCCATAGATTCCCAGTAACTTCTGGTTTTAACCATGCTTAAAACAGCTTTTGAGAATTTAACTTACAGATGTGTTCAGTAATCAGCTCAGCCACCAGTATTTAAAGATCTGTAAACTCCGCAGAAGTAAGGAATCCTTAAAGTTTTCTTTCCCAGTCCCTAGAAAAGTAATACTTTAAACAAGGAGTAACTGGTTTTTGCAATGTAAAACAAAAACTAAACAGAATGATAAAATCCCTGGACTTAATTATTAGACAAACCTTGAGATAATACTCCCCTGTGTAGATTTGTTTCCTCTTTCTTTTTTTCCCCCCTCTGAATGAAGTATATATTTTTTACACTTGCAATAATGTCTGATTTTCCTGATATTCCAGTAAATAAAGATTTATCACTCTTATATGACACATAATGCATCACTGCTTTTAAAAAATTCAGTAGTTTACTTCAGAATTCACTTCTCTCTGCAACGTCCCTCACAAAAAAATAAATCACATAACAGATCAATCCTAAGGTGCCTTGAAGATGTTTACTACTTTTGCATGATTAACGTTGAACTTAACCTACTTTGAGTATTAAGCTGGTGAAGGCCACACTTCCATGTGTTTAAGAATATTTACATCAAATTTATCTAACAAAACTTCGCCAGTCACCTCTAGCAGTCTGTCTAAAAATGGGAACTCAATAAGCTTGCAATCATAAATTTAAATAAAACCTGGGGGTTTATTTTAAAAGTGAAACCCATATGTTTATTAATGTTTTGGTTTCATGCTTTCATTTCATAATTCCATCCTGTATTCTTAGTGAAAAAGATGAAGTTCCAAAAATGTCAATAACAGGAGTTCTTTTAGAAATTTTTACATCAACTTAAAGTCAAAACCAGCCTAAACATGTTATATCCAGATAATCACCGTCCAAAAAAAGTTATGCCTCCAAACTGCCCCATTTGTGGTTACCTGGATCAAATGTGTGTGTCTATACTCTTCTTCACCTTCTTTCTTGCACAAGAAATTTATGTTATTATCGGTTGGTAAATGCAGCTGGCTCTGCACCAGATCTGAACCTGGATGGTGAATTTTGCCTGTAAGTGTTACTTAAATATAAAAAGTTTTGCCTCTGACAATATCATATAATATTTTTTTCCTGGTTTCAGAAGGTTTATATACTGCCAGACAGGGAGAGAAATTCTTTGGAGAGATCAGTAACAGGGACACTTGAGCTGATAATTCGCAATACAGTTTTAAAAATGTTGTAGCACTACATTGCAGGTCAGGAATACATTTCAAAATAAACCAAAGATGTGCTTTCATCTTGCCACTTACTATGTGGTGACACCTCATCTTTAAAGTTCCCAAGAGCCTTTCAGCAAGTCTGTGCTTCTTTCCAAGGAATGCAGATACATTGACCTTTACATGTGTCTAAGAAAGCTAAGAAACTTGTAATGATGGCTCAAGATAATGCTTCAAATAAACTATTTTTATTTCCATGCTTTCATTTCAAAAAAAAGGGAAAAAATGTAAGGGCACTTTTCAAAAGCAGAATCAGATGCTTAAATAGAGGATTTGGGGTTTTTTTTTAATTTGTTCTTATTTGGGGTTTTTGAGTTGGGGGTTTTGGGGATTGTTTTCAGATTTTTTTTTAATTTCTTTTTTTTTTGGAAATGCATGTAAACCCTAACTTTTACCAAATCCAGTTACATTTTTATCTATATATTACATCTGAGTCCTTACTAGAATTGTCTGACATGGTTAAACTTAGAAGCTTTGAATCTATTTGTCCTTAATAGCTTTAGTGATTCTGGTTTCCATTTCACATTTCGCTAACTTCTGCTCCACTGCATGACTTTCCGACATTTTACTTCAAACTGTTTGAAAAAGGTTGTCCATGTACATGTTTAATTTCAATAGTTCATAACAGTCTCACATTTTTATTCTGGGCATTTGTCTCACCTTGGATCAAAAAGACTTCCTTAGGTAAATGGACTATTCAAGTCAACCAAGATACTACCAGTCAGTTGATAGCCTTGTGCATATGGAATTCTTTAAATCATCCTGTTAAAGGGAAGGTCCTGAAGATGTGAGAATTAGTTAAAGGCTAAATTTTAAACAGGTGTCTAGGTCTAAATGAATGATGGCTCTTTAGAGGCTAAAGAGAGACTAAAGTAAGCTTGTTTCACTTCCTAAGCTACTTTTTAGCCTAACGAGGAATATTCATGAACCCAGTTTACATGCATATTTACTGAAAACTTGATACCTGATTTTCCTGAAAATGTTTTTCTTAGGCTTACATTTTAACCACACTAATCCTAATTCTGGTCTGAATTGCACCCTGCCACTAGGAGGGAGAGCACAATTTAGTCCATTTATCAAATAAACAAAATGTAACTTTGTTTCTTTTTTTTCCAGTTACTGGATGTAATTTTAGCTACCAAGCGTGTCCAAACTGACACGGGAAAAGGAAACAGGAAGGAAATTATTTTTCATGATGTAATAGACTCCACTATAGTGAAGATAAAATTTGCTGTGAAGTTGAAAGGAATATATAGGAAAGAACTGGAAGAGGAGATGGGGAAAGTTATTTTCACTGCCAGTAGTAGTAGATCAGATCCAGACTGAAGATAGTAAAAGTTTCTGAGAAATAGCACAATTGTAAGTTCTTTCATTGTTTCACTCTTTAAATGATGAAAACTTCTTCCTAATTTAGGGAGCAATATTTATCACTACATCAATGACTTTCTGTATAAAATTTTATCAGTCTACAAAATCTTTCTTTTAACTTGTTAAATTTTCCATCCTTCTGCATAATTTATGTATTTGAAAGAGGAATTATCAACAACCCCCCCCACACACACTTAGTTACTAAACAAAGGAGGAAAAAAAAAATCAGGTGTTCCAAAGAGCGTGAAACTCTCTGGATTTTGTATTTACTCTGTAATCAATGTTAATCCTTCTACCCTTGTTTCGCTTGGATCCCCTACAACATCATTTCAGCCTAAACATCTATACATTTGGTAACCATTATGAGAAAATCTCTTAAAAATTGAATTCTGAAATCAAAAGTTAGATATACAAATATGTGTGGAACAAAGCATTTGGGGGACTGCATGAATTTGCCACAAACTTATCTTTACGTTGTAAAAAGAAACCTCACTTCCTTTCCTTTGCTACAGCACAGTTATACTGACTTACACAGATACAGATCAAAACAATTCCTTTCTTTTTCCCTGAGCAAACCAAGCACATGAGAGCTAGATATAAAATGGGAATTCAATCTTCTGTCTGTCTGATTGGTTACTGTCTACCTTCACCAAGCTCTTGGTTTCTGACTTCTTTCACTCTTTTTTAAATGTCTCAGTTAAGGCAATCTCACTTTGTTTTTCTTCTGACCAATCCAGTGTTGAAGTCTACTCAGATTCCACTCTGCACTGAAGTCTCAACACATAGTTCACATATACTCAATAGAAGGAGAAAGGACAGTGCAGTATGTGGGACACCCAGAGACAGATTTTCTCTACTCACAGAGAGTCAGAGACAATAATGTCCGCTGTTCATGAAGTCTGATAAGCTGGAGCTTGTTTCTAAATTGACAATAGTCTGATTCTTCCTTATGCCTCTATAGCTCCTTTGGCAACAGAGCTGAAGCTGCAGACAATCCATCCTTTTCTACCTGTTTTGCTGGGTTTTCCTAATCCAGCCAGTCTCTAGCCAGAACTGCCTTGGCTCATTACCTGGCTATACATCTTCAGCCATAAAGGAGGAAAATGGACCGAACTCCCTTTCATTGCCTTTGAATATCTTAAGCCAGTTGTGATATTGAAGCCCTGAGAATAGTACTGGTATGATATTGCATTCAGAATTAATTTCCCCTGGTTTGCACACCAATATCAATGAGTTCTCACTTTTGAGGTACTCCCTCCAGGATGCTGGGTCTGTTTGAGCTCATGTCTGCTGCTGTCAAAGCTGCTGACATGCAGCCAACAAGGCAATGCAGTTGGTTTTTTTCCCTACCTGGCTTTGGCTGGTGCCAGTCTACACTTACCTGTTCTAACACTAGCACGCACATTGTGCTTAAAAAAAAAAGACAAAAAGCCAATACTGGTTTGGTATGCATGATATAGATGGTATTGATTTGGACAGGATTAATTTTGATGGGAATACTCAAATTACTCTTCTGAGTAATTTTTCTTATTCCTAGCTATCAGTCAGTGTAAGACAGTAAAATCTCAAAAACTATTTATTTGGGATAAAAGTTCTGGAAGCTCTGACTAGAAACTACAGACACACATGACAGAAAATAGGGTTCTAAGAGAGCATGAGGTTCTTCTAGATCCCTTGAAAGTTCATTTCTTCAGAGTAAATCTAGAGGAATGAGGGAGAAAGAAGATTATTCTACCTAGATCCATCACAATAAACTGTTTTAGAAACTCATTTTGATCTCATACTATGGTACAAGAAAACATATCCCAAACAGGTTTTTCACAACTTTTACCTCAATCCGGAAGAACAAAACCATTGTTCAAACAGAAATTATTTAAAATTAAATTGATAGGTGTAGTCCTTTTTTTGTTCATACATTAAGAGAAAGCATTCCAATTCATTGTATTGAAGCATAGCTTACAAATGTCTTACATTTATTAAAAAATGTTGGAGAAAATAACATCTGGAAGAGGCAATGGTTAAAGAGAAATTTGAATGTACTTCTAAGCCAACAGTTGAGCATAAAATTTTAGTTCAGTATATTCTATAATAGACTAACCAGGCTATACACACACATGCGCTCCTATAAAAATCTATATATTTAGCCACTTATGCCATAAAACACATTTTAAAAATATATACAAGTCTCTAAAGAATTTAACAGTTAACTTCAAGTTGCATTATGTCAGAATAGAGCTTAAGGTTAATTGGAAACCTCCAGCACCTGCTTAGCTGGAAAAAAAAATCTGCCTCTTTTGGAGTTTCCGGCAGTTTTAGAAATATGCAGAAAAAAATGGCATATTGTCTGCAAGACTGCAGATACAATGTAGGTGAATGTAATACCCCATTCTAGAAGGAATTCTTACAACTGCTGCCATTTTCAGCAGCATTTTATAACCCTTAGGACTAGCTTTCTGATTACCAGAATATTTTGGCCTCAGAATTCACAATTATTCTGATACTCTTAGATATGGATGTAGCAATTTATTTGGAGCTTTGTAAATTTGTAGCATATTGCCTTGATTAGAGTTTTCACCTGAAAACTCAACTTAATTTATAGGTGTCATCATTTTTGCCCAAGCTTTTTGATTTGAATTGACTAAAATGTTGTTTATAGCCACCTAAAAGAGAACTTGTTTATGTTTGGTGTGAGTGTCTGCATTCTACAACTACAGAGGACTTCACAAACATGAGTAGAATTACTTGTCCCTTCCTTTGAAAATGCCGCAACAGTAGACTTGTTCAGGATTCCCAGATGTGGAAAGAACCATGGTTACATTGTAAACACATAAGCTGGTACCATAGTGGATACACTACAGAAATCAGGAGCTCAAATGGATCTAATGGTCTGTGTTGGGGGAAACCTGTATTCCTTAGTAAATAAAAAACCAATACAAAAAAACAACTAACATTTTCCAAACTTTTCACAGCTGGATGATTTTGCTGCAATTTTTAATGGTGTTAACAATAGATATGAATACTCAGCACTTAATATTGATTTGCAATGCTGTAGTAGCTAGTATCTTATACAAAAGTTTAGGCGTATTATGCACTCTGAGGGGCAGTCACCTCTGTCTGCGATGTAGTAGGAAGCCCTGTGAACTCATCTAAAGATGAATAGCTGATACGAGTATACGTAGGTGAGTAACACAATTTTGCAGCTCATCATATCAATCATATCTAGTTGAGAAGCACAGAATTTATCTAAAGTGGTCTGTACTGCATATTGTATCTCAATGACTGCCTGTGAGACCAGCTTCATTTCTTTAAACCTACTTCGTATTTCTCAGAGCTACAGGAGCACATTTTGGGTGTAGCTTGAAAAAAAACCTCATAGCCACTGCTGTTAAATTTCCTCAGTTTGGAGGTGATTGTGTCACTTAGCCATCCTTAGAAATTGGGGATGAAGTTTTTCTCTCATTAGATATCAAGCACTTGGTCAGTTTTAGCACTCCACTAGCAACAACCTCTCTCTCGCTCAGCCCCACCTTACCACCCACCCTACAGATGGCCAGGAGCTGGCAGCAGCCAGGCATGTCAAGAACAAGGGACGTGCTGCCTTTGAGTCTTGAGTCCAGAAAGCACTTCAAACCATTCAGCCCTAATGTAAACAGAATTCCCATAAGGACTGAGGTGCTTTAAAGATGCATATATGATATGTCCGACAGAACATGAAGGAAAAATACTTGTGTTTTTCAGAGTTATATTCAGGCTGCCATTCCAGATCAGAACAGCAGTAAGGAAAAAACACAGTTCAATAATTCTGACAGACAGGATTTCATGTCCATCCTAAGGAACTATAAATAACCATTTATAAACTATAAATAGCTATTTATAGATTCAATTGCTCCTCATCCTTCAGATTTTTGCTTTGTTCCTCCTGGAGTTACAGTAAGAGCTTAGCACTGGCATTTCTGGTATATCTTATGGCAGAAGACCCTTTCAGCTTTTCTGACTTGCAAATCAGATTGGGGAAGATGTTTGACACTCTTTTCATGATTAACATCACATATTAGGCAGTACAAAATACTTAGGCTAGCAAATTATTCTGCATTAAACCTGAACACTCAAATCAGTGATAACAGTGAAAAGAATTCACAAACCAAACTATAATAGATGATTACTCCTCTACCATGTATGTACTGCCACATGTGTGGTGTGTGGAAATCTCTCACTGCTCTGCAGTGTGGTCTTTGAGATCTAATGTTTGTGCACAGCCAGATACACTTTTCCCAGTGGAAAAAAAAAAAGAAATAGTTTGTGATTCAAGCATGGCTTTCATAGTATGGTATGCAATTTAGCTCATATAACATTGCAAAGTTAGAAGACTGGGCAAACATACAGCAGTTTTGAAGCAACTTGTTAAATTTCAGGAACTGAATTGGCATTTAGCACAAAAGATATCTGAAGAATATCATCATGGAGGTGTAACAAATCTTATATGGACTACTGAAGTAAAAGATGGCCCAATTTACTCTTATGATTGTTCTGATCCTGATATTTTCTTTAGCTTGTAGCAGTCTCTTGTTGAGGGAGCTATTCACAAGGCTGGTTTTGTTGTTTCATTTCTTCTCTAATTACCTACCTACGTAATTGCCTGTGGAGCCCTCTGACTGTCTTCAATCTGTCACACCTGCTTTTCCTCAGTGTCAGGTAAGACACATTATTTATGATGTAGTAAGTTCTGGAACTAGTATAAAGGAGCAACCAACAACACTGTAAGTTTAGGCATCAATTCTGTGAGATACGCTCTTTTAACAGATCCTAGTTCTTGGCCTGAAAAGGAGTAGAATTCTGTCAAGAGTTGATGGTTTCTTTACAACATGGACTAGCAACTGCAAGCACAGTTGAAAGTAGTTCATATCCACTTTAAGGTGTTCCCAGCCCAGGTTCTATTGCATAGGTGATAGCTTTCATTACAAAGTAATCTTAAATACAGATACTTCTTGACAGTAGGAAAAATCCAGTTTCATTATTTTCCTTTCCCTCTTATGAAATTTTCCATTGGAAGTTGTTAAAACAAAACAAAACAAAACAAAACATTGGCCAGCAAGTTATAAAGTGTTTTCATACAAAACTATTCTTATCTGTATTTGATATCAGGATGCTTATGCTTATAAAGCATTACTGTGGTGTTTGAGCCTTCCAAGATGATGTAGGGAAACACATTTTGAGAGAGAGTTAGATTTCACAGCTGTCACAGGTCATCCAAACACTGCAGTGTAGTTTACAGGATACATGTTAGTGATGCACCAAAAAATCTTGGATGTGTTAACTTCTGCAGAAGCCTACAGGAAACATAGTTATGGTGAAAAGCTGTGAGTATTCCCTGAATATTTTGAATATTTAGGCTTCTTTTCAGGGAGAAAGCCTAACTACTTCTCTCTTTTTTATAAAAACATTTGACATTTTCAGCTACACTTGAGGGTATTTTTCTTCACTGAGGACAAAGGAAGTTTTTAAGACAGGTTTATTGACTGCTTAGAATACTTTATTTTCCAGTTTCTCTTGTCACCTACACAAGTAATCACATGTGGTTTCAGCTTAGCTCCAATGCTTTCAGCCAGACCAATGTCTGGGTTTTTATTTCACAGTGTCTGGGCTTTGGCTGAGAGGATTCAGAGCTCCACTGAGCATTCCCTGCTTCCATACAGAGCACATACAGAACACATGCTTCACACATCTGCCAAGAAGCAGAACTGTTCTCTGCTTTGCCATCTCTGCATTTTTTTCCTGCTCTCCTAGAGAATAAAAGGGTGTCCTACTAGCCTTCCTTATCGGCCTCTCAAACTACCTTTTGTCATACCACACCACTGACCTGCACTTCTGAGGATTTGCTGTGCCAGTACCTAGGCAGTGGTATCATAACAGCTGATTTTTATTGCATTATGTCTCCTTGTTTTAATTGCCAGTTACTACAAATCATGCTTCCTCCATATCAGGGTAGGAAGATATTCAGAAACATGACTCATCTTAGTACATTTTCACAGACTGCATGCTCAGCAGCTTCTTGCTCTGTGTTTGTGTGTTTGTATGCTTTGCATGCTGGGGGGCGGGGGTAAAGGAGGCAATGGTGGTGCTTGGTTTGGCTTTGTTTCAGTTTCAAGTTATCTTTCTTTTTTCCTTTCTCATTAGGTTTTGTATTGATGCTCTAGTCAGCAAAAATTGTTGACTGGCTTATTTATAACAGTGTTCAACAGAAGTCTGAAGAAAGAAAAAGTCATCCATAATTCTTCTATGCAGCTACCTAGCAAAACATGGAAAGAAACCTATTTGGGCAAGCACTGAATGATGAGATACTAAAGATACAATTATTTTGGAAACATTGTCTGTATAACCTTTAGGTACTGGCACTCGGTGACCCTGAAATTGGGAATCGGTGCCCTTGGAAAGTTTGTTTTTTCCCTCTGGCATCTGTGGTGCTGATACCAACTGGTTAATGTAGATAAATTCATCACTAAAGCTTTGCAGATATTCTTAAAAGAGCCATTTCTGGATTCTAAGGAACATAAAAATGAGTGGAAGTACACATAGCCTGAGCAAAGAGGAATTGGATTATATGAAGGAAAAATAAAAACATCTGTTAGAGCTCAGAGGGTAATAAAGCAGCAAGAAGAGACAGGTTTCAGTAAGGTTTTTTGATAGGGTATCACATAGTAGCCCTGTAGTCATATTGTAGCCAAGAAAGATCTAGATTAGATAAGTGGACTACGGTGAGTGTGAAAAACTCCTTGGGTTGTCTGATCTAGGATTAAGTTCAACACTTTGAAACTTCTTTCTTAAGCTGTGCTTCATTTCAAAGAGCCTAGGTGTCTTAATATGTAGCAATAAATTACTGTTTGAAATCTAACTTTTGCCAGACTACAAATGATGTTCCTGAGAACTTAGTATTATTCCTATACTGCTTAATGTATCCATGGAGATACAGAACAGGACAGGAATGTGGCCTTATCTAATTCTCAACTAGTACCCTACAGGTACAGTAGTGTCAAAGCACAGCAGGGCAGGGCTGCTTTTCAGAAAAAGGGACCTTGGCAAGCTAGAAGGGTAGACAAGAAGTACCTTGATTTTCAGCAGACACGTGTGAAGCCCTTCATCCAAGACAGACTAAAGCTGTGTATCAATGCAGATAGGGGAGTGAAAGATACTAAACAAGTTAAAAATGTTAGCAGTGTGTAGGCTGGCTGCATACTGGGCTACTTTATGGAGAGGCAAGTTATTATTTCATTCTACTTTTTGCTTCTGAGACCTAATCTGAAATAGTGTGTCCAGTTCCACCTATACCTACCCCTTTTGCAAGAAATATCTACACCTCTAGTTTACCAAATTCTTCCCAGAAGAACTGAGCAAGAAAATAAGAGGCAAAAGTAACAATTAGCAATCGCAGAAACTGACCTTAGTAGTTTTTCTTATGTATTCAATAGGATAGTTTAGACACTGAATCAACCGAATTGTTTAGAGACAGTGTAGAAGCTCTGTCCTGAGAAGCTTTCAAAACACCTGATATGGTCACGAGTTCTTTGAACTGACCTTGAAGTTAGCCATCCTCTTAGAGAGAGGCTGGATTAGAGACCTCCAAAATTCTTGTCAACCCATTTCTTTCTGTTTCCATGAGACTAATATTTATTTGAGGAGGTAAAAAAAAAAAAAAAAAAGATTAAGAGCACTTGAGAGGAAGTACGGTGAAAAGCATAGCAACAATTTCAATAATAGATTTATATTGGTAGATAATAGTATTTTTCTGGTAAATCAAACTCTTACTGGTGTGTGTTCATATGTCTTCTTAGTGCACTTTAGATTAAGTGACTGCCACAATCAGATTCCATGGATTTTTTTTTCTCCCTATGATTTCATTAAGGGGGACTATTGGATGATTGGAATTGCATCTGGCTCCATTCCGATAAAAGAAGGTGCCCTGAACTCCTCCTGATCTTTTACCATGACACAGTAGTAGCTTTTGGTCTTTAACTATTGGTCTTGTGTTTGATAGTATGGCTATGCCCCACTTCTATAGCTATTATAAAGATCTGGGTTTTGTGTCAGAGCATTGCTTTCTGACTAAGTACTCCTGTGTTGTCTAAGTTTAGAACCACAATCCCTTTTGAGGTTTCCTCTAGTCTGTATTTCTATAACTTCTAACTTTTTTTTGCTTTGAGAGACATAAGAAAATTATTCACAGCTCTGTGGGGTGAGATTGGAGTACATGTTACATACTTAAAACTTCCTATATTTTCTGTGAAATATGTTTTTTCTTGTTCTTGCTTTGATTTATTTTGGAAGTAAGAAGCATTCCCATGTAGCACGCCAGTGTGTTGGCAGATACCATTGAGGTGAAGTGATTCTACACAGTAACAGGGTGAAGACTGCCAGTCTGAGCTTGCAACTCTATCCCTCACTACTAAATGGAAAATAACAGTGCTTTGTAAATGCTGAAAGCTGAAGGTTAGGCTACTTTAGTGCAGGAAAACTGGTGGAAATGGCCAGATGACAGCTCACCTAGCAGCAGAGCCAATGCAAACAACTTGAGACCATATAGTGGAAGACAGTCAACGGTGTCTGGCAGTAGACTGCTAGTCAGGTGATCCAAAGCTGCTGCAATGGTTTTGGGTTTCTTCCAGGTCACCAGCAAAGAGATTCTCAGAGCCATTCCAGTCTCAATAAAGGGAAATAATTTGGACATATATGTTGTACCAATGTGAGGAGTCATCCTGAACCATCCTGCCCAGGATGTAAGTGGTGCAGCAAGTGGTGCAGCACAAATACAAGTTCACTCAGAACATTAGTATCAGCACTTTCCTGAACTTCCTTTTAAAGTCTGAGTTTGGACCCATATAGAGGTAATAATGATAAATACACATACGAGAGGAAAGATAGATTACATTGCTATTTTGATAACTTTCATAAGTCATGTTTATTTGAAGTCATCCCCAGCCAAGATCTCTTGCACAAAATGACCTTTTTCTACATTCCCTGGGCTGATGAAGTAGTTAGAGAGGTGAATAAGTTCAAAGAACTTTGTCCCACATGTGTGTATGCAAAGGCAATCAGATGTTAGAGGGGATACAGTCAAGGGATTTTTTGGTTCTGTTGTCACTATTGGAACAGAGAAGCAACTTTAATATAAATAGCATATACTTTTATGTATGCATACTACAGAATTAGAATTGTGACCCTTGACTGTTTTTGATGTATTTAAAATGTGGTTTGAAAAGTGGCATTCTGCAGGCCAAAACCAGATCATATACGCATCAATGGCAAACATTGAAGTTGGAACGGGTTACACAAGATTCACGTTGCAGTCACTGAAAAGAAATACAGATAATAGACCAACTCATCTCATCCAAATGCAAGAGTCAAAGATGAGTCAGCCTAAGCTGTTCCTTAGAAGTATTTTTTCTCTTTATTTTCTGTGAACATAGCCTAGAGTGAATGGCTCAAATGTGGACTCATACCTTTACAAGTCAAATGGTAAGAATTACAGCTGAATACAAATAACTTCTGTTAACTTGAATGGGACTTTGAGTACTTCAGCTCAAAAAATCAAGCATAGGACATCCTAAACATACTTACAAGTTTAGATTTAGAATTGTTTCCTCTAGCATCCTTCTCCTGCCATTGACTTTCTCAATCAGAGTGCATAAAAGATATAGCAAGTCTTCCACACAGGAAAACATCTAGCTCTCACCTCCTTCTCCTTATCTATATATGTAGTCATTTCTCAATCATTATCCTCCCTAATCCTCTTTTGGTATTCCAAAACAACTCTAGTGTTATTAGCAATGATTTTATTGGGTCATATCCTTATCCACCAAATCCACCCTAGGTTTTCTCAGGCAAAGTATGTTTGTCAGTCCCCAAAGACCATTTCAGTACTTTTTTCTCAAGTATTCATAGGCAAACTTTCCCAGAATCACAGAATGGCTGAGGTTGGAAGGGACCTCCAGAGTTATCTAGTCCAAATCCCCTGCTCAAGGAGGGTTACCTAGAGCCAGTTGCTCAGGCCAGCATACAGATAGGTTTTAAATATCTCCAGCCTGGGAGACTCCACATCCTCTCTGGAGTATAACCACAACCTCCATAACCTCTCTGGAGTCTTTAATGTTATATCCTCTTCTTTAATGTTCCCTTAGTTCCTTCAGTACTATCATCTCTTCTCTTATTAAAAACTCGTATTCCTTTGGATTTTAAGAATCTGCCCTTTCTTGGCTCTTTTCCCATTTTATTCTTACTCTATACTTCAGAGGATCTTTCACCTTTTCCCATTCCATTCTCTGTGAACAGCCTTCCAGACTCTCTTATTCCATTTTCTTCTCACTATGCCTTCTCCATTTAAGTAATTCTTCCTGTATATACAAATTCAGATCAATGTTCCAAATGGAAAACTTGCATTTTATTCTCCTCCTTATACTTGACCATGTCTTTTCCAGTTTCCTACCTTCCCTCCTGCCTTCCTCAATCACGTTGACAGTCAGACTGGTCATCTTGCCTGGTCATAGCCGCAGCACCTTATACAATAGATCCCATCTGAACAATATCAGCGTGGTCATATTCCTCCTATGTAACAAGTCCAAGATATATACCTTCCTACCCATCTTCACCTAAAGTTCTTGTCCAGGTTTTCATCACCTTACATTTCTATTATAGAAAGTCTGCAGCATTGTCTGGCTTTGAAAAATGTAGTCTTATATACCAAATCTTCTGTGACAGCTATTGTGATGTCCCATCCTTTTTTACTCTACTTGTAACTTCCCTTGCCATAAGAACTATCACACCAGCTTGCTTTAAGGGTCCTCCTATCATCTCTTATTCAATACTGAAATGCCAACTTCATCTCCAAGCTTATTACTACTTTTCACCAGCTGTATTTTTAAACATGAATTATAAAGAAAGTGACTTAGATTTTTTTTTACCATCGTGCCTTTCATCTTTCATTTAACAATCGCATAGACGTTGTCCTCAAAATCCCTCCTTAAACTATATTTCTGTAACAGAGAATGAAACTAGCAATTGCTAAACTGGTGATATGCTGTGGTTACTTTTGTCTGATGACTTTATTACTTTCTCTGTTTGTATGACTACATTTATTTTTTTCTATGATATATTCAGTGTGAACTCTACTGGTAGAGCAATGATTTTGTTGCTGTTTCTCAATACCGTGCCATGCAAAAGGACATGGTCTATGAGTCTTCAGTAGTCTATTATTAAAAACAGTTTAAAATTTAAGATATATTTGTAATATAATTATGATGTTCACACACTGTTATGTAATTCTTCTCCATTTCTTAAGATAATATTTGTGCTTGTGAGTTTCCAGTAAATTTTCAATCATTTTCATGTATAAGAATGTAGTCATATTGCATGGCTCTAGATTCATGCCATCTTTAGTAAAATTATTAAAATCAATGGCTTGATGCATATGACTTGTACAGGGGGCAACAAGATAACATTAGTAAAACTGATTGCAAAAGAGTGTTATTGAACTTAGTAAGCTCGTTAAGATTTATCTCTGTGAACCAGTGCACTAGAAACATTCTGTTGTCACTGCCGTCTTCAAATATTTTTCTGGTGTGTCTATAAAATACATGCTCTGTTACTATTATACTTACATGCTACTGCTATTTAGACACCTAATAAGTCAATAGCAGTTGAGATAAGCACTGAGGGACTATCAGTGGCTGTACTTGGCTGGAATTGTGTTGAAGTCTATGAAACTTCTTTAGTTTACACTTACTAAGGATCTAGCAGACAGTCTGCAGAAAACAAGAGTGTCATGCTGGCTCCTTTACAAATGTGGCAGTTCAGAGTCTGGCAATCAATTAATAATGTGACTCACAGATGTGACAGTCACCGGGACCTTGTTATAGTCAGAACCAGACTGGAATCTGAGAACTGTAAATCATAAAATTGTCTGGAAATACATGAAATCTTATTGACCCAGTGACAGAAAACAGTTTAAACTTGTGACATCCTCCAAGCTTTTTTCATCAGGTTTATAAGATTTAATGGGAAAGTTCAGGATGAGAAGAAACTAGTGATGAGATGGGGTTTTTTTGCTATGTGTTCAAAATGATTTAAACTGTACATTGTTCATAAATCTGTTTGGTTTCATATGCTCATATTAAAACTCATGTTTAAGAACTGTTATACACAAAGGGATCATAAAGTATATTCACTTTTTTCACATAAAACATTGAATAAATTTCCAAGCTGGATTTTATCCAATGCTTCTTTTTCCATTCCTTTTTATTTTTCAGAGCTCTGCATGCTTTAATTTTTGAGAACTTATAGTTCATTGATACAAACAGATACCCTGAGTTCATTCTGTGACAATCATTTGTGCAAACTAGTATGCAGTGAGATGACGTGCTCCAAGTGAGGAAAAGTGTAAAATATGAAAAGAATTATTTAGTTAGCACACTAATCTACTTTTCAGTACTTGCAATTGATTATGCATCTCTTAATCCTGTGTTTCCATTATGTCACTTCACTTTTCACAATATTTGCATTTTCCTAAGATGAAATTTTCCTCCTTCTCTTTCCAACAATGATGTTCTTTAAATGAAAGTAGATTTTCATAACTCATTTTTTTGTGGTTAGTTATCCCTTAGAATCCTTCTAGTTGTGCTTGATTTCAGCTAAGCTATTCAGTCTTGAGGAATGGTCTATGTGTCTGAGGATGGATCCACCCAGACAAGCTAACTTATGCACAGACCTTGTTCTTTCAGGTGTAGAGCAAAGGAATGATCAATTCATGGCGATACTGATGCATTTCTATTCTTTCATTCCATCAGCCAGAGTATTTAACCCATGGCCAAGCAAAGCATTATCTAAATGTTTTCTAATTTTCACAAAGAACATGAACTGCTATCAGAACAAGGGTTAAGGTGTCCCTGAAGCTATTACAAAAGCTCTTTGGAAATCACTTCATCACGTCAATGATACAAAATTAACCCCAACTTGAAGAAATAAAAATATTTCTCTTTCAACAATCAGCAAGAAGTCTGGGGAGGTGGAGAAGGAATAAACCTTCCTGGATTTGAATGTTGAAAAGACTGCCTGATATCTTTTGAAAGTCATTGTGGAAGCAATCAGCCATTAGATGTGGCTGTGAAAGAGCTCCACAGGGAAAGAGAGCTGAACACATCTATCTGCTAAGAACAACAGATACCATTATTTCTCATACTCAGTGACTTGCAAGTCCTTGAATATTTACTCTAAGGGAAAAACAAAGCTCATCTCAATCTATTGCAGGTAAAATTTTTAAAAAGAAGCAATATTATTTATATATTTTCAGCTTTCAAATGAGCTCATCTGTATATCTCTGCATCCACATCACAATTCTTTGTGATTAGTGGAGAAGTACCAGTTAGAGGAGACATATTCAGGTCTTAAAATATTATTTTAACTTTAAACTGTAACTTAACTAAATATTTTCTTAATATTACCCTACCATCTGGAAGGAGTACATTCAATTAATTTTTGGTTTAATGTTAGGCTTGGCTGATGAATTCTACACTTGCTGAAGCAATTGATTAAGACAATGACAAAGTAAAAGAGGAGGGAGCCTGAAGGTGAAGAGCTGTGTGTATTGGCTAGACAATGTGTTAGAAAGTTTACAAGAGCACCTGTCTGCAGCCAGTGTCATAAAGCTTCTCCAAATAAATGTTCATCCTAAATTTATGTTTTAGGGGTACAGCAGAAGCAGATTGAATTTATTTTTTACTTTTTAACACAGAAGAAATGGATGTTTCCAAGAGAGTCTGACCTCAAATTGCCAGTGACTGAGCCACTAATGGGATTCTTTCACACTGAGATATAGCTCAATAGTGTTTAACCTAGGAGCTTCCTTGTACACAGAAAGGAAGTAAGACGAGTAGTTGTAGAAGAAGCAGAATTTATAAATCCTTTTTCCCCCATGGCTTTAATGCAATTGTCTCCTGTGTGGTTTCTGCAGTACTAAATAGTAATATACTGGACTTCTCTGGGCAGATTTTTATTACTGGGGGAAGGGGGAGTTATCTGGGTGTTCTTTCTCTACTCAGCCACCAATATTGTAATAATATTTTGATATTCCTCTGTCAAGTATGAGTAAAACTGAGTGATAAATTACAAAATTGTTTGGAAGCAATAAAGCTGGAGGTTGGTGGATATAGAAGAAAATTACTATAAGTTTCATTTTTTAAGACAAACACTTGCTCATACATCCAAACTTCCCTGCACTCAGGTTTGTTCACAGTGGTTTAGCAGTTACCAGTGACACTCTTAAAGCACTATTTTGAAAAAGTGCTTGTTCTATGGGACACTCCAGTTTTGATCAGGCTATACCATATGAGAAGTAGGTACTGGTAATAAAAAAAACCCAAAAAACATGGCTGGACTTGAACTTGATTAAAGATATTAGTTTTTAACAGTGATTTCATGCCAATCAAGAGCAAAGAGATTTTGATACCCTCTTTGTCATCATTTCAAATAAATTTTTTATTGTTAAGTAACTGCATTGATGCACAAAAGCAAATATATGTAGAGCAAAACTGTCATTCATGTCTATACATTGGCCATGGAATTATATAATAGTTGCACATGCAATCTTATAAAATTAAGAAAACATGAAAACATAGCAAGAGAATTGAATTTTTTAGTGATCCTCGATATTCTAGGAATAAAAGGACTTGGGCAGCCTTTATTCAAGTCCCAGGCAACACCAACTTCTAAAATAGGATTTCATTTATTTCACTATTATCTTGATGCTCTCTGCAATAGACCTTGATTCACTTATTCTCTGAGAAATGGAATTTAACCTACAGCTAACTGATTCAGAGAGAGGCTACAAAATTTGTAGGGATAGGTTTCATGTTTATATTTGGAGAGTTGTGATTCCCTCATCACAATAATCTGTCTTGGCTTAGTGTTGACAAGTAGCATCATCTTGATTTTCACTGAAACTGTTGTACAGTTCTCAAGCCTGGGAAAAGAAAGAGCTAATATTTAAAAACATATACAGTAATCACTTCTATTAGGAGGTTAATGGCCTCTTCATTTGTTTTCAAAAAACAAATACTAAGTGTCTTCGATTTTCAGTCTGTTCGCTCACTCAATCACATTCTAGCTAAAACATTGCAAAATTAGTTTCATGTGAGTGGAGTTACCTCTAGGGAATTAATTGCTCAAAACAGATGTAGAGAATCTCCCCAGCCTGACATAGATTTGCTGTTCAGCTTCAAAATCCTGTCAAGAAGAGCTGTCTGAGATTGACCTTTGCAAGAGATGCTTAACTTTCAGCCTCCAGGCCCTGTGGTCATTACAAGAATGATATGAGACAGACAATGTTTGAGGAGAAATCCAACTGATTTTTCATGCTGTGGCAAATACCCAGCTGAACCTAGAACACTCTTTCACTGCTCAGCTTCCTTAAAGCTCCAGTCTATACTCTGGTTTTGTTGACTTCGGTGGGATTTAAGCATGTGGTCAAAATAAAAATTATGCCTTTTTTTTTCCCTCCTAGTCTGAAAGGAGAGGAATGTCACATGTCATATGTGAATACTTGTGGAACTTGGGGGTCAGGTAAAATATTTCACAACTTGCTTCTTCCCACCTTCTTTCCTAGTCCTTGTCCTTCCCTGAACCTTTTATTATCAAGCCAACACACACTATGAAACTCTGTGTTATATTTGAGTCTTTTCTGAGAGATGGGAGGTGAAAGAGGGAATAGAACAATCCTTGTTACTTAATGAAATATTTAATTTAGGACAAAGTTGACGAGAGTTTTAGAGTTTTTACCTCTGTCTGAAGAAAAACCGGAAAATTTTAAAATAAATATATCCTTCAATTTTTTATATTTTAAAAATTATTTTAAAATTAAATATTCTCAAAACCTTATTCCTACTTAATTTAATAGTTATGTCCCTAGATTTCTATTTACTGATTGAAATATGCCAACTATATTACTTGACTAGAATTTTTTGGAAGCAAGAATACGCTTGTAGAGGAACAATTAAATAAGAGGGCTCATGCAAAGAAAATTAACAGCTTTCTTTTGTTCATTTGCAGTTTTTTATTTCTCTTTCTGTATTATCTTAATCTTTGGTGATAACCTTCAAAGCGCCTGTCAATAAATGTACAGAGTGATTTTATTTCCCACTGTACTTTTTTTATGTAGCAATCATGAATGCACTAAAGATTTAAACAGTCTTTCAAAAGTGTTTGACTATTAGATTAGCAGTTTCAAACTCATCTGCTTCAAAATAGATCGTCGCTTATCCCATTAGTTGCAGCTGAATATGTCAGTGATGAAAATCATTATAGGCAATTATGATTTATATTGTTCTATGCAATCTCCATTCTTGCTGTTTAATGGCCCAGTCCTTGTAAACTAGGCTGAACAGACTTTGATAAATCAAATTAATATGTTCCCTTAGTGTGCAACAGCTTTCATTTCTTTTCCATATGAACCAAATCATTTGTTTACAAACAGTGAGTAACTTATCTTTAATTATCTCCCAACCAAAGTTCAAAGAGTTTGTCATTGTTCATAACAAGGAGAACTAGACTTTTTTCCAGAAATATTAGAGTGAGTAACCAAGCCTACTGCCTGAAAAGCCCATTTCTTAAAGGCATGGACACTGACTTCATTGCAGTCTGAGTGAAGCTCCAGATGATACGAGTGAGATTTCTACTAGGAGATGTACCAGCTGAAGACTTCCCAACACTTTATATGATTATTATTATGGGGGTTATTTTAGTGCTCTCTTTTTTTCTAACTCGCTTTACCTATCTGTTTTATATATAGAAGTGATTTGCTATGTAATTCACTGAGTTGTTTTAGTTTTACAAGAATTTGAAGAAATTTTAGCTACGTTAATCCTTCTTTTTCTACTTTTTTTTGTATCTGTCCATGATGACCTCTAGTTTTTGCTCAGATTTAATTTTCTTCCAGCCTACAGTTTATAAATGAAAACTCATATGATAATGACTAGTTTTGACTAGTATCATAATTTCAGTGATTTTTTTAAGCAACTTCAGCTATATGCCAATTATTTTGGAGCACAGTTATCACCCAGCTAGCCTATTTTATATATGAATATCTGAAGCATGCAATTCTCCATGTTCACAAGTAGCAATCCTTGTATATTATGTAAACATTTGCATATGAGGATTGAGTTTCTGTCTGTAACAGGTTCAAAATAGAAAAACACTACCATGCCAGTATTTTTTTTACTTAACAAATTAAGAAAATCAACTTTGATCACCTTCAAAAATAGGTGGGCATAGGGTACAGTGATGCTGTTATTAGCTAAAAAGTGTTACACAAAGTGTTGTGGTCTCGCATGTGCTTGGTGTCTTTTTGCCACAACTCAGGTCTTTTTCATCTCCTGTGCTCATGTAAATTTGTCAAAAATTCAATTATTTAATATCTGGCCTCTAGGAACCTACTCTGCTATCATAATACTCTAGATATTGAAGAAAACAATCAAAATGGCCTTCAACTTCAAAGGACTCATGCATGATTTTTTTTGGTCTTGGAGATGTTGCTGTTCTACTGTGTTGATTGTCACTTGGTTTCCAGATCATATATAAATATCCAAGTTTTATCACAAGTAATTACTGAATTAAACAAATTTATTTCATTGTCAATTTGTTGCAAAAGATCCAAACACAATTCCTTGTGGCATTCTTTCTGTTCAGCTGAGAGCATTTTCTGAACCTTTTTTCACAAGCCTTTTTCAAGTTCAATTCTTCCATTAGAATGCATCCAACACTTTCCCTGTCCAAATGAACCATCTCAGCCATTGCTTATACACACAATCTTCCAGTTTTTGAATCACATCTTGCACTTTTTCAGTCCTGTCATCTGTAACTGCTGTGCGTGTGCAGCCTGAGCAATCATAAACTTCATACTTTCTCTGCCTTCTGAAGATAGTTTGTTCTATTCCAAAGTGTTTGCACAAGACATGTGTTCTTCACTATATACCTCAGCCAATAACTGAAAAGTTTCCATCACAGATTTCTTCAGTTTCACAAGAAACTTCATGTTCACTCACTGTTCACTCTTGCATTCTGACATTTCCCACCTGAGGGTATGAATATTTCTATATTTTATCATGTGTTCACTTAGACTGAGTGAAGCAATAGAGCTGAGCCTTGTCTCACTCTGACAGCTTATAAGATGTTCTGTAACTATCTCTTTGTCTCTCTTCCACTCTCAGTTCATGAGCTATAAGATTAGTCTTGTGTCTTTTGTGTTGGACCTAGTATTTCATGCATGCAATAGTCACTGTTTGAGTCAACTCCTGTGAAGTAGATATCACTGTTCTTTGTGTTACTTCTCACCTCCAGGTTATAGTATCAGAATAGACATGCCTTCAAAAAAGCAAAGGGAAATGGTTTAGGCTAGAGACTCTACTCCTTAATAAATGAGATGGCTGTGGTGCAGAAGGGAAAAGAAAGAGAGAGAGAAGTGGTGATTTTCCCAGAGTGATCTAACAGATATCTTAACTGCAAATACTACTGCTCATGTCTCCCTCTATAACACCTTAATTACAAGGCTGTATTGCTCAGACCAAGCAGTTAACAAATTTTATTATCCCGGCACTTACTTTCTTTGTACGTGATTAATAATTACAGGATAAATATGCCTCACTTGCAGTCAGACAAATATTATTCATTCAGTTCCAGTCAACAAGCTTCAAACTACAAATGAAATACAATGCAATGTGTAGTGTAAGGAGTTTATGCCAACTCCTTTGCAGTTCAATTTTATTTGTACACATAAAAAAACTAAACATGAAAAAAAGGTCTATAAGAACACCACCTATTAACTTTTCATATTCTTCAAGAAAAGCCTAGCCAAGCAGATCATTTAACAACCTATTTGAAATTAAGCACTCACATTGACTCAGGCTTTTTTATCCAGTCTGTTCTTAACCTTTCCATCCAATTCCTCTCTCATAATAAAATAAAAATAGTAACAATAATGTTAAATACTGTTTATTCTGATGAGAGACTACTTATTAAGCAAGTTTACTGCTGTGTGGCAGTAGTTTTTCTTTCTATCTTTAGTTTTATGGAGCAAGTTAACAAGAATTTCTTTTTTTACCAGGATAAACTGAGTCTTTTCTGAATGTGATACAGCTTTGTTTACTTTGTTTTATTGAGGACATACAGGCTGTAGAAGAATTTCAGCAGGCTTTGATTATATCGTGTGTATTTTATTCTTAGGAAAACAATATTCAACACTGAAAAAGGAAAGATTAAAAAAAAAAGTTAACATATACACATCTCCTAGGCAGTTATAGGGGACATGGAACTGGTTACATTTCCTGACACTCTTAGCACAAATAAGCTCCTATTATTCCCCTAGAAACACGTGGCATAAAACATTGGCAATATTACAGGATGAAATTCTATGAACCATGTTATGCAGGAGCTTGGATTACGTAAGGACAGTCCTTTGCTTCTGACCTTAAATTATATACAATTGAGACAAATACGGCTTATATTTCCATTTTTCACTAAAGGTCTTTTACAGACACAAACACAACTATACTCTCACACGAAACAAGATTATGTAGCTCAAATGTTGAATTATACTAGAGAAAATGAAACAGTCCAGTTAGTTCAATTCCTTCTATATCTGTATAAGGATCACTGTTCAACAAACCTTCGTACACTGACAGAAATGTGAAAGCCACAGCAAACTGATGGTATTTGCCAAAAGTTAGAAGTTAAAGGTGTACTCAGCATTAAAGCATGGCAAGAAGGTATTGAGGCCACACTTCTCCATCTGCAAAGTCAGAACTGTAGAACTAGCTTGCAATGACAATGTGGTTGTGGGAGAGTGGTGTCACACCTGTACTAGGGAGCACTGTCCCATCATGAAGGTGAACCCTCTTAGCTACAGTGACATAGGGATAGGCATGGACTTTCTCCTATTCAAGGGAAGTCTTAGGTGGCAATAAGTCCAGTTCCCATTGTGCAGAGCCAGCATGCACAGAGGTTCCTCTGCCTTTGAGGCACAGTAGAACTATAGTGCAAGCTATCACTAGTTTTTAGTGTATCACTGGCATGAAATAAAACTCCTTATTTACTTGTAGGATATGATCGCTAGTGCAAACATCAGCTTGGATGCCAATCTTAACACTTCACTTGTGGAACATGCCTAGTGGACTATTGTCATGCATGCCTGAACTCTAAATTATGTGCTGTTTTTAAGAAAGATTCTTCATTTGAGTTAACCTGGCTTAGAAGTGACATTACAACTGTGGTTTGATTTACTTAAGAGATGGGTAAAGGAAAACTCCTGCTGTGGATCCTCTTTAGGGGATCTGACTGCATGATTAATTTCTTATTTGAATAAAATAAGATTGATGATCAATGTAAGTCTTAAATATCACGTATACCCATAGCAAAATATGTCATGCCCTCACCTTTCAATCTTATGAATAAGATAGAAGTGACACAAGTTAAACTGCAGAGCTAACTTGCCCGATAAAGTAGAAACCTCATGACAGCTGGACTCACACAAATGCCTTGCGTCTTCTACAGGCTGCACTGGGAAACCAAGAGCCTATAGGAGGACTTGCTATGTGGGAAAGTATTGATGGAAAGTATTGATAGAAAGTAGCTCATGGCCGTGATGAAATATACGAAGTACCTATCATATCTTGTGAAATCAGAGACAACAAATCGTAGCTTCTATGCAATAGATAAGAAAATACTAAGTGCAATAAAATCATGTCAGCTTTGCAATATATGTAATTAAAAAGACTATTATTAGAATACTACTTAAAATTAAAGTGCTAATGTATTAATAAAGTAAAAAGGCTCAATCAATGCTATGTAATTCATTGCACAGCTAATTTTCTGAATTAGTACTAAACAATTTATTTTTCCTCCTCAGGAATTTTCAGGCTTTTTAGTGTTTTCCTTGTCTTACTTCAAAGCAAAACTGACCTCTTTTGTTCTCTGTCACTTCTGCCCCCTCCTACCCCCCTGCATCGGATCAGAAGTGCTTGTTGTCTGGGGCGCTAGCTCAGAACCGATAAAACCCACAGTCAGCTCCCTGCTGAGAGAGTGTTGATACATCATTAATCTATCATATTAGCTGGCAAAAATGAATCAGAGAACATGACAAAGAGTAAATGCTCTGTGTGTAAGACAGATTCTTCAACAAGCATTCTTGAACAGACAGAATAAACATTAAAGCTCTACCAGACTAAGTTAACAGTGTACATCAAAGTTGTCTGCTGGAGATGATCATATATAAGAATAATTGCTTATTCATTGGTTTAGAGGAAGCACAAGAAAAGGATTCAAAGAAAATATCAGTGTGTGCTGTGGAAGACACAGGTTCATATCCCCCTGAAGGCCAGACATCACACTAAGTTCAACTGCACTCGCTGATTTTCAGTATATCTTTCTCCATCTACGACTTTCTCTTTTAGACTTAAAATATATTTTTAGGAAATTAAGTTGCAAAAAAATATATATACTGATTTATAATTTGTAACTTCATATGTTTTTACAAGCTTGCAATTTCTTATAAGAAACCTCTTGATAATGTTGCAGACTCCTTTACCTCAGTCAATGAGGCATATAAGCTCATTCTTTCTAATAGTTTTCTGCAGTCATCAATCAGGGCAGTCACAGATATCTTTTGCTCTCTTGAGTAAGGGAGAATTTCCACTCTTGGGATGTAAATATTCAAGCATGCCTGTTGTAAACTCAGCATCTTACCTATTTAGACATTTGCATCATACATAATGTACAGTAGTAACACAGCAAAAGGGTAGAGCAGAAGTAAGGCAAATAGTTTCCTATTCTTGTAAGACAGGTTGTTATTTCAGCTCATCTGAAACTGCTTTAAAAGCACAGTCATATCTATTTGCTTTTTCATCCCTCATGCAAATAAGAGCTCCTATGTGGGGGGTGAGCAGAGGTATTCATTGTGGATAGGTCTTTTACGATAAAGTTGGAATAGATTTGTTCCAGTTGGAAAACATTTCAAATAACTCATGACAGTATATTTCTTAAATGGAGGTTCCAGGAGGATACTTTGGTTTTTTTGGGATGTTTAGAAGCAAAATTCTAGGTGAATGTCCCTTAGAGGTTTTTTTTTCCTTTCCTTTAACAATTACAATTGCTGTTCATTTGACTGTTCAACTTCTAATCTCAGCATATGTTGTATGCAGTGAGAGACAATCACAGCTTTAGAAGAAGAAATTGCAGTCTCTCCATCTGCTAGAATAGTTTGCTGGAGAATAAATGGTACAAAAAAACCTCATTTGAGTCATACACTCAGGAATTGTAACACGATTTTAGTGCAGGTATTGGAAGAATTACAATAAAATTGTATTAGTTTGTTGCTACTGGTTTAATATAAGATTCCAAGGAATCTCATTGACTTTTCTTGTCAAATGTAATGTCTTGGACAACTTTGAAGAGTGTCCATGTTGTTAGCTACTCACAGGAGACATTTGTAGACCTGCATTTACGCTTGCAGTTCATATTGAACTGGAATTGTTATGTGTTTTGGGGAAAAGACAAAATTAAAAAAACCCTGTAAAACAAATTTTTAAAAGTCCTGCTTTGTGTCTTATTGAAAAGGTATGTACTCTTCTACTGAAGGCTAGTAAAATCAGATTTCAGCAAAACCAGCTGCCACTTTTATCTGAACATTGATAGCTTGCCTTTAGTATTTCTAAATTCTCAAGAATGATTCACAATTCATGTCAGTGATTGCTGAATGACATAGAATATGAGTTACCAAA
>WAAB01018663.1:79673-128051 GCA_013389865.1 Piaya cayana | reverse complement strand
AAACCCAAAGTTTCTGACTTCAAAGTTAAATTCTAGCTGGTTTGGGAAGAAACACACGTTACAGTTGGTGGGTGTGTGGGCTCTGTGGCAATGCCAGACATTCTGCACAGCCGAGTGCCAAGGTTGAAACCCGGTCCTTTTAACCCTGAACTCTGTCACTGTGGAGCAGTGTGTGTTGCTGTTTTTTTTCTCTTTTCACAGCTGAATCTAAAGTCAAACCACAGCAATACAGGGGGGTTAATCACAGCCAGCCCCCTAGAATCCTTGCCCCACTGAAGCCTCATGTCGTGACTACCGGGAGCGAGTGCCACATGAGCTGCGCGGTGACAGGCCATCCGTCTCCGAAGGTCACATGGTACAAGGACAATAGAGACCTCTCCAGTGACCCTGCCTATCTTTGCACAAACGACTTTGGTGTCTGCTCCCTGATCATCCTGGGTGTCACAGCGCAGGATGAAGGAGAATATATGGTAGAAGCCAGCAATGAAATGGGCCGTGCGTTCAGCAAAGCCTTCCTCACTATTAAAGGTAATGATCTTTAATACTTATCTTCCATCTTCAGGTGATGTCAAGATGTCGCTGCTGTCAAGATGCCTTAAAAATAGTATCTATGCAGCTGTATTTACCGACAAGAGCACTCTCCTATAAGGCAGTGGATGTCTAGACTGCTTTATTAAACTTTAAATTAACCTGTGATCAAGTGATCACATATTAACCTGTAATCAAGTATGAAATAGAAATAGAAATGAAAAGGCAGATGTGAGTAAAATGCTTGATTTCTACATGAGGTTTTGGTTGACTTAGAGCAAATCTTTTTAGAAAGAAACATCACATCTACATTTAATAAAAAAATACGTAGGTTGGATTTTTCTACAGTGCAGGAGATGCCAAATCCTGCTAGATGGGCAGGGTTAGGTGAAGCGGTGAGGGAAAAGCTGGTGTTAGGTGGCTAAAGGCAATGAGAAGTCAGGGAAGAGAGGGACATGGTATAAGTTAAATGGTGGTTGGGGATCCTGATGTGAATACAGAATTAATATAATCGAGGATAGATTCATGGTGGGTATCCTTATGGATAAATATTGTTGGCAATTTTACCCAGTTGGTTAAGGAATATCCTTTACTTTGAGTCAAATATTTTCCTTTAACGCAATTCAGAATACCTCAGTGGGGTTCTATGAGTGTAGAAATGGGTCAGTTTAAATCCCTGTAATCCTTCTGCAGATGTTGGTCTTCTTGGCCCTGTAACATTTCAGTTCCCCCTTCCAGAGTGCCTTACAGTCTCCCTTATCACAATATTGAACTACTTATCTCTCTGTTATTTTCAGACTCCACCCTGTAGTACGACCTTCAGGAGAACATCTCCACACTACCACATGAAGGAGAAGGCTTCTGTTGAGAACTGGCTCTCTACTATGTATTTATTCTCAGATGCGCATTCTAGTCTGAGTGGTTTATTTATCAAATTCAGTAGCTGCATTTCAAACATGATGCTGCATTGTAGTCAAAATCAGGAAAAAAAGCTTTCAGGGAGTTCTGTCTTTTGGCAACGATCATGGCTTTCCACTAGTCCTTTAAAACAAAGATGAGAAGCTTCAGGAACACCGAAGATGAGAGGATAAATAATTGGCCAAGAGGAAACTTGGATGGAGAGTACAGAAGCAAGAGATCATTCTGCCACACTGCTCATCTGCTGTCAGGTTGCAACAAGAATATTTGTGCCACCAGAGATCTATGAAGCTGGCCTTTTAGTGTGCGGTTTTCTAATCTGAAGCAATTATTTTAGATCCCATGTAATTCTCAGCAGGTTTTCTACTTCTGGTAGAAGTACTTCTGCATGTATTCTGCTACCAGTTGCAGCTAAGTGTATTGTTTCCCTTAATCTCTAAGTCGAAAAGAGTATCTGCCTGCTAGTTTTATGTGGGCAGGAGATAAATTGTTGGACTAGATCAAGATAGGGTAGTTCTCCTCACAGTGGAAATGTATTGATGGGAATGAATGGCAGTTTAGAATCAGCATGAGCACATCCATGCTGTACTTGAACACACCTGCTAGAGCAAGCGCTGTAAGAAGGGGGGTAAACTGCCACATCAGTATCATCTCTGAACCACAGCTGCCCCTACCTCATGACATTGCTACAATGGTTTTGCCTAATGCAAAAAGAGGTTAAAAATCTTGCGTGTTTGACCAGAAATAAGAGGTGCCACCAGAGATCCTCTGCCATGGCTGGCAGATTCCATCACCAAGCAGAGAAGGAGACCGGAAAGCAAAAATGATGTACGAACGGAGAACCTAACCCCCAAAGGTGCCTGGATGACAGGCAGCTCAAAGACAGGAGAGTTCTGATCGAAGACTCGGAGCCACTGGATCCTCAGACAGCCATTTATGTGGGGCTGAAATGCTGGTTTTAATTATATTATATTTTGTACAAAGTTGTATAGATCTAGAAGGAGTAAATTATTAAATTAAGCCATAATTCAGCAAAATCTACTGTGAATAAGAGTTTATTTTAGAGAAAGAAATCCAGCCAGTTGCTGAATGCCAATCCATGTCTGTTGCAACAACATTCTCGCGTGTCGTGGCTGCATAAGTTGACCCCTCACCACATATAAGTTCTTGTTTAATCTTGGAGGTGCAGAAGAACAACAGATACAAAGCTTTTGTAAGTTTATTTCTCACTAATACCTGAGCATGCGAGCATGGCAGAGCAGCACAGTCTCTAATCATGCAAATTAGGTTCAAAAAAATATTATAATATGCATGGCAACATAAGCCAGCCCCTTGCTGACCTGGATGTACCCATGGGAAGTGATCTCATACCTCCTTCCTTGAAGCTATCAAGGAAGCTGCTGCTGGGAATATTTATGTTCATGCTAATCTTAAGCAAGGGCCATTTTATTTACACCATGATAACCTCCACTGCACTGACCCCTGTCTCAGGCTCTTCCAGATGAAGACTGACTACATTGCACCTGTTAGAGAGAAGGGAAATCCGGGCCTGCTTCTCTCTAAGTATCAATTCCATCAGGGTGCAGCAGTCTGTTCTTCCTTTTCACACAGATGTGGGCACCTCTGGTTGGAGCTCCTACCCTAGGGGCTGCTCAACCCCCTCCAAATCTTGTTACAGAGACCATCTCCGAGGAGAGTGGGGCTTCCAGCACTGCTGTTGTGGACCCATGAGGCTCCAGCCTTGCAGCATGTGACACCCTACAGAACGAGTAGGGCAGTGCTAGTGCCCAGCCTGTGTTCTTTGCCACACCGAGGACACTTGTCCCCTCCCATCTTAAGCAGTTTTGTTAGCCAGGGCAGTCGAGTCCCTTGATGTGCTACTTGTCCATCCTTTGAAAGGGTATGTAGAGTGGGAATAGACAGCAGGTGTCCACTGAGCCATTTGCTGTGGTCCAGTGGGTGCAAGGGGTGGATGTGCTGAAACATAAGCTCAAGACCATGGTCAAGAAAGCAAATGTCTGTTGCTACTGCTGAGGAACATCTTCATGCTCAGCTGGGAACTGCAGTGCTGCCCTGCAGGAGAGTCCATTGAGATTTAGATGTTTCTTTTGAGGCGGCCTGTTGCTTCAGCAATGTCCTAAGCTCTACATCCCTCATTTCTTGCAGCAAAAGTATTTTCTTCTAGGCGGCCCCAACCCAGCTCTCTGGGCACTGGCAGTGATTCCCCAGTCACTGGCACAGCCGAGAGGGAGGAATTGTGCTGCTCAGGCAGCTGTGAGAAACTCCTCCTGCATCCCTGGCGCTGCTCACTTGCCACTGGCTCAGCAAGAGGATCTCCTGCTGTGCCCCTGGTGGGCTGGCCAACCACCCCCAGCACCCTGGCACCAGCTGGACTTGTACGCCAGCACGGTGGCATTTATAGAAGTTGTTATCCGTAGGTTGTTCTGCATTACTTTTTTTGTCATTTGCTCTCGTTCTTTGCAGTCACTTTCTGATTTTGGAAGATGATGACTGGGAAGCTGGGGTAATTCTGACTGCTCTGCCTTCCAGGAACCACTTCTAACAATTGGAGAATGTTGTGGTGATGAAATGCTCATTGGGACTCCAACTCCTATGATATTTGGTGATTTGGAGAATGTGTTTGGGTCTGCTCGTAAATCAGCAGTGCTTTTCTGTGCTGCATTCTGAGTGCTAATGTCAGCCTGAGGGACTTGATGGACTATCTTTCATTCCTTGTTGATTTGCCCCACTTAGCAAAGGCTGTTCCCCATCCCTCACAGTACGTGACCAAAGCTCTAAGGGGCAGAAGATCCCTGCTTCTTCCTCCACAGGCTCCCAGGCCACCATGAGCTGTGGATGTCCATGTCTGAAAGTTCACCCTGTACAGCTGGATGTCTCCTCTCCCTTCTCTCCAGGACAGTGCTGCTCAGGGCTATGGGTCTCAGTTTCTGGTTAAACTCCTCTAGCAGGAGATGCTGCTGCAGTTCTGCCTCTGTGTGTGCACTCTAGAGGTTGAGGGTGTGCTCTAGTGGGGAGGCAGGAGCTGGGCAGGGCCTTATGCTGGTGTCCTTGGGAAGCATTTCAGCATGAAGACCATCGATGCACCTGCTGGTGTAGCATCTTTCCACATGGAAGGGTCTGGCTGTGTTGGTGCAAGTCTGTGAGCAGCCTGTGGGGTTGAATTCAGGGTCCTCTTCTGTCTGGGCAGGATGACACCTTTCTGGCTACAGGGGTTCACAGCCTCCTGGCAGGGCAAGACCGTGATGGATTGACCCTGGACAGCACTTGGAACAACAGCTGCTCACTTCTGCACCCATCTTCTGGATCTGGCTGCTGCAGAAGGGGACCTGGTTCCCTCTGGAGATGACAGTGCTCAGCAGGGAGAGGCAGCCGTTGGAACAGCCTCTGCCCATGCTCCTCTGCACAGCCAGTCCCATCCCTCCATCTCCAGGGAGTGGTGCTATAGGACTGCAGAGCCCTCCAGGTCTCCCAAAGGACAATGTAGAGAGGATTTTCCAGCCTCGGAGGCTCTGCAATTCCAGCTCTTTCAGAGGTCTGAGACTCTTGAGGGTCTAAACACCCTCTCTGTAACTTTGTTTAAGAGCTTTTGTTAGCATGTCTAGATAGAGGGCTGAACAATTCCTTCCTAGATGATAAGATTGGAACAGGAGCTGCTCTACACTCAAGGGTGGCCTGGCAGCCTCTTCCCCAATGGTTTGAGGATGGTGCCCTTCTGCAGGCTCCTGTAGCTTGGATCCAAACATCATCACCTGTGCCTGTCTCTCCCTTCGCTCCTGAGTGGAGTCAGTGCCGCTGGTCTGGTGATGCAGCCCAGGAGGTGGGTACTGCTGGAGCTCCAGGAGGAGATGAGAGGCCGATACACCCTGTGCTGAGGGGTTTGCAGGCTGCAGCAAGGCAGAAGTTCATTCTGTGGGAGGCCACAGCCATGGTATCCTCTTGCATGTCCTGCTGAGTTCCCTCTGTGGTGCACTCAGCTCTGGTTTTGTGGGTGGAGGATGAAAAAAATCCGGGAGTAGAGCGAGTGCACACAAGCCACACAAGCTGCTCTAGTTTGAAGGAACCAGGGCCTGTGGTCACCAGCCTGAGGCAGAATGGGTGCTGTGGCTTCACTTTGGTCCATCTCAGTGTCCTGCACTAGGTGGGAGAACTAGAAGTTGAACTGGTCTGCTCTCGTATTCCAATGGATCCCTTCTTTTTCTCAGTTTCAGTTTTTTCCTGTTATGCTGCCTCCCATTCCCCAGGGAAGCCGAGCAGCCAGGCAGCCGCATGCTACGACTCGGCAAGCAGAGTGGCGAGTGAAAGGGCTGGTGTTAGCCATCCCCAGCCTGCCTGCCCCAGTCTGCAATGGGGAGCATCCAGCCCATGCGCGAGGAATGAATTTGGTGCTGGTCACAGCAGCCCGATTGTGAAGCTGGTAGTCCCAGCTCCAGGGTGTCATGTGACACGAACACCAGGGCAGCCTGGCCAGGGAAGGATTCATTGTGCTGGTGGCTGCTGGTTTGGGTAGTGGCTCTCTTGGGAAGAGCGAACGGGAACCCAGGGGGCTGTTGGGTTGCTCCATGAGGCAGGAGCATGGAGCACCTCCTCTGCATGGTCAGCTATGCTCAAATTGTTCCAGGGAAGTAAGATGACTTTGGATCTCTTCCTCCACCATGTCTGGCTGGGAAAGGACAGACACGGAGCCAGGTGGGGGACAAGATGGACCCACTTTCTGACTTTTGGTCTGGATCTGCAGTGGTTGCAACATCCCTCCCTGGAGCACTGGGATACTCTGTGCAGGGGTGATCTTAGAATCATGGAATGGTTTGGATGGGAAGGGACCTTAAAGATCATCCAGTCCCACCCCTGCCATGGGCAGGGACACCTCCTTCTGGATCAGGGGCTCCAAACCACATCCAACCTGGCCTTGGACACCTCCAGGGATGGAGCAGCCACCACTGCTCTGGGCAACCTGGGCTGGTGAACAGCTGAGTGCTGGAAGGAGGGTTGATTTTTTTTCTAGGTTGTGTGCATGCAGCCAGAGAAGAATGTAGGGAATCACTGCTACATCTAAGTCTTTCTGCCTTGTCCTACCACTCCAGGCCCTTGTAAGAAGTGCCTCTCCAGCTTTCCTGTAGCCCCTTCAGGCACTTGAAGGCCATTATAAGGTTTTCCTAGATGCTTGCAAGGGTGAAGCTTTACCTCTACCAGGCTCCCAGTCTTCACTTACTATTTGTCCTGGCAGGTTTGGGGTGCCATGGGTGTTTGGGTGCTTTCACCATGTCTCCCTGACCCTGGATTTCCCTGTGTGCCTTGTCAGTATGTTTTAAACTCCAGTCTCTTTTCTGTGTTAGCCCAAGCAGTCTGTAGGGAGCTCTAGGGGTGATGTTGTCTGTGTTAGTCACCCTCAAATGCTCTGGAATGCCTGGATGAAACTCTGCTTCAATCAGCAAGGCAAAGAGGTAGAACTGGACAAGTTTGGAGTATTTCTAAATCCTCTATAGTGTTTCTCAGCAGTGAGTCAGTATCCGAGGGCAGTCCGGGAGCTGCCCATCGCAGCTGAGCCTCTCATGGGTTTCAGACAATCAGTGCAAAGCTGCAGCTCACAGGGCAGTTCCAAGCCACACTTACCGCGATGCTGGATCCCTCACAGGGTCACCTGAGGAAGCTTCTGCTCATGGGCAGCTTTCTCCCAGGGCAGCTCCTCAACCCAAATGGCCCTGCTAGGAGTTCTGGCAGTGCAAAGCTGGATGAGGTGTGAACCAGACCATAATTTTCCTGCTTTATCTTACTTCTGGGCCTGGTAACATGAAAGACAAAACAAAACTGCTGCAGAGAGGATGTTGTTAGCCGCTCACTGATGAAATCAGATGAAACAAACAGTGTGGACTGGATCCCCATCTGTGTTGCCACTGAATGCAGCCCGTGGGATCAGACTCAGCACTGCTCTGTTATGGAGCTCATTGCTGAACAAGGAGTTTTATTATAAGCCAGGACCCAGCAGGCTGCACCAGTTCTGTACAAGGTGATGCTCTGTGTGCTCAGTTACTCTCACAGCAGTCTCGGGAGGCACCTTGTTTCGTGGAAAAGTTGCTGCTAAGCCACAAGGAGCTAGGGTGTGAACACAAGGACAAGGAAATTATTGGACTATCTGTGCAGCTCATTCTTGCTCTAAAAAGGGATTTTGAGGCCTCCAGTTTCACTCTCTGTCCCACTCTGGCACCACCAGAAGGACCAACTGGCTGCCCCGTGGGTCATGGTCCTCCAGGGGCTCAGAGCTACATGAGAACTCAACCAAAAAGGATCATGGTGAAATGACACTTGGGTAAGATCGCCTAGCGTAGCAGACCGCAACGTTCTCGCATTGGCTGATGCTTGTTTCCCTCATCCTCTCTGGTGACACTGACTCCTCCTCGCCCTGGGCAGGCACAGCCTTCTCCAACAGGTGCAGATTTGCATGACAGACCCAGAGGCACTGACCTCTGAAGCGCTGTTACCCTGCAAATGACATTTCCTCTCATTTGCTCACTCCTGTGTGAGCGAAGCCACTCTCTGACCTGTTCCGAACTGCTGGTCCAGGCAATACCATTCCCTCCAGGGTGGCCTCAGAGTGGCTGGAGGTTTTGGAGGTTTTAGTTTGTGCGGCTCTTCATTTTCTGTGTCTACAGCTCTGCCTTTCTCCCCTACCTTGTCTGTGCATGGCCACCTGTGTTCTGAGCATCCCTTTTCATAGAATCATGCAATGGTTTGGGTTTGAAAGGACCTCAAAGCCCATCCAGTCCCACCCCTGCCATGGGCAGGGACACCTCCCACTGGATCAGGGGCTCCAAGCCCCATCCAGCCTGGCCTTGAACCCCTCCAGGGATGGGGCAGCCACCACTGCTCCGAGCAACCTGGGCCAGGGCGTCCTCACCACCACAGGAAAACATTTCTTCCCAAGATCTCATCTTGGTTGACCCCTCTTTCAGCTGAAAACCACAGCCCCTTGCCCTGCCCGTGCTGGGACGACAGCTGCCCCCACACTGCTTGCTACTGCTTTTGCTTCTGTGACTACTCAGTGCCATGCGGGCAAACCCAGACTTCTCTGCCCTCTTTCCCTTTTTCTCCCTCATCCACAGTTCCTCTGCTGGCAGCAGCAGCCACCCTGACTTTCCACATCTCTGATGTAACGCTGGCAGTGGGCTGAGGTTGTTTTCCTCCCGCAGACGGCCGCCTGCCTCGCTTCTGCCTACACTTGGCTCTTGGCTCTGCTGCCTTGGTGTGGCACGTAGTGGCCTTTGTTCTCACCCGTTGCACGGCGAGTAGATGAAAGCCTACTGTGAAGCATAATTTATAGCTAGCTTGAAACACAGTTTTGGCGGAGCAAAGCACGCCAAAAGATGTAGCAATGCCCAAGGAGCTGCGCTCATAGTGCTTATCAAATGATGCTTGAAAGGCCCCGTAATGCAAGAGGAGGGTTGAGTTGCTCAATGCTAGCAGAGGATAAACTGCCTCTATTACAGGGACACGTGTTTGGGAGCAAGGAGCTGAGAGCTGTCTTTTCAAAACTTGTCCAACAAGGCAAATTGCAGCTTCTGAAGCCTTGGTCCAAAGGGCAGCGAGGCTGCAGGAGAGAGTCTGGGCACACACCTCAACATGGCTGCAGCACTGCGCCTTCTAGAAAACTGGCCCAGAAATGGGTGTCTTGCCTTCAATGCAATCAAACATGTAAGTAAGTTTCACACTGGTGACCCCAAAATCTCTGGGCAGCAGGAATTTGGCCAGAGCGTCCACAGAGGTTGTCCCTTCTGTCTCTGCCATGAGATGCCGTTGTCCTGGCTGCAGGCTCTCTGCGGCAAAGGGAGGTGCATGGTGCTCAAGGAATGGCAGGATTGCAACTTTACAGGGTGGGAAGGAAACTTAAAAGTCTCCTTGTCCTTCTGCTCCAATGCAGGACCCAGCGCAGCCAACTCTTCTCAGAAGAGGTGTCAGTCCTTTTAAAGGCTTCCGAGTGATGAAGGGTGCATGTGTTATATGGGTAACAAAGCACTTGACCATAATCACCAGCAGATTGGTTTGGTTTTTTTTACCCCTCAACACCCCTTTTTCACTTTGCTAGTAGGAAGAGCCCAGGAACTATCATCTCCATTAACCATCCCCAGCAGCCAAGAGAGGTCAGAGTCTGGGTGCAGCCTCCTGTTCCCTGGAGCAACATCACCTGTGAAACCCTGGGATAACACTAAGCCTTTAGGACACTTGTGTTTCCCGTGGGGGGAGAGACCAGGCACAGCAGGAAGGTGCTATGAGGCTACAGAGGACATTGCAGCAGCTGTGATGGAGCTATTGAGCTTTTTGTGTTGGTGAGATAGTTGTTGAGGACCTGAGAGAAATCTGGTTCACACATGGATCATCTGCTCATCTCTCATGTGTGCTTGTGTCCTGACATGGAGACACAAAGCCCTACCTGTCTAGGTATCCGTGTTCTGCTGAGGAGGGGGTCCAGGGAGCAGCTCCAGTCCTGACCCAGGTCCTCCCTCGTTAGCTCACTCTTCTACTTGGTTTTGATCTATCTCACCTAGCTCCCTCCAGCACAAAGCCTGGGTGTCACGCTGTAGAAGACCCATTCCACCACTGCCCTCAAATTATTTCTGGCATTTGAGCCAGGCCAAAAAACCCCTTTTTAGAACAATAATCATGATGTAGGCCACCACGTGGATCTGAAGAGTGTGATCGTAAGATGCAGCCTGCTCTGAAGAGGGATGTCCCAAAGCAAGGGGACTGGGAGCCTGTCCATCTCACCAACCTCAGGACCAGCTCTCTCTCCCTCTGACATTAGCTGTGATGACATTGCAGATGTTGCCAAGCAGGGAAGACCCTTGGGACACCCCTAGGCTTGGTGGGAGTCCCCTTGGCCAACACTTTTGTGTCCTAGCTAGAGGGATGGGACATTTTGTACTTCCCAAAGCCACAGAAGTGTCCCAGCTGCAAGTTTGTCCTCTTCCTTCCCATTGCAGGTGCAAATGCTTTGAGTGCCTTGTGCTGGGCCAAGGATGAAGAGTTTCCCTTCCCAGGAGGTCTCTGTCCTTCAAAAGCTGCTACTGGGCTGCAGCAAGGAGCTATCCCTACTCCTGTTCAGTTGCTCATGAGTGCAAGAAATTTCCAGGAGATGAGGCCTGAAGTAAGATATGGAGTAGAGCTGTCTTGAAAATTTGTGTTAAAACCCATTTGTGCAGAGAAGGGTCTTTATTTATTTATTTATTTATTTATTTATTTATTTATTTATTTTACCAAATCAACTTAAATCAGAGGATAAAAAATTATTCAGGACAGCTGCTTTTTAATAACTACTGGAACATCCTTTCTGGTTTTCAAGATCAAACATTTGTATAAAATTTCAGACGGTTTTTATTATAAGAGGAAGACAAGGCACTTTGATCTACAGAAGCAAGGTAAGATTTTCAGTCATTGCTAAGGAGTAGAGCAGTGTTTAATGAATAAATTTTAATGAAATTATATGTGTATTTCAACCACAGCGGTTACTGAGTCTTTAAAGGAAAGAGAAATTGCTTTCTGCTGTCAGAAGTGGTGAACCTACTCGGCAACCTTGGCACCCTCACGCTGTGGATCATTAGCTTTAAGATCTACAGAGATGGCAAACAAACATGGTAGACCCTGGTGTTAGTCCCATTTTAGTTCCTAGACCACTCATTCCTGCCTTTTCAAAGGGATGTTTATAGTTGCCTAGGTGTTATCATAGGATCACAGAATCACCAGGTTGGAATAGACCCACTGGATTGAGTCCAACCCTTCCCATCAATCACTAACCCACGTCCCTCAGCACCTCGTCCACCCATCCCTTAAACCCCTCCAGGGAAGGCGACACAACCACCTCCCTGGGCAGCCTCTGCGACTGCCCAAGGACCCTTTCTGTGGAATATTTTTTTCCTAATGTCCAGCCTGACCCTCCCCTGGTGGAGCTTGAGGCCATTGCCTCTCATCCTGTCCCCTGTCACTTGGGAGAAGAGCCCAGCTCCCTCCTCTCCACAACCTCCTTTCAGGTAGTTAGTTTGAGTGACTTTGTAGGTCACAATTACTGTATTTGGCCAGTTTGGTTCCACTGGGATCATCCCTAGCCTGCACGATGAAACTATGAGGTTGGTGGTCAACTTGCTTAAAACCGTGTTTCCCTTTTCTGGGGAGATGGCTGGACCTAGAGCACTCGGTGATGGGGAGGCTGAAGGAGGTGGTGCCCTCAGCGTGGAGAAGCAGAAGCTGAAGCAAACTCACCCAGCAGCTTTCCTTCACCCCTTAAAAGGAGCTTACAGGAAAGCTGGGGAGGGGCTCTTGGTGAGGGAGTGCAGGGAGAGAATGAGGGGAACAGTTTTCACCCAAAAGAGGGGAGATTGAAATCTTAGGGAGAATTTTTTGCTGTGAGGGGGGGAGGCCCTGGCCCAGGTTGCCCAGAGCAGTGGTGGCTGCCCCATCCTGGAGGGGTTCAAGGCCAGGTTGGATGGGGCTTAGAGCCCCTGATCCAGTGGGAGGTGCCCCTGCCTATGACAGGGGTGGAACTGGATGGACTTAGATGTCCCTTCCAACCCAAACTATTCTATGGTTCTATGATTCCCCATGGGAGGATGGGCCAGATCCTTCTCCAAGTTGCAGCAAGAAATGGCCAGTGACGCTGTGCAAAAGCTGCTTTTTCCTGTGAGCAACATGCAGCCCTGGGGTGGGAGATCCCTTTGAGGACATTCAAACCTCAGCTGGGCAAGTCCTGGAACAACCTGAGCTGACTTTGTAGCAAACCCTACTTCGAACATGATGCTGAACTCAGGACCTCTCAAATTCCCTCCCAAACTAAATCTTTCTCTGATTTTCCCTCCCTGAAGGGCAGCAACGCATGCACACATGCGATAATTTATTGCATCCTGCAGAAGACTTGAAAAAAGCAGACAGCCCTTGACAGTGATGTATCTCCTTTGGGCTTTGGCAAACTTGAAAATGGTAGGAGGAGCTGGCACAAACCCCAGCCTGCTTTCTCTGTGGCGGGCATGTCATGTGTAGGACATTCCTGCATGGATGACTTGGTTAGTTGTTTCCATTATGAAAGAGGAATGGGCGTGTGCTGTCCTCCAGCAGCACGACAGGAGGTGAGGGATGTGGTCTGGAGTACTAACTTCTTGTGGTCCTCCTTGATTTGGTGTCATGTCCAAGACATCAGACCCCAGCTGGTGGCCAAGCTTCGCTTCTGCCCCAACTCCTCTTTGGATGTACCAACGGGTGCCACCAAGTCCCTCTGTGGTGCCTGGGGTAGCAGGGATGCTGAGCAGGAGCCCAGCCAGCTAGCTGAGAGACAGAATAAATTGCATCCTTAAACCAAAACAGAGGGAAGGTAACAGTTCCTCTCCTCCAAGCTCTCAGAGAGTGTCAGAGCCAGGTCAGGTTGTCCCAGCTGTGGGGCAGTTGTGCTTGCTACCTGGCACGTGTTGTCATGGAAAGATGGGCTGAACCAGCAATGTGGTGCTTCTCGGAGCAGCCCGGTTTTCCCTCTGCACGTGTAGACAGGACTGAAAGAATTTCACCTGGCAGTTCAGTGTATTTCCAGCAGAGAGGAGTTTTTGCAAGAGTCCTGGCAAAAGGGTCTTGGAAGCAGTGCTGGGATCAGCCCAGGCATGCAGGTGCAACTCAAATAGTTGAACATCCCTTTGGATGCCAAAGAAGCAACTTGCCTCACCTCTAGTTCTGTCCCTTGAATGCCACTAATGCACCTGGCCATAAATTGGCTGTGAAAGTCTGGTTTTGCCTGATCAGTTGAAAAGTGAACATGAGAAAACCTGCCCATCTTGAAAACCCATCTCAGAATGGACTCCTCCTGGAAAGCATACATGACTGAAACAGAGAAAATGTGCATGACCTGTAGAGATTAACTTCAAATTTTATCTCTAAAAGCAAGTGCTTGATTTCACTAATAAAACAGACAATGCTCTTAGGAAACAATGTTAGCAGCATGGCTCGCATAAATCTATTGGTTCCCGCTGAGTAGGTTCTACTTAATAAGGTTTCAAGTTTATTTAGAAGAGAATGAACTTCCGCATTATCTGGTTCATCCTTTAGAACCAGGATTTTTATCACAACCAAAAGCCCTCCCTGCATCATGCAGTGGGTGCCAGATGAGTAAATATCCTGTGATGACCCTTGCACCCTTCATGCCTTTGTGTCCGTTTCATCCATCCATCCACTTCCATCTCCTCGTGCTTGACCCTGACACCACAGGACTCCTGGATCCTTGAGATGGTCTGGGGTGGAGGATGAGTCCCTATGGGTCAGCTTTGCTCTACATGTCTCCTGCCAAGCGTGGATACCCAGCGTGGAACAAGTCTACAGTCCATGGCATCCCAGAGCTTTTCCTGGTGGGAACCTGATGCCACTCACTTGTTCTTGGGTGCCTGTATCTTCTTTTCAATCTTCGTCTCTCCTCCTCCTTGGCCAGGGCTTCAGTAGCAGCTGAGGCTCCTCAATGCGCTGCAGAGAGGATGCCCCAGATCCGTGTGTAGGTGTTGAGGGTCTCCACCATCGTGGCCTGGTTCCTCTCACACCAGGGAGGAATTAGGTGCTGTGTAGGCATCAGAGATTTCCCAGTTGCAGCATGGGAAGGTTTCGCGGAGGATGGGGAGGCAAAGTCCTCCAACAGCTGCTTTTCAAGAGGAGGGGTTGGGTGCGGCTTTGATGTGACTGGCAAAGGATGTTGTTACCCACCATGGGTCCCAGCGGGCACCAGTGCCAAGTGGTGTTGGTGTCAGATACCAATGGGATTAACACTGCAGGGCACAGCACACACAGTGTCAGCCCAGTGTTTTCATCTGGAGGACTCACCTACAGGGGCAGCTGCCTTGGGCAGACAAGAGACCAGGTCTGGGGGACCACCTAGTCACCTAGTGAGGTGGCTTCAATGCAAACTGGTGATCCCAGTGCTCGGGATGCTCTGATCCTTCCCATCAGAAGGCTGTCAGAGGACAGCCATGCCAACGTTAAATGACATCTTTGTGATTAAGTCAGGCTGAAACTCTGATGGGACTCTAGATCACAGGGATCCCTGCCCTGAAATGGTGCTCTGGAAGGAAAAGAAAAGGCTCTGCTGGTGCCAGGAACATCTGTACCCCCCTGCGGGTGATGGAGTGGAGGCACTGCCAGATGTGATGCGGGCACCCAGCCACACGTAACCCAGTGGAGCAACCAGCATTCACTGCAGTGCGGGTCACGGGCCATGTGGCACTCACAGCCCTCCTCCACTCCCAGTCGCACCCTGCGTTCCCCATCCGTCCCCGGGGACTATGGAGTGACCACTGCCCTCTCCCCAATGCCCCCACCAGAAGCTGCTTTATCGAGTCGGGTCACATTGGGATATGTTGCTAAATCATTACATAAGTTGTTCTGTGAGGTTTCCTCCCCCACCAGCCAGGTGGGGGATTTCACAACACTATGGAATTGAGGGCATCCTCGCACCATTTACACCCTCACTCCCTTTCTATACCTGGTCCTGTCCCCTCTGCACCTTCCATGGCTGGAACAAGCTCTCCCTTCCCTGCTGTGTTTCTGAGCTGGTCCAGATTATGATGGGCATAGGAAGATAAGGAGTCCAGGTATCACCCTGGTTGAGACCTACCAGTCTCTACCTGGGTCCGCAGCTGCAGGAGACCACTCACACCTACGTGGTTGTTGTCACCTCCCTGAATTCTGTTTTGGTTGATGATGGGCATGGACTCTAGTCCTCTCCTTGGCTTTCTGTGCAGTGCATTCACATGTTCCTGGGCCTGATAATGTCATCGATGGAGATGGTGCCCCATACCCCAGCCCTCCCCCCAACTGCTCCTAGAAGCAGCAGATGCTCCTGGCAGGACCTGACCTGACTGCATTTACGGGGCACCACCCAGGTAACACTCATGCACCCCACAAGGCCTCCAAAACACACTTTATTTAACTCTGAGGTTTTTCAGGGCAGTGTGGGCTCTTCTCCCCAATCTGAGTATGGATATTCCAACCCCAACCATCCTCAAGCACTGCCGGCTCCCTCTGGACTTGTGAGACACGGGATTGCATGGAGATGTGGGGACACTTCAACCCATTAAACATCTAGAAACAAGGCACTGATCAGGTCCTTGAGTAATCCTCAAGACCTAGAGAAACAAATCAGGTAGATGCAGGCAGGGAGAAGGTATCTACCACAGAGGCCCATCAGGTCTTCTGGGCATTGTCAAGCAGGATTCGTTGTCACTTGGCAGTCTGTAGTGGGAACACAACTTTGTTGAGAACACAACAAGACCCCAGCCCGAGTGCGTGTGGCTGGACGTGGTGGGCAGTAGCATGACCCAGACATGCAGACCAACTTCCCATGCTTATATCAACAGCATTGTCCACTTGTAAGGGAAGCCTCTTGCAGCAGCTCTGGGTAATTGGTCATGAAAAGCAGGCTGCAACACCACCAAAGCTAAGTGCCACGAGTGCAAGGAGTCCCTCACTGCACCCATCGCCTCCCATGTGTCTCCTCCTGCTGATGTGACAACCTGTCCCTGGCGTGCCCCAGCACCAGGGAAGTCCTTGGGACAAAGACAGCCCCAGAGATCTTAAGCTGAGATCTTCCTTCAGTTTCCCGGGACTAGGTCTGCAAAGGAGTTTTTTAATCCCAGACTCACTCACATACTGCCACAAGCTTTGCCCTTGGGCTGCTGGGTGAGGACTGTAGCAAGGAGGGGCTTTGGCAGCAGAGTCCCACACGGTAAGTCTTGGTGTGAGGCATCTTCCCCTGCAGTGCCTCTTTCACAGGGATGGGGGAAGAGACAACCTCAGGCTGAGCTCACCTAAACTGGACATCGCTCTGGCAGACAGGACTGGGTGGAGATAAGAAGAAATCAGCATCTCCTCAACTCATTTTGCAGAGACTTCGGAAGTGACACCGTGACACAAGAAGATGAAAACTGGGTGGACAGGCCAACTTGATGGCGTTCGCCTTGAGGGGAAGCAGATCTCCTTCCTTCTCCATCTCCATCGTCTCCTCCCACGGTATCTCCCTGGTCCCTGCCCCTCCCTGACCTCTCCTGGTTCTTGTTTCCAGAGTGACCTGCTGACCAAGGCATGTCTCTTTTTATCTACTGACAAACCTGCACAGCCCTCTCAACTGTAAGCAGTTCAGAGTTGCGATGTTGTTGCTCATCAAAGGTGGGACTTGAGATGAGACTGTTTGGCAGGGGATGTCCGAGTGTAGGGCAGGGCAGAAAAGGCAACCTGCATCCTCAGCCTTGATAGCACTGAGGTTGGACCTGCTGTGAGGCACCTGCAGGTTCCTGCCCAGAGCTTTAAGGTTGTCTCCAGCCTACAGATGTCCCGCTGTGCTTTGTGTTGTGATTAATTGTGCTGCTACCATAAACAGGCAGCAAAGGCTGGGACAAGGGCAAGGACTTGGCCTGCTCTCCAGACTCAAGATGGTCAGTGGTGAAACAGGAGGCACACAAGGAAAGGCTGAGAGAGCTGATTTGGTTCAGATCGAGGAAGGGAAAGCTTGGAAGGATCTTGCAGATTAATTGGAGGATGCACAGAAGATGGAGCAGATCTTCTGAGGTGTATGGGGAGAGGAAGAGAGAAAAACAGAACAAGTTGGGTCATGGGAAATTCCTCTTAAATACTTGGAAAAAAACATCACCATGAGGGTAGTCAAATACTGGGAGAGGCTAGAGGAGCCGTGGGATCTCCATCTTCTCAGCTGGGCAAGGTCTGGAGCACCTGGGTTCTGACCTGGTTCAGAAAAGCCGGCTCTGCTTTGGGCAGAGGGTCAGTCCCTTCCTATTTAATTATTCCATGTTTCTGTCAGGACACACCTCAGTGATGTGTTAATTGAGTTCCCAGGTACTTCATCTCCATTACGCAAGGCTTTCATCTTGCTGCGTGTGACCTCAGAGGTTTTCTATGTGACCCGTTCTTCCTCTTTGGGGAGAATCAGGGATTTCCTCACTTTCCTCACTTCAGCTCCCATCCACAATGGGACATCTCTGGGGCTTGGTGAGGTCTGCCAGCTTTGACAAGGACCCATGTTCTGCCCAGCACTGTCAACTTCTCGTCCTCCCACAGCATCATTCCTAAAACATCTCAGTGTCACATGTGTGCAAGGAGTGGAGGGAAGGTTTTGTTCAAGAACAACCTGTCCGCATGTCTCATCAGGCTTCCGCATGGCTTTCCTCAACTTGGCGCTGCTGTGCTCACTTTCAGCTGGAACTTGGATACTCTGTTGGATCTGAGGTCTCCTTCATCTGCCCCACTACTGTGGTGCTTTCTGGTCCTACAAAGAAAGAGAGCCTTCTGTGTGAGGCAGAGTGGAACTAAGGCTTCGCAGATCTGAAGAGTGGGGTTTCTGCTTGAGAAACCTTGCCAGGCTCTGGGAAAATTCATCTGTGCTGGTGCAAGGCTGAGTCACTGCTCAGAAAAGAGCAATATCCTGGGAAATCATAGAATCATAGAACAACCAGGTTGGAAGAGACCCACCAGATCATTGAGTCCAACCATTCCTATCAAACCCTAAACCATGTTCCTCAGTGCCTTGTCCATCTGTCCCTTAAACACCTCCAGGGAAGGTGACTCAACCCACTCCCTGGGCAGCCTCTGCCACTGCCCAATCACCCTTTNTTCTCCAGGATAAACACCCCCAGCTCTCTCAGTCACTCCTTGCAAGACTTGTTCTCGAGCCCCTTCACCAGCTTCGTTGCTCTTCTCTGGACTCGCTCCAGAGCCTCAATATCCTTCTTGTGGTGAGGGGCCCACAACTGAACACAGGATTTGAGGAGCGATCTCACCAGTGCTGAGTCCAGAGGGAGAAGAACCTCCCTGGACCTGCTGGTCATGCTGTTTCTAATCCACGCCAAGACGCCATTGTCCTTGTCCACTCAGGCCACTGCTGGCTCATGGTCAGTCTCTGTCAACCAACACCCCCAGGTCCCTCCCCTCCAGGCAGTTTCTAGACAGGTTTCTCCTAGTCTGTAGCTCTGCATAGGGTTGTTGTGCCCCAAGTGCAAGAAACCCCCAACAACCTTATCTCTTGTCTCTCCTGGTGGCCACATGCCCTAATGAAGAGGCAAATCTAGGTGCTAAGAAACCCCATACCAGGGTTTGCTGTCACCAGTTTTTAGAGGGGCAGCTCTGGCAGATTTTGCAGCTTTCTGTAGACACTTTCAGCTGAGGAGCACCCGGCAAGTTTGAACAGCAAACCCTGCCTGGCTCTGGGAGCAGTATTGGGCCAGCGAGCCCTTTGATTGCAATCAGCGAGTTGGCAGTTATCCCAAGAACTCATACAAAAATGCTTTGAAGGGGCCAGATGCACAAGGCGTGTCCCTGTGTGGGGCGCGGAGCTGTGATTCACGGCATCGCCATGCAATGCTTGGTGCACGCACATGCAGCCATCGGACCGCAGCGAAGGCCCCTGTCTCCCTCAAATCATGGGTTGCCTGTTTACTTTACTTTTTTTTAGCCCTCCAATCTTTTACCGATCACATCCCAAATTTGACACGGGTTTTGTCTCCCTTCCAGCCTTCGCCCACTGCTGCCTGCAAGCTCCAGACAGAAAGGCAGACAGGGAATTTGCTCCAGGCGCTGGTAGGTGCAAGCTCTGCTGCTGCGCCGATGCTGCGCTGGGCTGGCTGGCGATGACACTCACCATGCCCTGCTAAGTAAGCATCCCCAGCCCGTGATTCAGAGAAGAAACAGCAGTTTGCATAGAGGTGCAATAAACTCCTTCATTTAAGTACCTTTTGCTCTTTTAGATATGGATTTGGAGTGTGATGCAGAAACCCAGGAGATTCCCCTCCTTGGGCTAGACCATGAAAGCTCATCCAAAGAAACTATTGTTTCTGGAAAGCCTCTCTAAGCTCCCTGTCCCCAGCTTTGCAGCCCAGCTCAGCATTTTGGGTGAGTTATGAAACAGGGAAGATGCCAGATGCATTTGTTTTATCCGCCAGCAAATGACGGGATGTGATAAATACTTGGCTCTCTCGTGCAGGGACAGGGTGAGGGCTGTTCCTTGCCAGGGGGGAAATGACATTACAGGTTTGCAAGAGCTGGGCACTTTGTTGTGCAGAAGCCATCTGACGCTGACAGCCTGTCATTGATTTGCGAAAACATCATTTGGCATCGATAACAAGCTTTCAGGAGAAACAAGGAGGACAGAAGAAAACAACACACAGATAATGCTTTGCTGTTCCCTAAGTGCACAGACTTACCCCTTGTCTGTGAAATGCACAGGAGCAGCAGAAAATCCTCCCATCTCATTGGGCATCCATTGGCCACCTGGTCTCAGGCAGCCATCCCCCCTCATCCTGGCTGGCCTTGAGCACAGTCTAGACATCCAAACTGGATGGTTGATGGAACAGAGTGAAACCACTGCATCCCTTGGATGAGGTGTCAGGAGAAGTGGGGAGAGGGGACCAAAGGTAATTACCCTCTAGTTGCCCTAGACCTGTGTCTTACTGAGAAAGATTGGACTTCTGAAGCTGAGTTTCACTGGAAGAGCATCTTAGAGCATCAAAGATGGAAGCTACACAACCTTCATCTTTCCTAGAAGTGTAGCCTGTGCTTTCTGATACCACTCTTGTTCCTACATAATATGAAATACAGCAGCTGTGTGCTCACCTGCCACAAGGGAAACATGAAATCTGATGAATGGCAATGAAATAAAGTGCTTTCCCTCTGCTTTGAAGGAGCGACCCAGCACTTGTGAGCAGCCAGACCCTGGGCACTGATGGTTGCTACTGGAGAGAAACCCCAGAAGTCCTTTCTACCACAGCACCCTCTGACCATCAACTGCTCCTCCTGGCCCTCTTCTGAGTCGTGTGCTTACCCAAGCACCCAGGACCAAGAGTGGCTCAGGAAGCTTCTGCCCTTCACACCCTCCCCTTGGCCTCCCTCCTCACGAGGTTTGTGCCTCTTCCTTGGCATTAGCCTTTTGTGACTTGGCAGGAGCTTTGTCAGCACTTGCTGTGACCTGAAACTGGTCTGAGGTGTTCAGTTCTCTGCGAACGAATTGCTGCAGTGTGGCTTGGAAGAGAGAAAGTTCTCTGCTCAAATTCATAAACCGGCATGTCATTTCTTGCACAGCCATCTTATCTTCTCTCCTGCTTGTTAAAAGTCCTATCTTTCTCCTTGTTACACCAAGATTGCCCCAACTCTTTGCCTGTGGCTGCCCTGATTTCTCTGTTGGGCTGTCCCTGTAGAAAGTGGGACCTGCTCTGGGAAGGGATCTGGCTCCATGAACACAGCAGCACCCTGCAGCCAGCAGGACCCTCCGCAATCCCTGTGTTAGGTTCTCTGCAGGTGACCCTGCAGTCCTGGGCTCAGCGGGATGGGTTTGCAATCTGTGCAGGTAGATGAAGCTTTTTGAACATGTGAGCTGGACACATTGACGCAGGAGCATCTCAGCAGGATGGATGGTGGAACCCCAGTCAGGAACAGGCTTTGTGGGCATCAGTGCTTCTCTGACCCATGGCCCGCGTAATGCTGCCTCCTACTAGCAGAGGTGTCCCCAGGCTTTAGGCACCATTTTGATCCAATTTAGAATAAGGGAAATATCAAAATACAAGATGAACAGGCTTTGTGGGAGTTCCTCCAGCCCTCTGGCTGCTGAAGAGCACCGTTTCCTACCCAGACCCACAAAGCCTCATCCATGAGCTCTTCACAGTGAAGGGCACAGCAATGTCCCTACCCAGCCCTCATGCTTCCCAGCCTTGTCTGATCTCCATTGGTACGTGCACATTCCCCTTGACCTGTCCACTTCAGTGCAGGCTGGGGGAGGCAGTTTTGGGGCGAGGGCAGCAAGGAGCCGTGTGCCCTGCAGCAGCAGAGCGGGGGCTGTGAGCGAGCGCGGTGGGGAGCGCGTGGGTGTGTGCAGGCAGGGCTGTATATCCAGTCTGGCAGAGGGTGTGCCTGCTCACATGCTGGGGAGCCGAGCTGGGAGCAGGAGCCCTGAGACACCCTCGGCTGGGGGACGTATGGCAAGGAGGGGTTTGGGAAATTAACTCCAGCACGAGACACATTTGCTGTCACCTTGTGTGGTGTGCGGTCAGGTGAAGTGCAGCCCCCTCTTCCCCCCAGCCCCACGGTCCACTTGCAACGATGCTTCACTCTCCACTGAAAACAGCGTTGGCGTATGAATGCTTCCAAGACCAGGCCAGTTCCACTCTGGCTCTGCCGTCGGACCACAAGCTGAAAACTAAGGGTACAGGAAAACAGAGAGTCCAAGAGCAAGTGATGATGACGGTGAAGCGGCAGAAGCAAAAGTCGTCTGTGTCATCAAGCGTTGGCCACTCCAACCGAGGTAAAATCCCTCTGGGGCAGAGCAGGGGCTGTGGGATGCTTTTGTGGAGATTTGTTTGTGGAGACCAGACTGGTTCGCATCTCTCTCAGGTTGTCCCAGGCAGGGAATGTCGAGGTCTCTTGCACTGGATGGAAGAGTTAGGAGAAGAAGCAGAGCTGGGTGCATCGATTCCCTCCCAGGTGGAGCTGATCTCCCAGGAGTGCTGCATTGCTTCTCATCCCTGAGGCACATGGACGTTTCACTGTGGTGCTTTTAACAAACTGTCCCCTGGGTCTAAAGCTGGAGTAGCTGCCTAAACTTAGGAAAACCTTCCCCTGCGAGTGCCCCCATGGCTGGAATTCTCCACCAGACCCATCGCCTCCTGTGGATGGCCAGAGCTAGCAACACTGCTCTTCCACCGTGTCATGGGGCTGGGAGCTGACCACGAGCTGAGTCTTACTGTCTCCTGCGCGATGTGGTCAGTGGAGAGCAGGCATTTACACACAGCACCCAAACCTGAACTGGGGATTTGCCTCTGAAGCTCTCAACATATCTCCCATTTTCAGGCTGAGAAATGTGGGAGCTTCTGAGACACCCAGTGTGAGTGGTAAGAAGGAGATGACTTGGGAGGGGAGGTGTCCTTTTCCTACTGCAGTGGCTTGCACTGGTTCTGTGGGGATGCTTTGCAGCCCCTTTGGTTTGTACATGGATATTGAGGCTGCAGGGGTCCTGGTAGCCCGTTCACTTTGATGCAGTGAGTCTGTGCCATACACAGCAAGCAAGCAATGAGCTGCGTCCGGGAGCCAGGTTTCCTACTGGAATACCTTCCTCTTTGGGTCAAGGCTTGATAAATTATTTTCTTTGACATGCTTGCATCTGGAGAAAACCGATTTGGAGGTGAAGCCCAGCTTCCCCCACGTGTGCAATACAAACCCAAAGGGTTGTGACAGCCACTGTGCAAACCCTCCCGGCTCTCGGAGGTGCTTTCACCAGCAATTCACTGGCCCAGATAAGTTTACCCAGCACAAGAAAATGTGAGGATTTAAGGGAGAGAGTAGTGCTGGGGGTGGGACTGAACTGATCTGTGTGTAGTGGCATGTTTGCTGCACAAGCTGGGTGAGCTGGGACAGTCTCTGCCACCTCTTTTGGGGACTATGTCTTGCCTGGCAGTTTTTCCAAGCTGGATCATGAGGCTGAATTCAGCACTGGTGAAGTGCCATGGTCCAGACTCACATTTTGAGATGGTTTACCAGAAGCTGAGTGGCACTAGGCTGCTGGGTGAAGAGCGGAGGTGGTGCTCTCGTAGGAGGCACCCTGGCTGTACACATTGCAGTTGCTGCGATGGTGAGAACAGAGCAGCTCTGAGGAGGGTGAAGTGTGTGAAGTGGCCCGTGATGGGCACCACCAGGATCAGATCTCCATTTTCTCTTTTTTCATGTGTTTGTGGACACAGAGTCCAGGAGGTGGGTGGGGACAGAGCAAGGAGAGCTTTCTTCCTTCACCAAAATGGAAGATGCAAATCTCCTCCTACCTCAGCAGGGTTCATTGCTTAAGGTGTTATGGTGCCAGACCTGAGAAAAGACAATACAAACCAGGATGAGACAAGAGGCTTGAAACAGGGACTGGGACACTGCCAGCCTCTCTTTCCAGATGAGGGGTATTTCAAGGGATAGAGGGCAAAGAGATGCCTCCCACTGCTGCCCATAGGCAGGAATGAAGGGAGGCAGAGGAATTCTGCTTGGAGAGCAGCTCTGGTGAAACTTCTGGGCAAGGGGGGGGGGAAAGCAAACTCCCAAGCTGGCTGTCTCCACTCAACAAGTTGAAGCTAAACCCCTCCTCCAGACACCTTTGGAAGTGCCTGGGAATGTGAATTACGTGGAAATGCGCAGCTCTGGTTTCTGTGTCCCAGGGAAGCTGAGTCACATCCAGCTCCCAGGAGCTGCCTCCAAACACGGGCTGAGGCCAGCCCGTTCCCACCACGGGGAGGTTGGCCAGAGCTGAGGTTCTGCCGGCTGATTCACCGTGGCGGCTGCGCTCTCAGTGCATTTCTGGATGGAATCCCAGAAGGTCAAGAAGTTGCAATTTATCCTCTGGGTTTTCTCTTGGTTGAATCCTGAGGGACAAGCTAAACTTTCAGGTGTTGATCTTTGCTGTTGTTGGTTCAAAGGTGTGCTGAGTAAACCTAGTGCGAGGCATTAATGTTTCCTACAAACAGGCTACAGGGGTCTGTCAGGCATGGGTACCCCCCTGTTCAAATTCTCCTTCTGCATTCCCCCATGATTCCTCAGAGATGATCCTCAAAGGCAGCACAAGGTCGAGAATTCACAAACCCCCTTGATAAATGTTGAGTTGCTTTGTTCCCTCTGTGCCCAGACAGTTCCCTGTGTGCAGCCAGGTGTTCATCCAGGTGTGGTTGTCTGTTGCTATATTTTGATCTGCAGTCTGAGGAGCTGAAGAACAGCTCAGGCCTTTACACACCATCAGGAACATGTGTGCCTGTATGTGTAAGGCAGGGAACATGGACATAGATCCCTCTTGTATGCAGCAGGGTTAGGTGTTGTTATACCCCATAATTGGGGATTGTTTAGATAGTAAAAAGATGTTCCCTCACTGTCCTCCTAATTGGTGAACACATACAATTAGTTGGTTATTTGGAGTCCAGCAGATCAAAGTGTTATGGCCACGCTGTGACAGTCTGGTGTCACCCAGTATGTGCACAAGCAGGGCAAAGCAGTTCACAGCAGGGCAAGGTGATCCATCTGGGCTCAGACTGTGAGCACTGGGGTAGGGCAGTGAGCAGAAGCATAATGCTGCTGCCGCAGTTGGACTGTTTCTAGCACAGCACCTAAAAAATCATAGAATGGTTTGGGTTGGAAGGGACCTCAAAGCCCATCCAGTTCCACTCCTGCCATGGGTAGGGACACCTCCCACTGGATCAGGGGCTCCAAGCCCCATCCAACCTGGCCTTGAACCCCTCCAGGGATGGGGCAGCCCCCACAGCTCTGGGCAACCTGGGCCAGGGCCTCCCCACCCTCATTGTGAAGAATTTCTTCTTAATGTCTTACCTAAATCTTCCCCCTTCCAATTAAAACCATTCCCCCTTGCTCTATCAGTCCAGACCCATGTAAAAAGTCCCTCCGCAGCTTTTCTGGAGCCCCTCTCAGTATTGGAAGCTGCTCTAAGTTCTCAGAGCCTTCTCTTCTCCAGGCTGAAAAACCTCAACTCTCTCAGCCTGGCCTCAAAGCAGAGGTGCTCCAGCCCTTGGATCATCTCCGTGGCCTCCTCTGAACCCATTCCAACAGATCTATGGCCTTCTTATGCTGTGGATTCCAGAACTGGACACAATACTCCAGGGAGTTTCCAGGGCTGGCTGCAGAGACTTGGGTCTGTGGGATCTGCTTTTCTCACCATGGGAACAGCTGACTCAATGGCTCCCTCTGAATTTGCGAGTAATGCAAATTTCCAGGGAAAATGCATTTCAGTGGCACAGCAAGAGAAAAACCCAAGCCAAGCAGAACCAGCTCCTCATTGCCCTCAATGCTAGTCTGCAAAGTCCTCTAGCTAAAGAAATGTTTTGCCAGTGACTTGTCACTGGCTAGCAGGGTATGGCAGGGAGAAAAGATCTGCAGAAACACGGCCAAGGAGTGTCGTATCCAACTGTCTCACAGCTGACCTGTGATTTAGAGGTTTGCTGTGGCTGAAAGGAGAGAAATCCCACCCAGCTCTAAGGGGATCCCACCTTGGTCTCATGGCAGTCATTACTCTTATGTGAAGGGAAGAGGTGGTTTGGGGGATAGTAGGTCTTTCTAAGACTTCTGTAACCTTCCCTCAGCATGAGATGATTTGCTGAAAGCCATCCACACTCCCACAAACTATTGGTACAGAAAAAACACCAAACTCCTTCAGCTCATAGACCAGAAGGCAGAAACGAAGCTTGGTCACTCGTGCAAGAATCTCAAGTGCAGGGATTTCACTAACACTCCTTTCTCAGGAGGCACCCTGGCCTTCCTTTGTGCCTCCCACAAGTCCCCTTCTCTTACTACGTTTTTCCTATGTTTAATCATCCCTATTGTTTTAAAGCCGCGCATAGTTTATTACTTAACTTGTCTAGCCTGCACTACCAGAGACTGGTTCTTGTCTTGCCTTTCCCTGCCACAGATTAATATTTATTAGCATGCATCCAATTCCACAGTGCTCACTGTTAGCTCTATGTGTCCAGCTCAAATCTTCCGCTGCCGTGCTTGAAAACCGGCACTTTTAACAGAATTCTCCTTGCCATCAGTCCCTCAGCTTCAAGGAGTGTAAAGTTGTCTTTGAAGAAAGCAAATCACTCATCAAGCAGAGGCATATTGGGTTAGATGGAAGCCTCGGTTTGCTCTGTGATGATCCGTAACAGCCAGAGACAGGAGGATGAGGGCAAAGCAAGCATGTAGCAGGGCTCGCAGTGATTAAGTGCAACGCCTTGCACATCATACCGGTTGTAGCTGGTTTTCACATTTGTGAACTGTCCTGTTGAAATCAAATGAGATTTTTAGATTGACCAGGTTTTGAAGAAAATGCCTTGGGGGAATGACAGTTTGGAGGTGGAAGAGAAGGGGCCCTACAACAGCCCAGCCAGTGCCTGAGCAGCTCTCAAGTGTGTTGTCTGCCTGCAACCATGGTCACTGGGGGACTGTATTTCATCTGAGTGGTTCACATCATTGCCTTCTCTGCCGCTGTCCCGTTGTTACCTAGTGCTAATGCAGTGGTTTTAATCAGCTCTGTGTTTGTACAAGTGCCAGTGGAGCCCTAAACAGCAGCTTGGATGCCAACAAATGCCACAGACATATGGACATAGCTAGAAAAAAGCACCAGGGGGGATTCTCCCGCAAAGAGCATTGGCACCCCATGACAAAATGGGTTTTTTTCAGGAGATTGTCTGCTTTTTCTCCTGATTTTCAGGATCTGTGATTAGCTTGTATGGTCTTTACCCTTAAGGTGAATGAAAAGACGAGTGTCTTTCCTCTCCCCAAGGGCTAGTGATACACCTCCAAGCTGGTTCTCAAGATGAACCAGGCAAGGAAATGTCTAAACTTGCAAGACTAAACAAAGACAATGTTTTCTTAAGCCACCTCCATCAGAAAAACCTCAGGTTCTTCCTGGCCTTCAGATTGAGCAGTAAATTACACTTGTGTGGTGGCAGGAGAAGCACCTTCTCCAGCCAGCAAGGTGGCTTCAAATTGCCTTGAACATTTGAGGTCAGATATAATTATATATTTATGAACTATTATATACAAGTTCTTGGAGGTCAAGGCAGCTCTTCAACAGCTGAAGAACATAAACTTCCACAAACTCCTTGGTTACTTGAATTTGATCATGTAGTGGTGAATTTACACAGGAAAATTAGAGGTGTGCCTGGCTTCTTTTTGGTGTCTCCTTTCTCAACCCCAAAGCCTTCAGTGCAGTGCATGACAAGAACGGCTCCTGAAAGGAAAAACCTGGTCCCCAGGGAGGACTGGTCAGATCAACTTCTGAGTCACCCCTAGAGACCCTTTCTTCCAACCACTCACTCACAGTGTCAGAAGAATTCTCCCAGGTACTGCTGCCTGTAGTTATGACATTTGCATGGAATAAGAGGTTGGTTGTCAGAAAGAATTCCTGGGAAACTGTTAGCCTGGGACTTGTGCTCAGAATTATCATTATAAATTAACACTATGCACTTCCCCTGTCCTTGACATCTCATTGGATGAATCACTTGACCCAAATTAACCATTTCAAACCCTGCCTTGTTTCTGCTGGAGCACAACGCTCATGTCCTGAACTGGAGTTTCTGGGAAATCCAGGGCGGGGAGGGAAACACAAGCTGAAGGACACGGTTGTTGCATCTCTCATTGTGTGTCAATGGCTATTGCTTTGTCAGCAAGTCCTGTGCAACTTAAAATACATGAAGAAATCAGATGCAGAGAGATGCTAATAGGGAACAATGCCAACCAAGTCTGTAGGCTTCATGGAAAGCAAGATCCTGTGGTTTTGTGCACAAGTGTGTGTCTGTAAAACTACTCTGCTCTTGCCTACCCTGCATTCAGTGTGTCTTCAGATGCTGCCATCCATGCAGTCTTGCCTCTCTCTTGTTGACAATGGAAAGCTAAGCAAATCTCATTATTTATAACACATCTACAGGAATCATCTTCCTGAGAAAAAGCAAGGATTTTTAGCCACGCACCAGATCACCATAACAGGTTCTGGATGCCTCAGGGAAGGCAATAAATTAGATGTATTCCAAGGATCAGTGGCTGTAGAAGACCTGAGTGGCTTCAGGGCCTTTGTGGTCGAGCTTATCCAGTTTATCTAAGAGATGAGTCTTATCAACCATCAGAGAGATTAGGATATTTCTGACTTTACCCACCAGTTTAGGTGCATAACTTAAGACAGGTAAGTCCTGATTTTGTGTATCATTAGGCATTCAGAGTTTCCCCTGGAAGTTAATTGGAGTGCAGGGTTTGCACTTCCTCATAACGGGACTTGGGGTGCCACAATTATTGAGCACTTCTGAAAAAGAAACTTTAAAAGCCTTAAACTCTTCTGAACCATCTGAAGGGGGTTAATAGAATTCCAGTGTGGAATGAGAATGGCTCACTTTTTTTTTTGTAGAGATGAGTGGAGCGATGAGTGTAGCACTGAGCGAAATACTGCTAGGAAGGATTCAAAGACTGCACTGCCAGGAGCAATTGATGAGAGATGGCTGGAAAAGCCGTTAGTAGTACTGGGATTGGTAAATCTGAATAAAGCCCCAAGAAACAGTAAAAATGGCTGATGGGTTCCTCCTGATTCAAGATATTTGCATCTTTACAAAACGTATTTGAGATCTGGTCTCACACATCTTCCCAGCATCCTAAAAATAACAATGAGGCTTCATACATTGTCAGGAAAAGAAAGTATAAATACACAGCGTGATCTTCTAGAGACTGGAGACTGAAATTCATGCAGCACTGATAGGTTTTTAATTGTTGACTATTTCAGATCCTGATTTACTGACCGTGTCTGTTATTTGTAATTTATGTAATTGAGCAAGCCTTTCTCGTGCTGCTGGTGTTGACACAATTGTTGGTATTCAGACCAGGAAAAACAAACTGGCAAAGGATCTAGGTGGGTTTTGCCTTCAGAGAAGAGGCAAATTTTATTCACTGCAAGTCATAATAAGGGGAGTATGTTCCAGGTAGGGACCTTCCAGGCTGTGTATTGTGAGACATCGTCCAATTGCTCTCCTGCAGCAAAGACCCAAGACATTGGTCCAATCTGCTCTTGTTGACTGTAGATTTCATGGTACTTGGTCTTTTGTGCTGAAAACCTTAGGCTGTTGCTTGTGGTCTGAGAGCTGGAATTTCAAAGAGCTCTCCTGAAATAAACATCTATGAGTTGCCTGTGATGGTAAAGGCTCAACTTACTGCCTGCCTTTCGTATGTTCTTGTTGAGGTTTCTAACTCCGTTCTTCAGTACTAAACTCATTGGACAAAAAGCACTATGCTCTGAAGTGGTGCATGCTGGGACCACTGGCTGACTGTGCTTTTTCCATTTACAGGTTCCATGCATGATGGTTTAGTTGATGGTTACGGCTATGGGACATCCCGCGGCAGCTATTACACCAAAACCCAAACTGGAAACAGCAACTGGGGATATCCGGTAAGATACTTTTTTATCTGTGGCCTGTACCATACTCTTGAGGTAATCTCTACAGAAAGCACCTTCTAGCGGAGCGGTCGTGTAGCGCTTGCCCAAGAGAGACTATGCATGGCTATGGCTGTTGTAGAAAGCAATTCTGTGCAATGGAAGATGATCAGTAGATCAAGGACCTTGTATCTAAGTTGTATGTGAATGGGTATTTTAGTGTGGACAAGATCTAGTTTGATTTTGTAGAACAAGGGATTTGAAGCTGTCTGAAGGATCAGTCATGAGCTCAGGCTCTTACATCTCAGTTTGGAGAGCATTTGTTGCTCAGCTGACACAGTTTCCGTGTTTTTTATCCATGCATCAAAACTTCTCTGTGAACAACATTAGTGTGGTTGAGTGGCGATGATCGTGGGATTTACATCCTAACTCCCAATGATACTCCCAATCTCAGTGTTGGTGTAGACCTTTTTCTCTGAGCTTGGAAAAGTGGTGCTCCACTTCTCGCATAGTGATTTCCAGAGAACGTCATGCAGGATGCCAAAAACCCCCACAAGTGAAGTTGTAGCAGCCTTTGTGCATCCGCAGAGGTCCTGGTCTTGTCCTTGGTGACTGAATCTTGTTAGACTGGGAATCACCCCTAACCACTCCATCGCCTACTGGTACGGTTGTGATTGTGTTGCCCCTTCATCTCAGACCTGTATTCTATTCTTCCTTGATTTTCGTCAGCTAAAAAGTAGAATGGAGCAATTCACAGCTCTGGGATTTGAATATGGGAAAAGGAAAGGGCTCCTTTCAACAGCCCTGGGACTGTAAAGCAGGTCCCTGTCAACCATCAAAGGGTTGAACCAGGAAAGCTGCTTATGTTGGCTCCAAACGCAGAGACAGAGCATTGAAAATTTTCCTTGCAGTTGCCAGATCTTCTACCTGTTTGCAGTGTCAGCACTCTTCAGCTTCAGAAAGATTTATCTGCTGTCTTTCTTAATGGCCATGGTGTAGCTTGTTTGCTTCAAGGGCGCGATAATGTCACTTGCTAGATTTACATCATCGGGTTTGCTGCCTACTTTGTGTTCAGTAGGAAGGTCTGGGAGCACTGACACATCTTTGAAATCTTTATTTACACAGTGTTTGTTGGCTTGTTTCAACGTCCTTTGCTGAGCTAGTTAGATCCAAGATGGTGTTTATGCCTGGTCATACCAAATGAGTGACTGTGATGTGCTGGAGCACAGGTCCATCCAGCTTAGTGTCCTGTCTCCATCACTAAGGCAGTGATGAGCCTCTGCAGAAGGGTCTAAATGGGGTGCAGCCCAGAGTGTTTTTGTGACAACCAAAAATATATAAGCGAGGGACCTCCTCAGCCAGAAGTGGAGTCTCTGAGCTTCATAAGTCAAATAATTGTGATGTTTCATTTCTACAATTTATTGATATTTTTCTATTGTGACTCCTGAACAGGTGTTAAGCTTTTGCCTTAGAAAAACTGCCATTCCAGAAGTTTCTAGCTGTTTTTTTTTAAAGAGAGAGGAAGCAAAGCCAGTGTTGCTGGTGTGAGGCTCACTGTTTAATCTTGTTCATTCCTGTCTTTTCCCAGACATCACAACAGCTGGACAAATGCTAGGGAGTTAGACGTGCCACTGGCTGCTGGCCATTTCAATCCAGCACTGGTGTTGCTGTTTTGGTGAACAGCTTGCAAGATTATGATGAAGATTAGGGTCTCCGTGTACCACAGAGTACCATCCACACAGCAGTTAATAACTTCTGGTTCACCATGGACTTAACACAGCACATGGCTTTTCTGTGAAGGGTTCTTCTGCATTTACTGATGAGGGAAAGCCTTTCTCCAAATCTAAGGGTTGTACAAGCCCTTCATTCTAGGTGTTTTTGGTAAAGGTCTTCAAGACCTGGGCTTCTTTAGAAAAAGGGACAGGGACTTGTGAAGAATTCACAGTAAAATTTGTGTTACCTAACTGTGTCTATCGGAAAATCAGCATTTAGTCTAGACTCCTCCCATAGCCAACAAAAAGAGAGAGGTATGAGGAGGTGATTCATCTTCCCTATCTTGGAGATCTGTCAGGTCAGGATGAATCAGCCCCTCTGGACGCCTATCTCCTTCCACTGGCAGCTGGATTGGATCAGGGCAGTCACCTAACAGGCAGATGACTGTAGTTAGGGGGGTGAGTCCCAAGTGCCATTGGCACATTGGAACATATAACCTCAAGCCTAAATATGCTTAACAAGCTGAACAGTCATCATACTCCCTAACCACGCTGAGGAACCTCCACCATTTTGCTTCTTCCAGAAAAGCATTGAAGGTTTATACACACTGGGACAAGCCTCCAGCTTGAGTTAACCCTAACTGTTCTCTACAGACAAGTTTGAATCCTGTGCAGATTCTAGGCATTTTAGAAAACTTTTCCTATTTGTAATGAAAACAAAGAGAAAATAAATCTGGTTTTGAAGACAATATTCCTGGACTTTTCAGCTGGACATGGTGCTGTGAAGGATTCTGAGAAGTCCCGGAGTTCTTTGAGATGCACAGGCAAATTCAGATATTTCATGCAAATGACCCACTAGAGCATTCAGGAAGATTGCTTACACTTAATGTCTCTGGAGGAAAAAAAAGTTGTAGCAGGCAATCTATGTCCACGTTGGTGCTCCACAGCACTTGCAAATTAGACACTGCGCTTCTTGGTGGCTCTAAATGACACCTTCATATCAAGTAGCTTTGGCATTTACCATGTCTCAGCCACAACTCTTAAATCTATTATTCCTGATTTAGTCCTATGTCTGGCTTTGTGCCTTCTTAGAAATCTCAACATTTTGCACCTTAGTTTTCTTCCCAACATTATATTCAAACACAGAATAGAACAAATACGTGACAGATACGGGGGGAAGAAGTTGCTGATACTGGTGTTGTCAGCTCTCTCTGGATCAGTCAACACTTCTGAGTAAAACTTCTGTTTACCCATTATTAAGACTGTTTTCTGTTTATTCCTATTCTTTGTTCATAGAAACACTATAACCAGCACTGCCTTGGGCACCTCCTCATTGCCAGCGTGGGTATCACTGAAAGCAGTGGGACCACTCTAGAAACAGGCACTCTGAGGGCAACAGTTTTGCACTTGGCTGCAGTGTTTCCTTGGTTCACGTGCCAGGGGTTGACTCAGCATTCAGGGGTAGAGTCCCCAGCCCCATTCGCACAGTGACCATGGTGGGATGCAGCAATGGATTCATTAGTGGTCACAAACCTCTGTTAGATGATATAGTTCTTAAGGTTGGAAAAGACCTCTGAAATCACCAAGTCCAAACTTCAGTCTTTCAATCAAGGTGCTGTTCAGGCCAGAAGACCCTTAGAGCCATCTGTCGCCTTACTGGTGATGTGAGTTATGAGTGGCCACCAGTTCCCAAAGCCATCTGACTGCAGGAGATGGCTGTGCCGTGTCCTGATGAAGTTCTTAAGGTGCCTGAGGTCCTATAGAAGGTGCAATAGTGACCACAGTTTACACAGACAAAGCTGAGAAAGGTTTAAGTAAACTAAACCAGGCACCTAGAGCAGTACAGTCATAGAATCATAGAATGGTTTGGGTTGGAAGCGACCTTAAAGATCATCTAGAGGCCTCAGCACGAGCCATTCTCTTCACTTCAACACCTCAATACCACCCCAAAAATAGGATCTGTTCAGCATGTGGCCCAAAGCCACTGTCACAGTGGCCTGTGGATTGCAGCAAGGATGCTGTTCACCTCAGCTGCTTTGGAGATGAACACCAGTGGAAGGCAGAATGTGGAGCCAGGTTGTATGCTGCTGGCAAAGACCCTTTGGGGTTTAATTCCCACCTGCAGCAACACTGCTCTGTGCCTGGGTCTGCTGGGCTGACAGATCCATCCTGCTAGGAAGTCATGGGGGCTCCTGTGACCTACGTCTGTCTTGGCACTGTCAGGATGGTGCAGAATAAGGACACGATGCAGAAGCACACCCGGCCCCCTCGTGCTGCTGCTCCCACTGGTGTAATCTGGGTGGAAGCTGCAGCATGTCTCTCCCAGCAGTGCCACGAACACAGGGCAAACAGATCCCTGGTGTACTGGGTGTGTTGGCAGGGAAGGAGGTGCACCTGGGGTGTTAAGGGGCTCTGCCTCCAGTGGGGTGAGCAGATCATCATTCCCACAGAGCTGACTTCAGCCTGTGGCTTGTGAATGACTCTAGAGCAGCTCAGCTCCCAGACCGAGGGCTATTTGGAATTTCTGATGTTGCTGTGATTAAAGCAGTTAACTGAGTTGCATCCTGGTATGTAACAGCTGGGGACCAGTAGCCACTGGTCCACCAGTGCTCACCAGTGCTTTCCTCAGGCACCAGGTCTCAGGCTCTGTGCTGCACTGGCACACCCAGCTCGGTTTTGGTATCAGTTACATCCGTTATGGCACTAATGAAAAACATGCACTTTGGGGATCCCTCTGCATTAGAGGCTCTGTGTACCTTAACCAAATGTTCAGTGGGGTTGGNCAGTAGCCACTGGTCCACCAGCACTCACCAGTGCTTTCCTCAGGCACCAGGTCTCAGGCTCTGTGCTGTACTGGCCCACCCAGCGCGGTTTTGGTATCAATTACATCCATTACAGTACTAATGAAAAACATGCACTGTGGGAATCCCTCTGCATTAGAGGCTGTGTATACCTTAAACAAATGTTCAGTGGGGTTTGGGGTGGGTGGAGAAAGTCACAGAGCTTTCTCTCCCAAATGCATTATCTGTACGAGAGGAATTCACCATGAGATGGGAACGCTCCCCGCTGTCCCAGGCTGATTTTGCCTCTGTGGAATAAAACCCTCTGATCATCAGTCCTATAATAATTCCAGGACAAAATTTGTCATTTGCTGTGATGACACATTGAAGCTTGAAAGAACCCCAAAACCAGAGTGATTTGGGCAATCTTATCAAAGAAAACAAAGATTTACGGTTGCTGCGCATCACTGCTTGGTCAGACCCTGCTCTCTCTGAGAGGTTTTGTGTGGGGCAGTATGACTTTCACTGGCCCTCACAAAATGAACCACCAAGACCTAAATCTCTACTGCATAAAGAACCAGGTGGAAAAAAAACTATGGAAAGAGAGCACCAGGAGAGGTGGGAAAGAGAATTTCAGAAATAAACAATATATTTGCTGGTTTTGCAATTTTTCTTCCTGCAGTGGAGTGTGTAGCAAGCAGCAGCTCAAGCATTTCGCAAGCAGCATCAAGAGTTTTCCCCACCCATCACTCAGGGTGGGACGCTGTCATGTTGCATTGCCTGTGCTTTGCCCTCCAGCCTGGGAGAAACCTGCTCCTGACGTGTTTATACGGAGTCCTCTACTTCTCTCCCTGTCTGCTGCTCTAGAAACAAACAAATTGCAAGAGAAAAAATTAGAGCTCGGTAATGAACTGATCGCATCCTTAGATGCAGAAGTTAGAAACACCCAGTTATCTGGGAAGGCCTCTGACAGGGGACAGGCAGCGTGATTCCTGGCACTGGTGTGCCTTGCTTTGTGCTTCTGCCTCACTGGAGAGGAGGAAAGGGAACTTCCTATTAAACAAAAGGGTTTACGGAAGAAAAAGACCGGACTCGGGATCAATGAGTAGGATAATGGCATTTTAACTTTCTAGCACCACTTTTATTCCAGTTGAAATAAGAGTTTAATGTTTATTTACCCATCTTGTGCGACTGTTGGATATTCCAGTTGATGTTCCTGAAATCATCTCATATTTCAGGCTAGGAACTGGTGATCCACAAATGTTTATTAACTTAAAGTAAGGTCTTTGTTGCTGCCAATGGAGGAAAGTATTTACTCCTTGTGCTGCTAAGAGCACCTGCACACTATCAGAGCTCATCACTGTTGCCTTTCCTCCCTGTGCCACCTCTCCTTGTTTTAGTATGAATGAAGAGCTCCCAGGGCTTGGTCTCAAACACGCAGGCTCCTTTCACAGCAGGGAGAAATGCAGACTAAATTTTAGGCTATTGGTGATGCCCAGCTGCACGTGAGCAGCCTCCTGTGTCCTGCTTGCCTTCTGTCTCCACCGTGTTGAGGGACTTCCTTGTCTTTTCCAGCATCCCTCTGCACTCCTAAAGGGAGGAGGCAAGGACCTAGCCCACCTCCCCCATGCAAACACCCACATGCAGTGGGGAGATGAATTTCAAGGTGTTGGGAAATCTGGTCAGTTTATGAGGTTTTAAGGCAAGAGATTGATTATTTCCTTTCACTAATGTTATTCTGCATAGGGAGAGCTCACTCTACGTGTGTAATGACATCAGCAAAATTATGAAGTTGTTGTCAGGTGGCTCTTCAAACCACAAACTATGTAATAGCATCACCTTCACCTTCAGATGTCATATCTTCTCCAAGCAGCAGAGTGCTTCACTTCTTCCTTGCTGTGCATCCTATCTCACTGATTGCTGCATTCAGTGAAGAGATAACAACACAAGGAACTCCATTCCCTTGGCCACATTTCCTCCAGTGCTAGAAGTGAAGGTCTCTAACTTGGCTTGGTGAACATCTGAAAGGGGGACATAGGTTTGAGTCTGAGAAAGCTACTTCTAAGGCATGGACATGGCACTTTGCCAAGATCAAGAAGTGATCAGGTCAGCGACGTTTGTGCAAGGATTCGTAGATACCATTTGGCAAGCAGGTCTGAAATCCATTGAAGCTGGCAGGAGACTCACGATTGATTTGGAGGCTTTGGATCAGGCTCCTGCTGCGAAGAGGAATTCTAAGATACCAATTAGGTCCATACCACTTGAAAGAGATTAAAATGGGCTCAGCCAAGCATCTGGTAGAATCAGCAATAAAAGTCATGCACTGACTTTGGTAATGAGCTTCACATCACACGGGAACTATTTTCCCATGAGTTTGCAAAAGGCTTCCCCGCCCTGCCAGGACCTGCACTGACTTGCCGCTCAGGGCTCCCTGTGTTGCAGAAAGGTGTCTTTCCAAATAGACAATTGCTTTGCTTCTCCCATCTCAAGGCTGGCAAGAAAGATAACAATGCTGTATGCTGCCATAAGACACAGCAGGAACTATAGAACTGATGATCCTATGGCTATAAATACAGACATCCTCACGCCTTCCTTTGCTCTTCCTGCTGGCAGAGAGCCCATATGAGTACTCTGGAGAGCAAACAATAGCTTTAGATAAATAACAAGTTAGGTCTTCCATGGTTTGCTGAATGCCCAGAAGCTCCACGGCTCTGCCAAGCTTCTGACAGCCCTTAAAAATAATCCCAGCTTATACTGACTCATAAAGAAAAACATCAGGGCTCACATCCAGCAAGCTACAGCCAGGTCCTCCAGCTCCACCAGGCAGCAAAGTCCACTCTGCATCCTCCAGCCCTGCCTCATCCCTCACTGTCCTGAGGGTTTCTGAATCCAGAAATGTGAAGAAAAAATGAGGATGATATCACATTTCAAAGGACTTGCTCATCTGCAGGAGCGTAGATCATGACTTTGGATCAGGCTTCTGCTGTAAATTGGAATTCAGATACCAATTGGGTCCATGCCACTTGAAGGATATTAAAATGGGCTCAGCCAAGCAGCTGGTAGAATCAGTAAGGAAAGACATGCACTAACTTTGGTAAAAAGCAGGTAACTTCGCTGTTGTTGCATGTGTGCTGCCTCCAAAGCGAAACCACGATGGAGAGAACCTCCACGCCTGACCATCCTAGAGATGCCAGGGGAGCCCTTGAGACTCATCGCACTTACTCATGTGCCTTGTCCTTGCTCTCCTTAGCCCATGCAAATTCTCCTTCCAGCTCCCTGGGAGCTTCACAGTGAGCACCAAACCTGTTACCTGCTCTGCTGCAGTACCAACAGGTTTTTTCTGTGTCCTCTGGAGTCAACACAGAGAGAATTTGCTCCCCTTTGCTCCCCTTTTCTCCCCTTCCAGCAATTCACCTGTTTTAGATGCAAACCTGAAGAATGAAAGCATGAAAACTACTTCAGAATTGTGCTTAAATGACAGAGCAATCTGGGTATCGGCATAGCTGGACTGAAATGTAGCTTATCCAGACACCATGCCTGCTAGGGAAACCATCCTAACAGTTTCCAGCCGTTATCTGTGCAGCTCTCTGGGACACAGCAGAGAGGATTCGCTGCATTCCTGAAGATCAGTTTGTTAATGGAAATATTTGGCTTAATTAATTAACATAATGACAATTCTGCAGAGTGTTGGAGTCAGGAATGATGCTGAGTGTACCTAGGGCTGGGGCAGAGCAGTGGGACTTGGGAACAGCCTGCAGAGGACACCAAGCTCTCTGTCACATGGTGTTTGTAGGTTAGGAAATAAGGAGTGTTTTCAGTGACATGAACCGTTGTACCAGGCACAGGCTTTTACACCTTGTGCCTTGAGCCTCCATGGAAACAACAAGGTGCCAGTGTTGACTTTTCTCTCCCAGCCCAATAGATCCTTGGGTGGCTTTTGCCGAAGAGGCATCCAACGTCCCACTGCTTTGAGTTAGGTGAGAAACTTTGGCCCAACAAGAGAGCATGGATGAGTTTTCTTAGGATAAACCAAAAGAGAATGGGGCAGGCAGTTTTATTCTTTAGTTCTTTTTATACCTGCATGTCCTGTATGGAGATCTGCTCGCCAGCTTGCTGGGGGAGATGCCATGGAAAAACTCAATATCATGGGGCAAACAGAACTACAAGAGCTTTATTTGCTTGCTTTTCTGGAGCACACACCATAGGGACTTGTCTCACATTTGAATACAACCCTGCAGGCTTTCAGGTACCAGAACTGACATCCAGAAGCTTTAATATTGCAAAAGAATTCTGGGTTCAGTCCTGGTGTAGTTGAAGCAAGTCTGGAGCACTTTTGGTAAAGTGATGAAGACATTTTGTCCTGAAAACAAGACAGCTAAAGCCGTTTTTACATTTCATTAATTGTGGTTGTTTATTTTACTGTCTTTTTCATTCTTGGCTTAGTCATCTTAATTCCTATTGCACATCCCTCTGTTCTCAGAAGATCCCATTGTATGAGCTGACACTACACACCTTGTAATCATAAGCAGATATTCATTGTCTCCACTTGTTTCTTGGCAGAATGAAATTCAAGAATCCCTTTTTATTGATTTTTCACTCCCTCTACTCCCTTCCCAAGGAATTTATAGGCAGAAAGGGAACAAAATAGCATAAAGAAATTAAATGCAGGTGGCAGTGGAAGGTCAGAATGGAGCACGACTCTCTGTGATGGCAGGAAATGTGCTGTGACCTCCTCTAACTACAGGTTGGGTTAGATCCCATGTACTGAAAATAAGGCATTTTCTCTAATGCCAGGGTCATGCCTGAGCTTTCCATTCTGCTTTCAAACACCTGGGTGCCACTAAGCACCCCCAGATTTCAAGGGAGGGTTTGGCACCTCTGTAAGGGCTGCAAGTGTGCTAACCTCCCATTAATTTGGGGCCATAAAAATACCTAAGAGGCATAGGAATTTGGTAGCTGTGACACCTATGCAGGAATGAGCTTGGTGATGTCGATCTGCAGCTGGAAATGCCGATCTCAGCTCAACCCTTTCCTAATTCTTTTGTCTCTGTTTTCTCATTGACCAGCTGTACAATGGGACCCTGAAGCGGGATGTGGAGAACAGGCGCTACAGCTCATACAGCCAGATGGAGGGCTGGGGCGGCAAGCACTACAGCAAAGCCGTCTGCAGCCCTGCCCGACCTGGCAGCGACTACTGCTTTGTGCAGAACATCAAGAGCAGCCGGAGCGAGCCGGACCTCTACTGCGAACCGCCCCGGGGCACGCTGAGGAAGAGTCAGGTCGGGGGCCGGGTAGAGCACAAGACAACCTTGAACCGCCAAAGCATCTACAGCAGCTGTAGCACCCAGCAAGGAACTACCAGGACAAGTAAAAAAATGCCAGCACGGGCCCTCTCCTGTCCCTCAAGCAACAAGCCGGACGTGGTCTATGCCCAGCCCATGATGAGCTGCAAGCAGGATGCGGTTTACGGACAGACTCAGTCCAGCTCCAAGTAAGTCTACTGCAGTCGGCTGAATCTGAGTAAGCGTAGACATCTGTTCTGGCTGTCTGTCCATCCAAGCTAGTCACCTGAGCTGCTTCATAGCTATGGAGATGGGCTGTCCAGTGCAAATCATGCTTAATCATATCCTGCAGCAGAGTCTAAAGTGGGTCACTTTAGAATAGAAGCTGTTCAACTCCTTCCTGTGCAGGACATCCAGTCTCTTTGCGGTTAGGAATTATGCAAGGGAAGAGGAGGGTCCTTCATGTCTCAGTTAGAACCACGTCCCTTCTTCTATAATAACAGAGCGTGTAGAACACATCAGTGAGCTCAGATGCTCCCAAGCTGATACATCTGTGCAGTGCAGCTGAGCTCTCCCAAAAAAAACCCCAATCCAAACCAAAATGAACAGTGATTCCATTGCAGTGATGTTGATTCTAGGCTGTGCTGATGCTGATGGCTATTCAGCCTCTGGCTTTGGAGCACTAACCATATTCTGACATAGTCTTGGAAGATATTTGATCTGTGCAAACCATCATCTTGGAAAAGTATGGTTTGTATGTTTTCAGCTCTGGGCAGTTCAAAGTTGCAGTGTTTTGCTAGGATTGGAAGGGAGAGTCTGCATCTTCCACAAGCGCTCCCAGGGTCTACTGCATGACCATTGCTGCATTGCTGTCATACAGGGTCTACTCTGCGCCAACCAAGAAGTTGTTACAACACCCAGACAGATGTGGCAGCTTATCACACAAACCATAGAAGCTCCCAAGCTCATTCCTGTTGGTCCCTGGCCCAAAGGAGAGTTTGCATGCTGCAGCATAAGTGTGAGACTAATTAACAAGGTTCATATCCTTTGTCATAACTCACACCAAAGACCTGGGGTTGTTGAGCCATTGACTCAAGTCATTACGCATGTTCTTAGAAACAACCTCTCACAACCAGCAGTGTGAGCCAAATTATGCCCTTTTTCCTGCCAAAATGTTTGCTTCCATATCTCTCTGGCTAATTCTCTGTTCAGCCTCCCTCATTTTGTATTGGGTAGGAGAAATACATCCCAGGCTGTGTACGCTGAGAAATGTCCCCTGCCCATTAGCATGTTGTCATGTAACCTCAGCTTCTCATGTTCCCAGTTACTTCATGTTTAACACATGCAAAGTTGGCCCTGGCCAACCTAGAGCACTGGTGGCATTGGCTTGCTACTTTCACAAGCTTCGTAATTTTACTGGAATAGGAAAACAGAGGTGTTACATAAGCTGGAAGTAGCTTGTCCTATGGAATTTCTAACTAACGACCACAAAGACGTAGTGGGAGGGATGGCAGACCGATTAAACCTGGGACTGCAGCTAACTTCTGCTTAGAGAAATTACTGCTTTTGAGAAGTGAGTCCCAGGTAGACAGGCTCATTCCAAAGCGAGCTCTGCTTTATGCTGTGCAGCACTCACTTTTGTAGACATAACCATCACTTTGGAAAGGTCACGTGAAAAATAATAGTATTTTCGGAAGAGAACTGCTGTTATGAGAAGAATACTCTCCAGCCCTGGATGCCCTTGGGTTAGGGAGTGGCTCCATTTACACACTCCTGGCTCCAGGCATGGCTCATCTGGCAGAACTGGTTCTGATGAGGCTTCAAGTCTTAGGCTCAGCTGGGGCTGTGTCCCCTGAGTAAATCTGATTTGGCTGGGCACACACCCCTGCTTCACATGAAAGCCATTGCAGGGCTGGATTCATTCAGAGGGCACTTTGTACAAGCCTTCTCTTGGCTCAGTGGAGATGAGGTGGCAGTAGTTGTCCTCATAGTCTTGGAAACACAATGAGGAGACATCCTCTTTGAAAGAAATCATTCATTTGGAAGGCCATTAAGCCTTATGAATAATCCAGCAGCTTGCTGTTAGTCTTGGTCTGGAATGTGCTTTTGTTGGGAATGGGTCTTTAGAAATGGGTTAGGACGTTATCTGAGCTGTCTCTTCCATGTAGAACTATTTCTGATTGGAGGATTCTGCACTGGGAGAGCTTATTTACATTTGGCTGGCCTGATCTTTGGGTAGGGAATGGTTTTGTAGGCAGCCCGTTCTTAACCCCTGCCCGCAGGTAAGAGGGGCTCACAGGGTAAGAGCTGCCAATAGTTCCCTGTTGAGGGCTCTGTCCTTTCTGTTCTAGGAGCTCTTCAGGTAACATTTTTGCCTTTATAACGAGAATGATTTTGTGTTCAGTTCTCATGCTGCAAATCTCCTTTGTAGTTGGACGCCTGGGGGTGTTCAAGGCCAGGTTGGATGGGCCTTGGGCAGCCTGATCCAGCGGGAGGTGTCCCTGCCCATGGCAGGGGCGTTGGAAGTGGAAGATCTTTAGGGTCTCTTCCAACCCAAACTGTTCTGATTTTATGATTCTGTGATCACCTATTTGCAGTTTAGCAAATCATCTCTATGAGCAAGGGAAGGACTAGACAGTTTCTACACTTTCAGAGACAACCCAGTGGGGTGATTTCTATTGCCAAGAGAGTGATCCCAGTGGGATCTGTGATCCACTAAGTCAGCTCTGTAATGCAATGACTGCGAATGGTGGTTCAAGAGCTGTGCTCTGATATCCTTGGATGATGCGAGATCTCTACAACTACCTGAAAGGTGGCTGTAGTGAGGTGGGTGCTGCTCTCACCTCCTGAGTAACAAGTGATAGAACAGAGGAAATGGCCTCAAGTTGCACCAGAGGAGGTTTAGATTGGATATTAGGAAAAAATTCTTTACTGAGAGAGTGATGAAGCCCTGGCAGAGACTGTCCAGGGCAGTAGTGGAGTATCCATCCCTGCAGGGGTTAAAAAACTGTGTGGCTATGGCACTTGGGGACATGGGTTAGTTGTCATGGTGGGGTTGGGCTGGCAGTTGGAATGGATGATCTTGGAGGTCTTTTCCAACCTTAACAATTATGTGATTCTATGATCCTACGAAAAAGGAGTCATTGGACATTCTCAGGCAGTGAGAGTGGCAAGTTGAAATTGAAACACTGAGTGTGTCAAACTTTGTGTACGGAAGATTTCTCTGCATTTGATCACAAGGTTATTTAATTCCTGGAACTATTCTTGACTGTGTGATTGCTTCCTTTTCTGGAACTGGCTTTGGCTGTGTAAGATGTAGAGGAGCTGTCCCTGACAACTCTCTCGGAAGAGTCCTTCCTCTTACGGAAGCAATGCTAGATGAAAGCTCCTTTCCTCCAGTTGGCTGTTGAGTAGATGAGTAGTTTAACACCTAAATGTTGTCTTGGGAAAATTCATTCTATGATTCTGTGATAAACTAAACCACGCTGCAGAGATTTACTCACCCCATAGTATCTGTGCTGGTGATGAAATCTGATTTTTGCACTGTTTGTTCAGATCAGATGGTTAAATAGTGCTGACTTGTTTTGAGAAACCTCCTCACAAAGTACCTTCTCTTCCAGCATCCCTGTCACTATGACCCTGCCTCACTGAGCAGACAGGGACCTTCTGATGTCCCTTCCAGATACACTTCTTACTAACCACTCAGGGGCTTAACCCTTTGTAAGCACTATGTCATATCTGGAACAACAATTCCCAGCTCAGTATCTCCTTCCTGGGCTCAAAAGTTCTTAGTTTATAACCATGGCTCCTGCCCAAAGGCAGTTCTCAATGAGCAGCACTCAGTTTTTGCCACAATACATCTCTCGGGGGTGATTTTTCTACCTGACAGAGCTGGAAGGAGCCTTCTTGGTGTTCAGGTCTCCCCTTTCTCCCCAGAACCCTTCTCCTTTTTGGGCTCTTGTGACATCCTGCAGATCTGCAGCCTTTCATCCTGGGAACTGGCAGCACAGTATTTTCAGTAGCTGGTGAAGACTACTCATATTTGCCTGCTTTTAACCATCTCCTCTGATGGGTGATACTTGCAACACACTCCAAGAGACAGTGTCTCATCTTGACCTAGCCAGCTTTTACCTAAATAATGTGTTGCAATTCAACCCAGTCAGGGAAAATGTTTCTACATCCTCCTTGGTCATCATGTAGTGATAAAAGCAGGCAGTAATAAACAATGTGATGTTTAATGCATCCTAGAAAACTCTGAGTCTTTGTCCCCTTCCAGCTGGAACCTGAGGTGCAGGAAATCTGTACCTGTCGCTGCCTGACATTGTATTAGTTCTGCTTGCAGGCGTTGCACGCAGAGCTTCCGACACCACAGCACACAGGACTGACCGCCCAGGGCCAGGCTGGATCATGATCTGTGGTGTCTGTGGCTCTGCAATAGTCTATGCAGTAGCCAGCTGGTTACATGCACGTCACCTCTTCAGGAGATGCCTGTGTCTGCTCTGTTGTCTCACCTGTTGTCCCTGCAGAGATGCAACCAGAGGACAACAGAGCCGAAACCTGCAGCAGGTTCGGTGAGTTACCTGCTAACAGAGTCAGTCCCTCTTGGCTGACTTCAGGGACCCAGGTGTCAGATCCAGGTGTCTGAGCTGTAGGTGTTACTGAGGGACCAGCCCAATCTCATCCCTTGAGAAGGATTCAGGGCAATGTCATTTGTGGAGGTAAAGAGGGGAGCTGGGTTGTCTGCAGACGTTCCCCAGTGTAAGGGTTGCTAATACAGATCAGGAGCCACTACTGGACACCTGCAATAGGCGTTGTCTACCACAATACCACAGGCACCTTTGGCCTCATTGTAAGGTGTGGATGCATTTCTCTGCAGTTTTCTCTGTATAAAGGAGAAAAAGCCCCACTAGAGATCATGTACAAGCAAGTGCCTCTGTGCCTCGTGGAATGGATGATCTTGGAGGATATTTTGGTGCTACTCTGTTAAGGACCTTAAACGCTCTGACTGGCAGACATAGAGGAGGCTGTAAAAGCTGGGGACAGCCCTTTGGCTACTTGGTATGGAGCGTGGCTATCAGGCTTGCTCCAGCATGGCCTGACTCTGGAAGGCTTGGACACAGTTAGACATTCTATTTTTTAGTATCTCAGCTCTCATTTTCTTAATGAAAAATGGAAGTTGCTAGAGTTTTCTGGCTTCCTCCTCTCCTGGTACCTGTAACCCTAACTACCAGGATGGATGTTAGGGTCTGATTAACACAAACCAATCTGCCAATACCAAGTGAACCAAAGGCATTAGTGTAAAACAAGGGAATTTGCCTTTCTGTGATAGTCATCCCCTCAAGTATTTGTTTCCCTTCCACACCTGAATCTGATCATCTAATTTGTCTCCTGTTGAATCATTTCTAATTGAGGCCTCTCTCTATTCTGATTGCTTCTTTCTTGTGGAAGAGCAATCTTTGGAGCTCTTCCTACAAGGCGCATTGGCCCAGACTGGAGGTGGCCACAGTCCAAGAATTTGTCTTGGAACAGGCTGTTGTTAACATAGTGTGGATCCGGTGAGGAATATCCCTAACTGGCTGATGAACAACCACTCATTTGTATGGGCTTTGCCCGGGTGTTTATATTCTCAGCTAGGAGAAATCACTGCTGTGTCTTGGGTGGCGTGACTGAGCCTGATTGCTTACCCTCTGGGAACTCCTCCTGTTCATAAGCCAGCAGGGGAACTGGAACCTTCCCAATCTTTTCCCACACAAAAATGGATCTGGATGCTTAGTTTGCCCTGCTGAAGGAGGGCTTAGCCCTCTTATGAAGTGCATTTGTAGAAAAATGCCATCCTAGAATTGCTGGACCAAGTGGACATATTTTTTCGTCATAAAAAGTACACCTGGTTTAGAAATGTTCTTAGTTTCATAAATTAAAAAGAAAAAAACATTACATATTCTGCATGGCCACTGATCTGATATTTTTACTGAGGTTCCTTCCTCCCTACTCTACCAGTCCAGGTCTGAGTTATCAAAGAAGTTCCCCTGGAGCTAATCATGCTGGTTACAGCAGTATCTCAGCTCCACTGTGTGTCTCAGGAGTATGAAAAAGGCTACAGAAAATCACCTTATCCTGAACACAAGCCAAAGATTCTACTTTAAACTTCCTTTCCAGTTTTATGTTTCCTTGCTGCAAGTGTAATGGAAGTTTATTGGAGGCAAGTTTTGACAGAGGTTCAAACTGATGACAAATCATACTATGAAGTGATGTTTCATTGTTAGTGTAGAAATAAAAGTGGAACGAGTTGGGTTTAACCTGGNGACAAATCATACTATGAAGTGATGCTTCATTGTTAGAGTTGGGTTTAACCTAAGGCATCGAAGGCTTAAGGTCCCATCCATGGCTGTTGTTTACCATTCCTGGTATCAACAGAGGCAGAGATACCCCCAGAGCTGTTCTTTGGAAGCACCTATTTCTCCTCCTTCACCACACAGGTGCTTAAAGGACTATTTGAAATGAGTGCAACTTAGTGGAGATGAAACAGTCTTGTGTGCTGTCTGCCAGTGTCACTGGGCAAGTTTTGGCTTTTAATATTTTGTATGAAACTTGTTATAAAATTGCAGATATTATTCATTGGTCTGTGCTGTGTTAAGCTGGGTCTTTGGGTGCTTAAAGACAAAATGTTTCCTCTTAGTGTGAGCTGCTGGAGGTGGTGACCACACTTGAGTGTCCTTCCTAGACCTTTACTCTTAGATTTCTTTGGCACAATCAGAACATGTCTGCACATCCCGTGTCTAGAAGAAGCCAGTCCCTCATGGTTGTATTTAATACTTCAATTGTAATGTGTTTATTTACAGAACTATTAAAAAAACCACTCCATTTTGTTAGTTTATTGGGTTGTCTCAAGATGATCAGCCCTCTACACAGTCACTCACTGATACAACATGGAGCAGGAGCTTGTCTTCACATTACTGTGATTCAAACAAGAATTGATCTCTTCTGTCTCTAGATAAAACTTCCCATCAGTCCCAACGGGACCCTGAGCAGGGAACATCATGTGGGCACAACAAGGATCTCTGTGTTCTAGCAAGGCCACCCCCCCGCCCCTTTTCATTTCATCCACTATTAACAAAGTAGTTTATATCTGTATCCCATCACTGCTGAAATTGCAATAAAACCCAGGAATTTGGGGGTTGGCTCTTCTCAGTCATGCACATTGATGTAAATTAACATGAGCAGTGCTGCTGGGAGCTGAGGTCCAGCTGCAGCCAGCACAGTCCTAAGGTGCAAAAGGTGCTAAGAAGAGGTACGATTGGGAACAGGAAGGCTTGAGAGGTCAGAACCCTTTCATCATTCTGAAAGTTTGTGCCATCTTCTACTTTTTTTGTGGTTAAAACGTGAGAGATGATGCTAAATACAAGCTAAAGAGACCAGGACCTTCATATTTCTAAACAAGGGGATGAATCTTCAGGTGTTTGTGTTTTTCCAGAGGTTTCAGTCCTGCTCCAAGCCCAAGGTATTCATGTTTTTCCTCTGATGTCTGTAGACACAATCTTTATCTACAACAGGGGATGATGACAGCGGCCAACTTCTATGACAAGCTTGGAGTCTATCAATGTAAATATACCCTGGAAGCAGGATGTTCTAGGGCTTTTATTAGTATTTCAAAAACTCAATATTAGTCCATCCCATTGCTCCAGATCTACCTGTCACCTTTTCATAAGGGATCTGCTCTAGCCTCCCAAGATCATAATTTGCTCTCATATTTGCTTCCCGTGACATCTATGTTACGTGACCACATTCTGTGGGAGAAACATCTGCCTAATTTAGGTTGTCCTGATAACCTGATGGATGGTTTCACTCTTGTCCACTAATTCTTTTATTTGAGGAATAGTCAATACTAGTTCTCTTCCTTAGCCTTTCCTCTTTAGACCTGATTAGACATCTATCACCTCAATGGAGTTTTTTCTGCCTCCTTTGTTTCTGGATAGACTGGATCCATAATTTATCAGCCTCAGTGTCCTCCACTGTACACATTCCACTTTTATCCCCTCTTTGTTTGAGACAGAGGAATGCAGTAGAGGTGCACTGTGTGGTTCATGTGGCGATGTGTACTGGTGGAGGACTTGACAATGTTAGATTTGTGGTTGGACTTGATCTTCAAGGTCTTTTCCAACCTGAACAGTTCTATGATTCTGTTTTACATTTTGTGATTGATTCCTTCCTAGTAATTCCCAGCATTGCTGGAGCTCTCTTGGCTGAGATCTCAATCAACTCTGTATTTCTCTTTAATGCAGAATATGCGGTGATGAGATAGACGGTGGTACCATGACCATCCAGAAAGCCATACAACTTCTGTGCTCCTCCGATGACAAATACCAGGCCATGGGTGCTTACTACCTCCAGCACACCTGCTTCCAAGATGAGTCGGCCAAGCAAGAGGTGAGCAAACTCCTGCAGCACTCTGCTGTCACACTGGATCAGACGGCACAAAAAATGGATTAAACTGGTTTTCTTCAGTAGGATTCATCCATAGGTCCTCTTAGTTTTCGTGATGGAGCCTCATACTTCATTAATCACACTCAGGAATTAATTAAGTAGGTTTTTCAACTATTAATAGCCACTTTCTCTTAATACCAGGCCAGTCAGGATTTTAATGTAGGGGATTAGTTCCCAGGAAGCAGAAGAGACTGTGGCCACTTTATTCCCATAAACCTGCAGTGACACAGACTGAAAAGTTTTGGCCGCACAGGAGCAGCCATGCAGATGCAGTGTCCTCTTTTGCATGCAGTTCACCTTCTATGACAATGTGACTCATCTACTGGATGAGGAAAAGGCTGTGGATGTAGTCTACTTAGACTTCAGTAAAGCCTCTGACATAGTTTCTCACAGCATTCTGCTACAGAAACTGTCACCTCTGGCCTGGACAGGTCACACTCTCCTGGGTGGAAAACTGGTTGGATGGAGGGCCTAGAGAGTGGTGGGAAATTGAGTTAAATCCAGCTGGAGGCCAGTGACAAGTGGGGTTCCCCAGGGCTCAGTGCTGGGTCCAGCCCTGTTCAATGTCTTCATCAATGACCTGGATGAAGGCATCAAGAGCTCCCTTAGCAAGTTTGCAGATGACACTAAGCTGGGTGGAAGTGTCGATCTGCTGAGGGTAGGGAGGCTGCAGAGGGATCTGAACAGGCTGGATCCATGGGCTGAAACCAATGGGATGAGGTTTAACAAGG
>WAAB01018663.1:28811-79395 GCA_013389865.1 Piaya cayana | reverse complement strand
CCTCAAGCTCCACCAGGGAAGGTTCAGTCTGGACATTGGGAATTTTTTTTTCTCAGAAAGGGTGATTGGGCACTGTCAGAGGCTGCCCAGGGAGGTGGTTGATTCACCTTCCCGGGAGGGGCTTAAAAGATGGATGGAAGAAGTGCTGAGGGACATGGTTTAGTGTTTGATAGGAATGGTTGGACTTGATGATCCTGGGAGTCTTTTCTAATCTGGTGATTCTGTGATTCAGTTGGATCTGGTTCCACAGGAATCTTTTGCTGTCTTAGAGCTGCAGTGTCAGAGCCAAAGAAGCTTGCCGTAAATCCCATTGTGTTATTCATCGTGCACTCCTCAGTGACATTTCACACATTTTCAGGCATTTCAGCCATTTTCAGCCATCTAAGTCAATAGGTTAATTAGTGATAGGATAAAAAGATATCTGATCAAGCAGAAACCCTTCTTATAGGGATGTTTATTTTTCTTCCGCTCCTACTCTCCAACTACCAAATTTATGCCAATATGCAGCAAAAGGGGCAGTCTCAAAGATGTATCTCCCTCAGCAAGATTGTCACAGAAGTTTATCTCCATCTTGGCATGTTTGCAGTCATGCAAACATGGGTTTCTCCAGCTGCCATCCCTACAGAGGTGGCTTTCCATTTCCTGGCACAAGAGTGGAGTTGGACATGCTGACACGATACAGGGATGTACCTCTGCCCTTGCTGTGGATGAATTGAGTGCGGGCATCCCAGCCCACATTGCAGTCGCTAATTGCGGGTTGGCCACACCCTTTGTTACCGTTGAAAACACTGAGCCTGGCCTGTCCCATCACTTCCCAGAACTATGTGTCAGAGCAAGTATGTGAGTCATCCAAGCACACGGCTTGTTTTCTTTCTTTTCTAAAAGGTGCTCATTCATTTTCTATTGTCAGCAAATCTCCAGCCCATGGGTTGGTTTGTGCCAGGAGGGGCTCCATCTGGGATCATGTCCTCAGGAGACCTGGTACAGAATACATCCCAGAGCAGGAACCCTCACCACTCGGAGAGCTCAGCTGGAGGAATTTGCTTTCCAACCTTCCTGGCATGTGTGTGGTGTCCTGCAGGTTGGGACTCATAATTCTTTCTGATGCTGCCCCAGCTGAGAGCCAGAGCGTGGCTCAGTGCTGTTTCTGGCTGACCTTGAGGGTGTTTATACTGTGCTGTGACCACCTCTTTAAGCTCAGCCTGTGATTTCAGGATGCAGATAAATTACCACATTGTGTCATTACATCGCTGTACGTGGCCACTTCATATAGGCAGAACCATATTTTCCCCTGATGCAAACTGTTCGAGGTAGGTGAAAGTTTGTGGGAGCAAGCAATTTACATCATCAAAGGACTTAGTCCATGCCCATTACTCATAGACACCCACTTCTGGAATTTAAGCTGCAACCTCAAGGCCAGCACCTTTGTGCTCATGACCTATGGTCTGAACCACACATGCCATCTGCAAGCTCCAGACATCCTTTATTGCCAGGGCTGCTCTTCCAGCTCCTCTGTCGACTCGTTGCATTGCCAGGACAGTTCTAGTTGTCCCTGTCATGTTCTGTACACCATGCTGATGAGAGCATGTCTTTCCTTGTACAGGTCTATCGGCTGGGGGGTATCGCCAAGCTCGTCGAGCTGCTCCGCAGCACAAACCAGAACGTACAGAGGGCAGCAGCTGGAGCCCTGCGAAATTTGGTCTTCAAGAATCCAACCAACAAGATAGAAACCCGGCGGCAGAACGGGATAAGGGAGTGTGTGAGCCTCCTACGGAGGACAGGGAACACTGAAATTCAGAAACAACTGACAGGTACACAGCAAGGACCATGCTCCTCCCCGCCTGTGCTCTGTGTTGCTCCAACATGCAAAGGCCATGGTGCTGCCATCACACAAAGAAGATGTTTTATGCTCCTGTCCCACCAAGTGGCAATTGAAAACACAAGGCAGAGGGGGTCCTGGCCCTTTGATGTCCCCTAAGGGTTCCTCACATTCTATGTGTCTGTTGGGGAAGCACCTGCCCTGAGTTTCCCCACACAGCTGTAGTTACCNAAGGGTTCCTCACATTCTATGTGTTCATTGGGGAAGCACCTGCCCCCACAGCTGTAGTTACTCTGCCATTCCCATGCCTTCCGACACCCCTGTCCCCCATGCTTCCCCTTCCCCTTGGCTTGGATGGCCAAGCGTGCTGGCAATCCCAGGATGGCTGGGCAGGTTATCTCAATGGCATCCCACCTTCTCCTGAAGGAACTATGCAAGTTTGTCAATGCAGATCACATTGAACTATGACTGAGATTTTTTGTGCAAGTCTTTACAAGGTCCTTGGGGAGACTCCTTTCCCCTTGCAATCTAAAGGTAATAAACACCAATTCTGAGAGGAGGGAGGACGCTTAGATGTCCACCTCCACGTGATACCATTCTCCTGGTTCCCATCCTGCCTGTCTCCCACAGGGATGAAGAGGGATGAGGGTTTGGGGCAGACTCTGAATCCTTAGTTCAAAGAAGGATGAAGAACAACTTTGTTGCGAGATATCATTCTGACCTAAAGAAAGTATCTAATGCACGGTGACCCTCTACTTGAGCTTGTCTCCCACCTGCTTCCTAGGACTGCTCTGGAACCTCTCCTCCACCGATGAATTAAAAGAAGAGTTGATACAGGAGGCTCTCCCCGTCTTGACAGATTGTGTTATCATCCCTTTTTCTGGCTGGTCTGATGGCAGCTGCAATAGGACAAGAGAAATTATTGACCCAGAAGTATTTTTCAATGCTACAGGGTGTTTGAGGTGAGTCATCAAGCAGAGACTTACGGTAGCTTGTGCCTGTTGACAGGAGGTGAAGCTGTCTTAATCCTCTTTCAATAAGCTAAAGACACACTTGCTGCAACTGTACAAGTAAAAACCTCCTCCTGAGAAAGTTTTTCTGACTAAGAGAAGGTGTAGAAATAATTACATGTAAAACATTTTTCCTGGTAACATTTTTTTTGAAGCAAGTTTGTTCTTCCTAAAGCTCTGCTCAAAAAATATAATTTGCTTTGTCATGGGAAAGCTGCAGTCTGAGTTGACAGAGCTCAGCTCAGACCAGGGAACTTTTACCCTTAAACTTTTGAGGCTTCCAGAGAAAATTTTGGTTGCTAGAAAACACAGTGGTTGAGGTTTTGGGTGAAAAGAAGTGGGGAAAGCAAGGAATTTCCCACAGATTTTAGTAACAATTATAGTACAGAGCAGTCCTGTTGCCCTGGATTTTTCCTGGCTCCTTTCATCTGGCAGGTCAGCTACAAGACAGGAGGTGCAGATTGAGCCCAGAGTAGTTTATTTTTTCACAGGGAAGCCAGAGTCCTTTTGTAGAGGATCTTCGCCCTGACTTGCTGTTTCTCCTACCATCCTCCTCCACTTGGATGCAAGCTTCTTGTCTCACTGGGAACAAGTTGGGGGGGTGGGGAAGGGGGGGGAATGCCCTGTATAATTAGGTACTTTCATCAACTGAAGCTCTCCCTGAGGGAGCGCAGCACCGACCGCACCCTCGCCAGACATGCAGCTAGTAGGAGCTGTATCTGCTTATGAAATGAAGTGGGTGAACACAGTAAGGGCCTTTTGAGATGTGATACTATCATCTTCTGTGACTGGGAACCCTGTCTGAAAGATAGCAAGTGCTATCTTCCCTGTCTATCCCCTTCCCTGTCTTGGAAGACACCTTCCCTGTGCAGTTGTGCACTGGGATGTGTGGTGGAGGTTGCCTAGAGGTGCTCCAGTTTTATGATCATCTCAATTCACCAACGCCATGAAATAGCCCATCAAAATGAGGGAAAGAATACAATGATAGCTTGGGAAAGGAGTTCTGCATGGAGTTTAGCTGTAGGAGGCTGTCTCCTAATTACACTCTGTGGCAGTAACATCCAACACCTCAGTGAAGACTGCCCAGGGCAGGTCAGGAGGGAGCTCAAAAGGCTGAGGAGAGCAGGGGTGGGGAGCAGGGCAGTGAGTCTGAAGCCCCTTCTCCGAGCTGGAGCTGCTCTGACTCACTGCCTTGCTACATCATAACACAGAGATGAGTGCAGCCTCGGTTTGCCCTGGGCTGAAGCCATTGCTGCTCAAGCATTTCTGGATTGCAGATGAATTAATGTTAATGAGGAGGCTGCAAATCACAGTGAACATCAAATCCAGTTCTGGAACGCCTGGAGTGAATATCTCACAACGACTGCCAACCTCTCTTTCTTTTTCATTTGCAAGCTACAAGACAATAAAACAGGGAAGAAAAAACCCAACAAAACAACAAAAAAATAATTTCCTGTTACTGGAAAAACTCCCCTGTCCTGGCAGCAAAGAGTGCTCAGGAGCACGTTACAACATCATAAACTGGTCAGTCCCTCTGGTCAGAGCGATTGCTGCTTGCAGCATCTCTGCTCTCCTTTCCCACGCAAATATTGCTGTTGATCCTGCATAGCTCCATGCTTCCAACCATATGCACCTTCCTGGTTTTCACAATAATCCCAGATAGCCTTTATTCATTTCTTCTCTTTGGAAACACCTCCAAGGAGGTGACAAGTCTGGGTAATGTCACATGTACTGCCTCTAAGGCAAAATATTGCTGATAGTTACTCTCACTAGGAGGTTGTCTTCTCTGCAGAGCTCCTTAACAGGACCCTTTCCTAGATGAAGTCAATCCTAAAGAGAGCTCCGCACCAGTGCAGTCCTACAGAAGGCCCCCAAACTGAGAGCAGGCACCAGCCTTCCTGAATCTGAAAATACCCTTCAATTCAATTACAGCTACAGCCAGAACTCATAGAGACTACCAAGCGAACCCAATTAATCCTCTCTCTTCCTTCTCTCTTGACACACTCTGCAACGGCTTTCTCTAGAAACTTGAGTTCTGCAGACATGGGGCGCCAGACCATGAGGAATTACCCTGGCTTGATCGACTCAGTCATGACTTATACCCAGAACTGCGTGGCTTCTAACCGACCTGATGATAAGGTACCACATGCTCACCCCGAGCTGTTTCCTAGCGTTCAGCCCCCTAGTTAAGAATTGTTACTTGGAGGAATATATCAAAATCCCTTTCAAACAAGCATGAGAGGGGACTGGACTCTTTATGGCTGCTCTTGTCCTTCCAAGTCCCAGTGTGATCTCTTGTAGAATTGGAAGTTCTCTGTGCTCTGGGCCTGAAGGAGAGCTGGCTTTTACAATTTCCCTTTACCAAACACAGAGATACAGAAAAATATTTTGGCTCCTGAGCCTTCAGCATGCTTTTCTCCTTTCCCCTCCCAACTTGGTATCCTTCCAGCATCTTAACCTCCATCTCTTGCTCTTCCCACTGCCACACCTCTTCATCCAGCAGGATCCAAGTATTTAAGCCCCAGATCAGCATCACATTCAGCAAGAAGCTGGGAGCTGGCATCTTGCTAGCAGTCCCCTGGCTGTGACTCTGATTGCTTTGTGCAAGCAGCAATTACCTTGGATAAAAAAGTATTCATGGTCACATTTTCAGGATTTCTATATCTGCGAAACCAGCTTAAAGGACTCACTGCCCTGCAAAGTGCCAAAATTATTTCTTACGAGCTCAGGGTTGAGCAAATCCTCTTTTGGGGATGGTCTTTGCAAGAAGACCACTTTCCACAGCACATACTAAACACAATTGTTTGAAAGTGTAATCATGTGTTTTGGTGTTGGTTACAGGTATTTAGTGAAAATCTCCCTTGCTTTTTACATTGGGCACCGATATCCAGGTGAAGGAGGCTTAAAAACCTCTTCTTGTTAAAACATGTCCCCTAATTTGTACCTGTGACTCCAACAAAGTCACTGGAAGTTGACTGTGGGAAGAGGAAGAATTTGAAATTTCATGATGGACAGTTTGATAAAATCACCACTCATGTTCTTTCCCCATTATCAGCTTGTCTATGGCAGTGGGAACTAACAAAGTTCACAGAGTCAGTCAGCTCACTGACATCCATGGAATAGCAACTGAGTACTTGACCTTCACTGATGTCTATGCTACCTCCTTCTCCCTTCCCATCCATTGCTACCTTAAGCAGGGTCAGGAGTGCATGCAGCAAAACTGATAGAAGGCTAATTATGGTACAGAGTATGTCCCCTCTGTAGCTATAGTAGGTGCTGCTCTCTATTTTTCTGCCTAACGTGATGCTTGCATTTTTATTCTGGGGGTCATTTCAGTCTGTGGAGAATTGCATCTGCATCCTGCACAACCTCTCCTACCGCCTGGATGCTGAAGTTCCCAACAGATACACCCAGCTCAACCACATGGCCCGGAGTGTTTACATGGACAAAACTCTCACAGGCTGCTTCAACAGCAGGAGCGGTAAAATGGAGGTAAGATGTGTCAAAGAGGGGTTGGAAATGGGATGTTCATCCCCAGACAGGGGCTGCAAGCGAGGAGCAGGAGCTGAGCTTCCAGTTTCTCCTCTCCTTGTAGAATGATGAATATGGTGTCCCCCTTCCTGAGGAGGATTTTAAACCCAAAGGACCCAGCTGGCTCTACCACTCTGATGCCATACGCACCTACCTGTCCCTGATGGATCAGAGCAAGAAGGATGCAACCCTGGAAGCTTGTGCTGGAGCTCTGCAGAACCTCACTGCAAGTCGAGGGCTGGTGAGTCATCCTTTTCCCTTCACATGTGCTCGGTCCAATGTGTCAGGACCTAACAGGAATCAGAAAGGAAAATGCCCTCCTAAACCACAGGGCACTATTGCAGGTCATTCTACAGTGGCTGCTCCAGCTGAGGAATTTACTGAGGTCAAAGACTGGGTCTTGTGGAGGGCTATAATCATCATTCCAAGGGGCTGTCCCAGATCCATACACTTTCCAAGGGCTCCTCTAGGTTGGTGGCATCACCAGCACCTACTGCTATTGGCTCCCTCCCCACAGGACACCAGTGAGGATGCGCACAGATGTGCACATGTGGACAGATGTCATTAAAGGAGAGGGAAAGGATGTGCGTGTGCCACCTCCCACATGTGTTTTTTAAGTGGGAGGTGGCTCTAATAACAGGGTGGGTTGTGCTGTGGATTGTGGCTTGTCCTCACATCAGAGCTGCTTGTAAGATAGCTCTGATGGATGTCCTAACCTGTCAGCATGGCAGCGAGGAGGTGACACGGGCTGCGTGACGCTGTGGGGATTGTAGGAGCTGGGGTATGGTGAGGGCCACTCTGCTGTGGCTGATGTCATTACTGTGGACGTGCCCTCACAGGCTGCCTTCATGGGGACAAACCTCAACTTGTCAGTTTGTGTCAAACTTCACCAATTCCAATTTAAATAAGGTGGCTGGGGAGATAAAGAGATAATTATTTCATATGCAGGAGAGGTGCGTCACAGGTACCAAGCGTTCCACCCAGAAACATGGAGTGACTCACGAGAGGAGACTTTGCTGCTAGGACAGCACTAACCTGCCAGCTCTGATTCCCTGGGAGCTTTTGTTGCAAACCTTTCAACATGAAATACTTTGGGAACTACTTTTTTTTAAAAAAAGTTTAGCTAAGCTGCNTTTTTTTTTTTTTTTTAAGTTTAGCTAAGCTGATTCACTAACAACGAAGTGGAGAGAGGTTGTCACAGCATGAGTAGAACTGATTGGAGAAACAGGACTGGAGGTACATGGAGATGAAGAACCTGAAAGAAAGAAACATCATTGCAGAAGAATTTCTTTTGGGCAAGGGGGGAAGAAAACAAACAAACAAAAACCAGCTCTGACAGTAACTTATTTCAGCATTCTGGTAGGGAATGTGTGGCCAGCAGGGAGGGAGGGGAACCTGCACCTCTGCTCTGCTCTTGTGAGACCTCACCTGGAGTCTTGTGTCCAGTTCTGGAGCCCTGAGCATAGGAAGGACATGGATCTGTTGGAGCAAGTCCAGAGGAGGCCACAGAGATGGTTCGAGGGCTGTTACACCTTCTGCATGAGGACAGGCTGAGAGAGTTGGGGTTGTTCAGTCTGGAGAAGAGAAGGCTGCGAGGAGACCATAGAGAAGCTTCCAGTGCTGAAAGGGGCTCCAGGAAAGCTGGGAAGGGGCTCTTGATCAAGGAGTGCAGGGAGAGGAGGAGGGGAAGAATGGTTTTCAGCTGAAAGGGGGGAGATTGAGACGAGATCTTAGGAAAAAATGTTTTCCCGTGAGGGTGAGGAGACCCTGGCCCAGGCTGCTGCTCCATCCCTGGAGGGGTTCAAGGCCAGTTTGCATGGGGCTGGGAGCCCCTGATCCAGTGGGAGGTGTCCGTACCCATGGCTGAGTTTTCTGCCATGTGAAGGAAAGGGAAAGTAGGGACAAGCTTACAAAGCTTACTAGAACCCTTTATCTTATAGAGGAGAGCCCTGAATCTCTTCTCAACCTTAACTTTACATATCTCATTCCTGCTGGTGTGAATCTGTAACATGGTACTTGTGCCTCCTGGATCATGGGAGGGAAATTTCATCTCAGCTACAGAAAAAGGATTGCATTTCATCCATTCCTTCAATTCCCATGTCACTGTTGATAAACATGTGTGACAAATATGGTGTGACAATCTCCAGCAGCTGAGAGGTTCAGTTTAAACTCCATCAAGAAGAGGGGAATTTGTTCAGGGTGTGTTTTTAACATCCATGAACACTCATTTGCATTGGCTATATACTGAGATCTTCTAAATTTATATAAGCAAGCAGAAGATTGGGATCCAGGATGCGTATTTTTAGATCTTCAGCGTGTTTTTTAAAGGTATCATCAGCTGTTCCTCTTTCAAAGGATCCTGTTATTTGTGGCATGGCAGGGGCCTGCAAGGGCATTGTGTAGGGCAAGGGCAACAAGGACATGAAGGTACAACTTCTCCAGTTTATGGGACTATCAGTTGGGTGAGCAACTGTCCCCACTCAGGTTCCAGTAAGAGGATAGAAACACCACTTATAACACAGATGAGAGACTGACTTTGTAAATGTCTGTGGAGAAGAGGGGTAAGTGACAAAGCAAAGTGGGATTATGGCAGCAGAAGAAAGTATTATACAGATGTTTATTTTATACTGTAGCCATGTTTTTCTGGCCACATGCATAATTCCATTTGTGTCCTTCTGGCATTAGAAGTCACGAGACATCTCTGTTCTGTCTCCTAGATGTCCAACGCAATGAGTCAATTGATTGGTTTGAAGGAGAAAGGTTTGCCTCGCATAGCACGGCTCCTCCAGTCCAACAGCTCTGAAGTTGTCCGGTCTGGGGCTTCTTTGCTGAGCAACATGTCCCGACATCCCGTTCTCCACAAAACTATGGGTAAGCAACTTCCACCACAGTGGATCCCAGAACAATATCTCGTTTCTACCTCTCTAATATCTGCCCACCTCACTTTGTAAAGTTCACAATATAAACTGACCAGGCTCTGAAATTGGGCAAAGTGATGTCACCTCTTTTGGCTGAAAGGACAATTACAGGTAATATCTGTAGGCTTAATTAATAAATGGTGTGCTACCTCGAGGTCTCTACAAGCACCTGGTGTGCTTTACTGATAATGACAAACCCGCAGGATCATGAGTATGATAGTGTTTTGGGAAATGATTTGGACTTTATTACCCATGACCAATACCATTGCCCTTCCTGAGGCCTGCAGCACTCATTTCGTTTCTGAAAATCAAGTGATGACTCTTGTGCCATCACTGTCCAACATTAAAACCTCCTTCTAGAGGAAGTTATTGCATTGAATTGTGCTAATATAAATAATATCATTCACTTGTGCTAGGTTTTATTTAAATGTTCATTGGAACATTCCATCTCTAGCTCACCAGGTGCTCCCAGATGTATCACGACTCCTGTCATTCCAGTCTGGAAATACTAACAGCTATGGAGAGATCATGACATCAGCTTGTTACACTCTGAGGAACCTCATCATGTCCAATCCACACCTGGGAAAGTCTTACTTGACAAGCAACATGCTAAATAATGTAGTAAGCCTGTGCCGAAATGGGTGAGTTTGAGGTGGAAGCATGGAGAGGGTCGTGCACGGACATTTCTGAGCCTGCGCACTCTGTGCAAATCCAGATTAACCCCAGAGCCTTCCAAACATCCTTCCCTTGTGCTTATAAATCGAGTATGCTGAAAATTTCTAGCATGTTGGTAGACACAAATCCTCAGCAGTGGTACGAGAATCTAGGGTGGTATTTGTAAAAGAGTCTCAGGAAATTTGCTGGCTGATTTTGTGTTTGATAGGAATGGTTGGACTCGATGACCCGGTGGGTGTCTTCCAACCTGGTGATTCTATGATTTTATGATTCTATGATTTTGAAGAAATCATAAAAGGAACTGAAGGATCAAAATCTTAAAATGTAGTCAAAATTCATCTGTCAAGGCAGGGGATGTCACTACGTGGCCTGACTCCCCAATATCTGGGCTTCCCACTCACAGCTTCTTGTGAACCTTATCATGAAGGTCAGGTCTGAGTGTCAAGCCCTGCTGATACACTGTGATGGTGCCTTGCTCAGGTTTGTTGGCTTTCTGTTGGAACATCCACCTCAGGTGGCAAAGATGCAGCTATGATGAAGCATACACACACACACACACACACACACGCATGCGTCTACCTGTTTGTCTATCTCTTATTAGAAGCACCTCTTCTGGTCCGCTCACTTGTATTTTATAACAACTGAGCAATCTCAACATATTTTATCAATTTCTCTTTTAGGACTTGGTTTGGGTTTTGCTGATAATAGTTGTATCCTGCTTGTTATCCAAAGTCTTCACAACCCTGTAAAAAGCTGGTTACCCCTTGCTGAATAATGTGTTCACTTCTGCCCAAATTGGTGTTTAACTTAGTCTTTGACCAGGTATTCTTCTTCCTGGACTTTGATCTCTCCTATCACCTGTCTTTGCTCTAGAAAACCTTATACAAGTAGCCCATTGTTTTCTGTTTTGAAAAGACAGTCACATAAGTTCTCCATTGTCCTTTGATAAACCACCTACAAGGTGCCACTTGTTTCACAGTAGCAGAGAGACATTCAGTTATTAGAAGAGTCCTCCTTGTTTAGTTTGGACCTCAGCCTACAAACATCCGTCATTTCACTGTTTTTATACTCTTCCACTCTACAACAAGCCCAATTAACACGATACCCAGCCCTCTTCTAAGTCTTCCTTGTTTTGAATCAAATTAACTTCTACCTAAAGTCCCGCTTTGGATCCCTCAGACCAGTCGTCAGCTAATTTGCTACTTCAACAAGGTGTTACACAACTGGGATTGTGTGCAGCTTAATTGTCTTGACTGGTTTGTGCGATGAGCTTTGTTTGCAATGACTCACTAAACTGTGAGGAGTTACTAAACCCTTGAGATAAATTCAGTGGGTTCCTCCTGTCTTTATCATTAATTCCTTCTGAGAAAGCCCCTAGTTCTTCCGTTGTCCAAAAATGTGATTTGTCCTTTTCTTCCATTATTCATTTCTGTGCTCAAAGACTTTTATACTGTTCAATTCCTATGAAACAGTGACAACAATTTACAGCCAGTATCAATCTCAGTCACTCAAGCCACTTCATTTTAGGCTGTTCCCATAAAGCACATGTGGAAGTTATCTCCCCTCCGGTGACTTGGACACCTGGTAGTTCACAAGTTAACTAAGTTTTCCCACTTCCCTGTTTAGTCTGTGTATATGAACAAGAAATTTTAGGGTGGGATTTGTCCAGTCCCACATCATAAATGGAGCTTCACCAGCTCCATTCTACACCTCTACTGGGGGCTGTGTCCTCAGGTAGATGCAAACCCCATGCTCCCCACACTGGTGGTGAATATGGTGAGTCCCACACTGTGAACCTCCTCCTTTGCAGCACCACATCCAACATAAATACAGAACAGAGAAGGGCTCAGTAGTGACCAAACAGCCACAAAGAACACTTTGCCATGTTGCACCTTGTTAGTGTTTTGCAGAGATTTCCTTGTTAATCTGCCTCAGTTTCCCTGTGAAAACACTTCCCTCACCTCAAGCATGGGTCTAGGTTGCCCAGAGCAGTGGTGGCTGCTCCGTCCCTGGAGGTGTTCAAGGACAGGTCCCTGCCCATGGCAGAGGTGGAACTGGATGGGCTTTGAGGTCCCTTCAAATCCAAACGATTCAATCATCCTGTGATTCTGAGAGTGGTTTTGGTTTGGTTGGATTATGTCAGTAGTGTCTCCCTGGCACGTGCTTCTGCCACGAAACAAACATTTCTTTCCCTCTATTTTTTAATTACTCTCTCATTCCATTTGAAACTGTAAATCATTTGTTTAATAAGCTGGAACCATTTTGTATTCGTAGGGCTTCCAGGTTACGGAGAAGTAAGTTTGGATCTTCTCCTTTCCCATGCTCTTCTCAAAGTTCAACCAGCACTCCTCAAAGCTGAGGTTTCTTTTTCTGGATGTTTCTTGTAGCTGTATTCCAAGTGAAAGGCATCAGTGGTTCAACAGTTTATCTGATGGCTGTGGTTTCTTCTCCTTCGTGGAGCACCTCAATTAAATAATCGTCTCAGTCTCCTGTATATATCCTCATCTGTGACACAGGCTTTGTAGTGATGGTTGTGTTCATTCCCTCTTTGTTATTTATACTCCAAGTCATCTTCCTGCTTTTTCTGGTGGTGTTTCTGAACGTCAAACTATTGTTACCCAATTATTATTATGTCTGATGTCTTTTTCATCTTTCTTCTCCAGCTATCTGAAAATATTCTATTCTACAATTCTATCATCTATGATTCTATCATTCTATTCCTCTGTTCATTTTCAAGTGACATTATTTCACTGGTAAATTTATAATTTTTCTCAATATTTCTACTGACCACACTAAGAGGTTTTCTCCAAAATCTCTTTCAGTAACTCCAGAGCATTAGGTTTGGTAACCTTAAAGCATTAGGTCCGCAGTTCATCTCACAATCTCTTTTTCTCTGTTTTCTTGACATTTCTCTCCATTCACTTTTCAAACCTCTTACATCATATAATTTCATTCTGCAGTTGAATTCTACAAAACTATTTTACCAAAATTAGTCTTTCAAGAAACTTGGGCCTTTCATAGAATCATAGAAGCATAGAATCATGGAATCATAGAAGAGTTTGGGTTGGAAGGGACCTCAAAGCCCATCCAGTTCCAGTCCCCTTCCATGGGCAGGGACACCTCCCACTAGATCAGGTTGCCCAAGGCCCATCCAACCTGCCCTTGAACATCTCCAGGGATGGGGCAGCCACCACTTCCCTGGGCAATATATTCCAGTGCCTCACCACCCTCACTGTGAAGAAATTAATCCTTATGTCTAGTCTAAATCTGCCCCCCTCCAGTCTATCCCCTTTGCCCTTTTTCCTGTCACTCCAAGCCTTTGTGAACAGTCCCTCCCCAGCTTTCTTGTAGCCCCTTCAGGTACTGGAAGGTCACTCTAAGATCTCCTTGGAGCCTTCTATTCAGGCTGAACAACTCCAACTCTCTCAGCTGATCCTTGTATGGGAGGTGCTCCATCTTCGTAGCCTCCTCTGGACCCATTCCAGCAGCTCCATGATATCAATTCCAACAGCTCTTCTTGATATCAATTGATATCAATTTTATGAACTTATGATATCCTGAAGAAGTCCTTCATCCAGGAATTCCTTGGCATCTCCTGGAATATAACATAAGGTTCTTGATAGTTTTGTCCTTTGAGGAAGCCTTATTTCCCCCACTATTTGATGTGCATGTACAAAAACCTCATCTTTTGTGCTGCCCTCAAACTTCCCCCCAGCCTTACCCTCTCCTTCTGATTAGGATCTTGTTCATGTTTTATGTGATTTAAAAGTTTATTTTGAAGACTGCTGCCACTGCAACCAGTGATGTCTTCTTTGTTGTCTCTCCACAAATTATTACAAATAATTCTATTTTTAGAAGAGTTTGTCCTTAAAAATCAACTTGGATTCTCAGGTAACTTGTTTTTAAGAAAATTTTCCCCCAAATCATCTCTCCTTGATATTCTACCCCTTATTCTACACTTCAATAGTCACACACTATTCATGGCATTGTTGAAGTTGTGATCACAGCTCCATGAACTTCATGCTTAATCATTTTTATGCTTAATCTTTTTTTCATTTCTTAATTTTTTTCATTTTTTTCATTTTCATTTTTTTCATGCTTAATCTTTTTACATCTAACCAGTAGCGGCAGGTGCTGTATGAAACAGAGACAGGATCAGTCCTTCAAATTGACAGTGAACAAACCCTTTTGTCTGAATTTGGAAATGGCTCAAGTACCGGATGGTAGTTTGAGAAGAAATATTCTTTTGAGGTGTTCCCTGAAGATACGATGCTGAAAATTCCATATTTTGCATAATTAGAAGCAACGTATATATATAGAAAGATAATTATTCTTACTTAGAAAGAGAGAAACAACATGAAACAACATGAGGTGTTCAAGACTAGAACAGATGGGGCTTTGAGCAACCTGATCCAGTGGGAGGTGTCCCTGCCCATGGCAGGAGGGTGGAACTGAAAGGGCTTTGTGGTCTCTCCCAACAAAAACCATTCTATGATCCTGTGATTCTAACATATTCTTAAAAAAGAGTGTCAAAGGCACACACTGACCATAGATATCTTTGGATTTATTGCATTTTAATGGTTTTTCAATCGCAAAACAATTTTTCTGCCACAAAATCCTTTTGAAACACATTCATTTTGGCAACAGGGCATAGGATGTTTACAACCAGTAAAGTGGTTTTGGAACAAAATCTAGATTTCCTGTACTAAAACATTGCTCAAGGATTTGTGAATAGCCTCAGCTCTCCCAATCCTCCTCACAGCACTAACGCAGATGAGCTGCACAATCCTCTTGGACCTAAAACCCAGGTTAAATTTGCTGGTTTCTTTTGGACTACAGAATCTCTGGTAAAAAGCTCTGTACAAAGCAGAGAAATACCTCCAGATTTACTGGATAAGGTTACATTCCTACCCTCTCATAGGCAGAATTCAGTGCCTGCAGGTCCCAGGCTGTTCTGGTGACCACCCTGTCAGTCCCATTTCTCACAGTCTGATGAGGGCACAATGTTTTGGGAAGTTGGATCATACAGGGAGGGTCCTGAGTCTGGTCTTGTAACTCTTTGTTGTCCTGGCTGAGATAGGCTGGGGCTGTCACACTGAACCCAGACCAGGAGTCTCCCACAGCCAGGACAAGGTCGAGCAGATCAGGAATCATGATAAGAACCAGCAAGGAGGTTTATATCTAGGGTGTCGTATGAAATGTTCCAAAATTATAAAAGGTAGTGCTATGACTCACGGTTTCGGAGCTGTTACGTGAGCAAGTATCTATTAACTTGTGCTGAGTAAGGACTTATGGTTGCAGATGTTGTTATTATGAATGCTCCCATCTCTTCCATCCTCACCAGGCAGCGCGGAGCCCGTTCCTCTGCCGCCCTCCCAAGACATTCGCCCACACCATTCCTACAGACTCCAGGGAAGAGTTGGCACCATTTCCCTTCTCTTTACCTCTCCCAAATTTCATACTCCAGAAACCCTCCTTCAGCTCAGTTCAATGCCCGCTTTTCCACTCAGATCCTCCCATCATTTTCTTCCAGCCCCAGAGTCTGTTGTCACCTAACGTTGCTGAGGGAACATGGATGGTTTTATTGACAGTGCTTCATCAAGTCTAGGTGGCCTCCTGGCTGGAGACAGCCTTACTTAAAGGCTGTTGGCAATGTATGTGGGTTGCTACTCTGTGGCCTGCCACAATTCACTGGGGGTGCTTTCATCTTCCCAGCTCCTGTCCAAAAGCGGCTGAAGCTGCTCGCCTCCTCCTGACAGATCTTTGGTCGAACAGAGAGCTCCAGAGCATGCTCAAGCAGGTAAGGAAAATGCTCCTACTTTTCAGATGACAGAACATCCCTTGTCTTGACTCACTTACTGAAGTCGGTGAGTTCACAAAGGCCACGATTCAGCAGCAGGCAGGGCAGGGGTTGGGTGAGCGTAGGGCACTGGGATGACCACGATGCTCTCAGGACAGGGGCAACCGCTTAAGATCCCAAGCCAGAGGTGGCGAGTCGCAGCCGCAGCCACTGGGACTGACTTCAAGGACTAAGTGGACAGTGGCATGTTTGTGTCAGGCGGCTTGCATCCTGGGGATGATGCTGGCTCAGGAGGGCTCCTCAGTGATGTTCGTGGAGTTGATGCTGTCCTGTGTGCACAGCATTGCTCTGTGCTGGGAACGTGAATGGTTCACACTAGCTTGGGAGATTCCTTTCATTGCAGTCCATCGTGTAGGATCAGCATGTCCCAACAGATCCCTGGCAAGGTTCCTCCTCTCTTCCCCCATTTTCTTCTGTGTCCATAACCCTACCCTGCGGTTAAACCACCCCTACAGTCAGGGTAGTCTTTTAAACCAAGAAGAGGAGTATTTAGGATTTGTTTTGCTCCCCACAACAGAAACTGTGAAACTGTAGAGGCAGGTGGAGAGCAGAGCCAGCTTCCAGCTCCTGGTGGCTTTCTTTGAACAAGCTGGGTTTTTCCAACTCAACAGCAGCAGCACCTGCAGAGAATGAAAGACCAAATTAAAGAGAAGGAGTCACATCCACAAAGGGGAGTACCCTTGGGGCAGGAAGGGAGAGAGTACCTAAATATTGTCCTCATATTGACAGTTAGGGACTTTCTCCGCAGGAGCTTGCGTAGCTTTGCAGCAGGCTTTGCTCAGGAGCCCATGCCAGCTCATTCTGGTGTGACTGAGTCACACAGATGATCATTGCACAGGTTTACATAGACGAGAAGGATGGGAGTCTGCAAGGGTATCTGCATCACACATGTATCTTTGCTGTTCTTTCCAGAATGAGGAATAAGATGAAATAATCAGTGAAGGAAGTAAAAGTTTCCTCTGGCAAAGCTGGGCAAGTCCAGCTCTTGGTGGACAGAAAGCAATGGGAGGAAGACAAAGTCTGTCAATAGGGGTGATGTGTCACAGGCACACAGAGGGAGCGCAGAGGAGGTGGTTTGAATGTGAAGCACAGTTTTCAAGTGCAGGGCAGCTGTTGAAGTGGGGTGGGAGGCTCTCTTTCGTGATAATAGATCGCTATCAGGTTTGAAGCTGATATGCTGTCACTATACTTCCTATATATCTGCTTTTTCAGCAAGGATTTGATAAGAACATGATGGGCTCTTTAGCGGGAACGACCTTCAGGACCCTCTCCTCCAGATTTTAGGAGCCTTTCCAAGTATGTTCAGGCTGCAGGTGAGAATGGGGCCTCCTGCATGGGGAAAGGGCAGGTTTGGGGGTAAAGGAGTGGTACATGAACCCCATGAGCTTTTAGTCATTTTTAATGTCCCCTAAAATGGGTTTGTGAGCTTTTCATCACAAATCTGATCAGTCAAAATGCAAAGCAATTTTTTGATGAAAGGTCAGAAACCACGCAGCTCCTGGGTGCGATGCAGATGTTGCCTGCACTGCACAGCTGTGCTCTTTAGACATGGTCAGTGCAGAGGCCATTGTGCAGGCACAGCTGTCGGCATCGGCTCTGCCTCATGCACCTGTCCTTGCCAAGCAATAACTGCTTAACTGCATTCTATTAAATCCTCTCAGGTGAGCTTCTTCACAAGAAACTCTCAGAGTGTGCTTCAATTCCTGAATTTTGAATAACGTTATCCAGAGAGTGTTAGCAACATGCAGTTAATCCCAGCCCATAGTCTGGTATCAACCACCACCCTAAGGGATGGTTTTGAGTACTTAATAATCATAGAAGCCTAGAATGGTTTGGATGGGGAGGGATTCAAATCCCACACAGTTCCAGTGGGGAGGGACACCTCCTGCTGGATCAGGGTGTACAAATCCCCATCCAACCTGGCCTTGAACCCCTCCAGGGATGGGGGCAGCCACGCCTGCTCTGGGCAACCTGGGCCAGGGCCTCCCCACCCTCACAGCAAAACGTTCCTGCCTAAGATCTAAGCTTGTTGTCAACATTTGGAATTACATGGTGACATCAGAACTATCCTAACAGAGAAGGTATGTTAGAGAAATCATGGGCGGAATACTAAGGTGTAATGGGTTTGATTTTTAGACATCATTATGATGTTTTATTCAGCGTGAAAACAGGACTGAATCTGTAAGGTACTTTTGATTTACAATTCCCACTGACGAGGCAAGTTGTAAGCATTTTGCAACTTTCAAATTTCAGTGGTCTCTATGACAGGGATTCAGATTATTCAGTATGAATCATTTGCTCCCTTCCCTAATGTGCTCTTTGCAACCAGCTTCAGCACAGTCCTGATTTAGGGGGAAAACAGTGCAAAAGCCCGTTTCTCTCCTCTGTCTGGGCACCGACTTCACTTCTTGTGCTGTTGAGATGTTTCCACTGAGACTCAGAGGAGCACACACGTCTGTGGAAAGCTATGGGCAGTAAAGATACTGGGTAAAGGCCAAGAGGAAAGACTAAAAGTTGGGTTTGAATGTAATGAAAAGATTTATTGAATGCTTTAATTACCTGGGTCTTGTTTTTTCTTTGTTTTTCTCCATTTCAGAATTTGGAATTAGCTCATGTCCAGGAAGACAATCCTTTCGCAGTTGCTTAGGATGTTAAAGATGTAGATTGATTCTGAGTTTAACTCGACTGTAAAGAAAACTAAACATACAGATTTCATGTGGATGATATTGATATTTTTAAGCATTTTCTTCTTTTTAGGGGGAGAAGGGACTCTTATTGAGGTTATACTTTCTTGATGTCAATAATTATGGTTTTTTGCAAAGAGTGTGTCTGTGTAACTCTGTGCGTGTCGCTCTGTGTGTGTGTCCAGTCAACACACGTGCACACAGGGCAAGGAGGATCTTCCTTCAGGCACAGTCCCCTGTCTCCCACTGAAAGTCGATGTGAGTTGTGAAGTTTAACCCCCTCACAGAGTTTTGCCCAAATTCCACCTGTCCCATGCACCAAATACTGCCACATTATCAACTTGGTACAACTTATTTTTACCTACAAGTATAAAAATTGCTGATTTTTGGCTGACTACCCCCCTGCATGTGACTGTTACAAACAGATACACACAACCATACTCTTCTTTACAAAGGCTGGTTATTCCTAACAGTTATGAACACGGGCTTCTCTTCTGCTTATGATTTTTTTTCTCCGATGAGCACTTATAGTTATTAGCATTTTCTTTCCTGTCACATGAACTCTTTCTCTCAAGAAGCAAATTGATGTCTGCAAACTCTCTCCCGGGTCTCAGTAACCCTTTCCTGAAGCTATATGTGAGGGGACAGCTGCAACACATCTGCAGAGCATCAATATTACCGGGTCACGAACCACTTTGAGAGCCAGAACAACTCAATCTCTTGACTGTACCTGGACAAAGGTGGCATTTGAGAAGCTGAGCTGGAAACAGGCAAAGTGTTTTTTTTCCCCTGGGATCACTGACTGCCACATAGGACTGGAAAACGTGAGGGACGTGGCCTTTTTAATCACACTTTGTTTTTATTAATATGTGTAAAGAAATAGTATTAATAGGCAAAGGAATGTAAAAAAAAATGTGTGAAGTCAGGTTTGGAAATCTTTTATTTCTCTGTATCTTTAATTGCATGATCACCCTGTGGTGCTGAGGCTGTGATAGGGGACTGCTGAGCTCACTGTAGAGCAGCCCACACCTTATGACAGTAACCGTGTGAAGAAAGAAGCTAACCTTCCTCTCTCCAGAAGAAATATGTCCTCTACCCATCCTCACAAGGGAAACAACTCAGATCCACAGGGAAAGGACAAGCCGAGGATGCATTTCCTGGCTGTCTCACACACATGGTTATTGCTTCTTCAAACTGTGCAGGGTCACAGGACCCTATTTTACAAATATTGGGTGCAAAAGGTGCTTGGGAAGGACGTGTTATGGAGCTGAGTCTAGAAAGGGGGAAACAGCCTCATTTTTTGTGACCGTCAGGCTCAGTTGATGAAATCACTATATCCCCATCCACTTTCCCAAAATGGGGTGATTCGTGCCCACTAAAGAACTATTCATGAAGTTCAGACTTGCTCTGACACGGCTTTAGAGCTGAGAATTGTGAGGGCATTTCACCCCTTCTTTAGGCCATAGGGAGCACATGTCCACAGAGGGAGATCATTTTCCAACTGGTTTTTCCCTTGGACTGCTAAGGGTGGCTTAGTCTTGTGCACTTTAATGAGCAGCAACTATTTGCTTCCCTTCACCCACGTTCAGTCGAGAGCTTTCTTCCCAGCCAAATGAGAGAGAAAAAAGGCACCTTTGAAGTGGAGAGCTAGAACCAGGAGAATCCGGTAGGACAGTTTCAGGAGCATTTAAGCAGCAGCAAAGGAGCCCCAGCCTGTGGGCATGCCCTTGCCATTCCTGCCAGCTCGTCCTTGGCTGGATGCATATTCTCAGATGCACGGTTCTAAATGTTTTTGGCAGGACCAAAGACTATGGATGTCAAAACCAGCTGCAGTATCCATAGGAAGGATTGTTTTTGATGTAGAAGTACATTGTGTGCAATTTTGCATTCACATTTGTTCCTGTTATGACATGTTTGACAGAACTCCTGGCAGTGAATGTTTTTCTCTGCAAAATGAATTAGGGAAACCTAACTACAAACTGTAATGGTGGAATATTGAGCATATTCACTCTAATTGGCTGTTATTTAGTATATATTTTACGCCACCATTGCTGCTTTCACCAGTAATGTAGTTTACTGAATCACTGTATAAGGCACAAAGCTGTAGTTGTATCATCATCTTCTCATAATTAAATTTACAAGTACTGGAGATTTCATAACTAAATATTAGACACAAAGAGTCAGAAGCATCGTTCACATCAATTTTATTAAGTACAGCAAAGTTGTCTTTCCAAAGCTAATAAAATGATAAAACCAAAACCTCTCTCCATCCTCAGAGATCTTCAGAACATGACTGGGCACAGCCCGGAGCAATCTCATCTGGCTTTGACACTATCCCTGCTTTGAGCTGCACAGACCAGAGAGGCTCCTTCCAATCTCTTTTGTTTTATGATGCTGTGTTACTGCTTTCATACCTCAACATACGGCTCACTCAAGAGCACAGCGGGCTGTGTGAATTGTAACCGCTCTGCCATCCCAGGGCTGTTCTGCAGCTGTTTATTCTCCAGGATATTCTCTGGTACTCAGCTTTATTTTCCCCTCAGTCTCTCTTCTTAAAACCTGGATGGCAGACTCTACCCAAGCTGGTGAAGTGACACTGATACCGAGTTGTGAGAAGAGAAAGGGAAATCAGCCTTATCAGAGTAACTGGTGTTGCTCATAACCAGCAGTTTTGGGAGCTCAGTGAGGTTTCTCCATCATAAATGGATGCTGTTTGCACCTCTAATACAAGATTTTTTCATTCTAGGGAGGTTTTTTTTCTTAAAGGTTTGTTTATAACTGTGATGCCCTCTTGGATTTGCTGTTTTCCTGTTTCTTGTTTAAGAGCTGAGGCAGGGCATCCCCCCAGTGACAGGGACAAGGGAAGGTGTACAGCACGTAGCACATGCCCTGGGGTAGAGTGATGGAGAATTACTGAGGAGGGAAGGACCATAGCTTGCAGCATCATTAGCTCTGCTGGCAGCAGAAATAAGAGCAGTTGGGGCCTGATTTGTGCGCGGGACACACAACCATGTAAATAAATACCATACTTGTTTGTCCTGGGCTTAGCAGAAGTTTTTGTTCTATTTTCTCATCGATGCTTTGTTTGTTTTGTGTATGTACAATCCAACCCACCCCAGCATTTCAGAAGCCTCATGGACGAGTAGAAGGCAGTAGGCAGTTCTGTTCCTCTCTGACCACCCACCAGTTTGAGACCAACTTAGCCTACCAGTCCATAGCTATACAGTGTATTCTGTAAGATATAGGTATGTGAGAATAATGTATCAGAGTTTTGTTTTGGCTGTACTGTATGTATTTGCTTCATTGGAAAAGCTGAAATCAATAAAAATTGCTGGAATTTCTTCAAGCTTCCTGGTTTGGGTGGTTTTATTTTATTGTCTTGCTGGTGTTAGGAGGCAATCTGTTAGAAGGCTTTGTAACAGCCTGTTACCCTGCAGCAGCCGCTAGTCTGGACCACTCTGCCCTGTGCCAATACAAGTAGTAAAGCTGTAAATCCCATTTCCTCTACCACTACCTCCATCGCAAGCCTCAGTGGGTTTCCCTACCATGAGCTCTTACAGTCACCACATCAATCCATGAAAAATTTAGTTATCAATAGCATCATTTGTGTCACTGCTGTATGGTTCCAAAGTTTATTGTGGGGAAAACCCCCATACTTGAGATTCTTCTGAACCTGGACCTTCCGAGCTGTGCTTGAAGCTCCCTCAGTCGTATTTTTAAACAGTGTGATGAGTTCATCCTCCCACAGTTTCTCTCTTGTCCAGGCTGGGAAGTCCCAGCCCACAGACCTGTTCCTCAGACAGAGCCATCAGCTTGTCATTTGTGGTGACCTTCTCTGAACCCTTCCCAATTACAGTGTTTAAGCAAACAGTTTGCAAAGGGTGAGTAAGGTTTATATAGGCGCATTACAGCCTCGCCTCCTCTCTTCTCTTCTCTTCTCTTCTCTTCTCTTCTCTTCTCTTCTCTTCTCTTCTCTTCTCCACTAATCAAACCAAAATTAAGACTGCATCTGCTCTGGGGACTTCCCAGCCAGCTCCACAAGATTGCTGCCAATGGCATGTAAGGATTTGATCTCCGTATCTGCAGTCACTTCATCCCACTCTGCACAGGGACAGCTGAAGTGCAGGACGCACAACAGGCTTTGTACTTTTACTACTGGGGAACACTGTGGTGTATAAACACTGGTGGCAGCCTTACAAAAGAAATAAGGAAGCAGCAGCCTCTTGATCTCTTTCAGAAGATGGCTCTTCAAAGAAGAAACCTGGCAACGGGAAAATGGTCTCAACTGTGAGGTGTGTTTAGTTCATTTACTCAGGACAAGTCTGAGGAATAACCCTTACCACTGATAAATCCCTTACGAAAAGAGGATTTGCACCCTGTTAGAGGGGCTTGGCACAGTCTGTGAATCCATGCATGGTCAAAGGGAAAGGTGTCACCCATGCCATGGGGCTCAGAGCTCCTTTCCAGGAGCACCCTCTGCTGCTCTGCAGAGACTTTGAAAGGTGGGCAAGCATTAAAGGACTAAGCACAAAGATAAAGCATCCGGACCCAAACATCTTACCCAGTTTTGGGTGGAACTTCTACAGCAGCACTTCAAAACCTAAATTGCATCGGCAATTGTTGATCACTCCTCACTTAAGATGGTTTTAGGCCACAGTGAAGCAGGTGTATCCACAATTGGGTTTGAATGTAGTTCCTAAGTAATTATCTTGTACAATTTGATTAAGGAGCAGGGTGTCTAGAAGTGCTTGGGAGGATTCAATACTGATATCACAGACACATCGGTGATGTCCATTCTGCAGCTTCTTCAGGCACAAACTGCATCTAACAGCACATCTAAGAAAGGTCATATAAATTAGAGGCTGGAAGAGCAAATTGTCTTCTACAAGTACAAGTTTCACATAGACTCAGAGTGCCTAAAATTAATGCAGATGGGTCCTACCTTTGTATTCTTGAGCAGGCTCTCTGAACACTTGTGATTGGTTGAAGAGCCAGGATGGGGAGCAGGATGCATCATCCTGACTCTCAGCACACGCCTCCAATTTGGAAACAAAGAGATGCTTAGCAATGGTGCTGAGATTCAACTACGTGCTTCAATCTCTCTCTACACGTTTGCAGCATGTAAAATGAATACCAAGAAAGTAGTGCATCTTTTTATTCTGGGATCTGTATCCTGTGTAAGAACACATGAGGGAAAACCATGTTTAGACACAACTGTCTCTGGACACAAAGAAAGACCCCATGGCATTTTGCAAGAGAAAGACAACCGAAATGCTCCTTGTGGGATTCAGATGTGATGAAAAATGCATCCCCTCTAGAGGCTAAGTCAGAGACCAGAGATGTCTCTGGGGGCAGACAATCATGGATATACTGATTTAGCTCAAATTCATTGGTATGGGAGCAGGATTCAAGGGAAGAAAATGGATGCTGTAGAGTGCAGAGCACCCACAGAGCATCCCTTCTCCAAAATAAAGCAAGTACTACATCCTTGGAAATCTTACAGGTTGCACAGCTCATGGTATCTTAGATATTGCATGGGACTCTGCTAGAGAAGCCTTATCCCACCAGCAAAGCAACCTCCAGTACAGCCCCCTCTCCCATTCACAGTGCAACTTCCGAGTCCTTTATCACTACCCACAGTGCTTTTTTCTTTCAGAGTAGACTCACTCTCCATTTCCAGGTCCTGAGATGTATTCCCCACAGATCCCAAGCATACTCAGAAATACTCAACTTCCCCAGGTCCCATCCCAAAGGTTCATCACTTCCCAGCCAAGAGCAGTTCCCAATTTCATAGCCCAGAGACCACATTGCACTGCACAGGGCATCCCTAGGAAACACCAAGCCCAAGCCACACACCACGACAGCACCGGTGACCCCAGACCACCAACATCTGCTGGGACATACTGGGTCAACAAAGTGCCCCTATCTCGGTTTCCCATGTGCTGGGTGAGATCTCCCCGAGCAGAGGCACTGCTCCCCACGGCCAGATGCCTTCGGAGCACCACGGACCCACACGGCACACTGCTGGAGGGCACGTGGCAGCCCGTATCAGAAAGCTCTGCCCCATCAAAGCAGGACACATGCAGAAGAGCTTCAGCATATACATGGCACCCACAGCCCGTACAGCGCTCATGCACCCACACCCCAGGGCATCTCTGCCGCAGGAGCCAGGGGCCTCGGTCAGGAGAAAGCACGAGTCCCGTGTGAGGCACAGTGACTCATTGCCTCATTACCCTCCGCATAACGTGTCTGACTTTGTGCTCCTCTATCACACAACCCTCATTTGCATCTTTCTCACATTTATGTGTCCTTGCAGATTTGATCATGCCAAGCACAGAAGTTGTTACCTTCCCAGTACTGTATTTGGCCCATTTCTTGGAATTTTCTAAGTTTGCTTTTGTCTTGGGAAAGCCTTTTGAGGGATTCTCATGAGGCGTCCCAGCACATGGCCACATCCCTTTCTTTTATCTAACACCAGTTCTCCCATTTGCACTGCTGGGCTGCGGGATAGCGTTGCAGCTCTGCCTAAGCCTTTACAGCATCTTCTTCATCAGGGTGGGCGCAGCAGTGACATCCAGAATAACATTTCCCAGATTAAGGAAACTCTGTGTGCAGTTTGTCAGGCTGTGGCATCCACTCCTGGATGCTCACACCGAGCATCCTCCATCCAGCTGAGTCCCAATAATGCTTTTCTCTCTCTGGTTCCCATTACCGCTCTCTGCAACTAGATAATCTTATGCATGCAAAGCTTTGACAAGAGGGTAATTACCTCCCTGCTACCATTCTGTGCACTCATTCTGGGCTGAAAACACTGTACTTAGTGGCAGAAATAAGACCCTTGGTGCTTGCAACCTCCTCAACCCAACAGCTGAGGAGAAGCTCAAAGGTGCGCACTGCAGGAATCTTCACAGGGTGTAAGGGAATTCCATTGGGAAGGTGGAATTGCTGGCAGTAATAGGTAGGTAGCAGATCTGGTCCTGATTAACACTTTGGTCAACATTCCAGGTCTTGGATGAGAGCTCAGATGTCCCAAAGCTGAGAGTTGACCAGATAAAAGAACTTTTGCAGTCGCTCTGAAGCTCAACACCCGTGCACAGAGCTTGCAGGAGACCCTCCTGAGCCTGCTTTCTCCCTTGATCTTCTGCCAGTGGAGCTATCCACACCTTGCACCATTAGCAAATTTGTAGATGACACTAAGCTAGGTTCAAGTGTCAGTCTTCTGGAGAGTCAGGAGGCTCTGCAAAGAGATCTGAACAAGCTGGACCACTGGGCAGAGTCCAATGGCATGAGGTTCAACAAGGCCAGATGCCGGGTCCTGCACTTGGGGCACAACAACCCTGAGCAGCTACAAATGGGGAGAAGTCTGTCTAGAAAGCTGCTTGGAAGAGNGAGGAACAGCTGAGAGAGCTGGGGGTGTTTAGCCTGGAGAAGAGGAGGCTGAGGGGAGACCTCATTGCTCTCTCCAACTGCCTGAAATGAGGTTGTGGAGAGGAGGGAGCTGGGCTCTTCTCCCAAGTGACAGGGACAGGACGAGGGGGAATGGCCTCAAGCTCCACCAGGGGAGGTTTAGGCTGGACATCAGGAAAAAATGTGTCAGAGGCTGCCCAGGGAGGGGGTTGGTTTACCTTCCCTGGAGGAGTTTAAGGTGCAGGTGGACGAGGTGCTGAGGGACATGGTTTAGTGATTGATGGGAATTGTTGGACTCGATGATCTGGTGGGTCTCTTCCAACCTGGTTGTTCTATGATTCTATGATTCTATGATCTCTGTAAAAGAGGAGAAAAGCAGTTTAAACACCCCCAGGCAGCGCCCCTGTGCTGTGGAGCTGAAATCCCCCAAGCAGCAGCAGCGACTCCCCCATCATGCAGGCGTGTCTGGCTTCCCAAGGCAAGGGCAAAAAAAGCAGGTAGGAATTCTCAAAAGTGACAAAGCTATTGGAAGTTCCTGTCACTACAAAACCCAAATACTTTCCCAGAGAACTGGAATTACTCCCTCCTTTTGCTGGCACTTCTCTCCACAAAAAAAAAGCCTCACAAGTGCACTGGAGAATCTTACCTAACAGACCTGAGCTCAGGCAATAACTGTAACTGCTTTTGGGTCCCGAGGCCAAGTTTCAGTCTGAGAGATGACCCAGACTGGGTGCTGTACAATGAAGAACAGAAGAGATTTCCTTTGTGCATCTTATTGCTTTCTACCATGTGTTTTCTCTTCTTTCCCCTTTATCTCACAGTACAGGTAACTCCTGCTTCAGTCAACAAGGATCTCTTCTGGCAGAACAGGAAAATCAGTCTCTTGTCAGCAGGGCTGAAAGAAACACTCAAAAAACACAAAGGAAAAATTAGAGATTATCTGAGTGCCTTTGAGTTCCACCCTGAGCTTTTCTTTAACACATTTTACTCATGATGAAAACTGTTCTTTGTTTCTTTTCAGAGGAGGAGAAACAGCCGGGAGGAGGAGAGGCACTGCTTTAGCATCACAGCGGGGCCACTGGCAGGATCACAGGGAGACTGCGGATTTCCCAGGCAGCAGCACTTCTTCTAAATGGCTCTGAACTTGGTTTAGTACAATTTAGTAGCAGACAGGTATGGTTGGACTCGATGATCTCAAAGGTCTTTTCCAACCGAACTGTTCTATGATTCTATGATTTTGTGCCTATCCCCGATTTTTCTCTTTCCAAGGGTAACCCAGAAGCAACATAGAAATTATTTCCTGCAGGATGTGGAAAAGCAGAGGGTTAAAGAGCCAGGAGAAAAGGGAGAAGACAAATGTTTATGCTATTCAAAGCAATGACTTCTTGGTACATGGAGTGAAATCCACACCCAGTGCCTTTCTGCCCCTGGAGCCCACAAGCTCCTGGGTGAAGCAGCAACAGCACTGCAGGGCTCAGCCACCGTGGGAAAGTCAGTGGAGCCACGGTAAGTCCTGCCGCGTGGCGAGACCCAGATGCAAGTGAGTCAGAGCCGCACCTTGCTTTGAACAGGAGGAAACAGAGCCCACAGAGAGGCACCCGAAAAAATGGCAGAGCATGAGAGAGAGGGTGGTTTGTACCCACGGGGGGGCCCCAGGAGCCCATTCCCACTCCCAGGTGCTGCAGCCTGCAAAGCTGCGGTTAAAACAGGGATGGAGCCGTGTGCCGAATAAGGCAGTGGGATAACGAGCACGGATGGAGGAGTTTTTCCTCTGGCAATCAAAGTCTGACCATGACTGGCAGGTTTCCAGCAGGCAAGAAGGGACTGGGATGAGAAGTCAACATTACTCATGGGCAGGCAGCTAACTGCCCTGGGAAGGGTCAAACAGAGCTCGGTGCTGAAAGAGCCAAGTATTTGGGAATATCTTCTTGATGACTGTCCCCTAAGCTACGGCCTCGCCACCATCCTACTGCCATAGACCACGTCCTTCCAGGGGAAGTGCCAGCACGAACAGACCTTGCTGTCCCCAGAAAACAAGGCTGGGGCTTTGGTACATGTCTCCTGGTGTTTTGCAGGGGGATGGACTATCTTCACCTCCTTCCTGAGGCAGGGGGACAGGAGTAAGTCATGGAGAGAGGGGCTGCGCAGTCGTGTGGCCCCATGGCTGTGCTCAGGACAGGTTGTGAACGTGACCTGGCAGCAGCAGAGCTGCAGCCGCCTTCCATAAACTATCCAAAGAGGAATGTAGCTTTCGTGGGAGTGGTTCAAGGGCGGCACCTCTATTGCCCTGCAGTGCAAAGTTGGACTGTTCACCACAGGACCACCAGCATGGCGCATCCTGAAGCCAAATCCTGAGGAGCAGCCAGGCCAATATGGTCATTGTCTTCAGGCTTCATTCGTCAAGATACTGCAGGGGCAATCCCCATGTGAGAGCAGGGTGACTCTTTCTATCCATGTCTATGGATGTGCCACTGGGCTGCTCCCCCTTCCTGGAATGATTGGGAACATGAGGATCCCCTGCCCAGACTGCTGTCACAACCCTAGTAACCTTCATTGGGACCAAAGAAAGCAGAGGAGCTTGGTACAAGCAGAGACACCAGTGCTGGCACCATGACAGTCCCTCCCTAAGGCTCCATCCTGGGTGGGATGTGTACCTCCCTCCTTTCTCCTTCAGCATCTTAGGCCCAGCTAGGAGTGAGTTATCTCATTTATAGGTGCATATTTTCATCCTTGACTGTCTGTTTTGTTGGTTTTGAGAGGATTCCAGGCCATTAACACGTGGTACCTTCTTCAGTGCTGAGCTGGCTTTGCAGCACCCTGCAGGAGTGGCAGATCAAGAATCCCGGGGAGTTTGCTGCGCCTCTTTCTTCCCAGAAAAAAACTCCTCATATAACCTCTGAGATGCCTCCAGATTCCTGCTGGCTGCTAGGCAGGCTCAGCACGCAGGATGCCCATCACTGATCAGGAACCTGCCTCCAGCAGAGAGCATGTGCTGTGTCTGTGACTGAGACCCCAGAATCTGAGCCTTCGTGACTGAACCCTGACTCTTGCTTTCAGCATTGTGCAGAGCAACCAGGGTACTGACTTCAGACAGTCTGTGGCACCGACTAAAACCAGGTAGAGCATTCAGGGTTTTAAATTTCACTCACCAGGGGAGGGCTGCCAGAAGCCAGCACTGATTTTGCATCATCCTCTGTTCCAAGGTTCAAATCTGAAATGCTTTAACGTGACCCTTATCTTCAAAAGGGATGAGTTAATTCACAGGATTCAAATGCTTATGTGTTTCTGAAATCCTGTTGGGTGTCTCTAAGTGTGATGTAGGGTGCTGATCTCTTCTACCAAGTGACAAGAGACAGAACTAGACCCAATGCCCTCAAATCTCCGCCAAGGGAGATTTAGGCTGAACATTAGGAAAAAATTTTCACAGAAAGGGTCACTGGGCACTGACAGAGGCTGCCCAGGGAGGGGGTTCATTCACCTTCCTTGGAGGTGTTTAAGGCATGGGTGGACGAGGTGCTGAGGGACATGGTTTAGTGTTTGATCAGAATGGTTGGACTCAATGATCTGGTGGGTCTCTTCCAAACTGGTTGTTCTATAATTCTATGATTCTAAGTTGCACAGGGCAGGTTTGCATTGGATATTGGGAAAATTTTCTTCCCTGACAGAGTGGTAAAGCCCTGGTGGAGGCTGCCCAGGGCGGTGGTGGAGTCTCCATCCCTGGAGTTGTTCTACTACTATGTGGCCATGGCACTTGAGACCATGGTTTAGTGAGCACAGTGGATTTGGGCTGGTGATTGGAGTGGATGAGCTTGGACGTCTTTTCCAACCTTAATGAATCGATGATTCTATACTTTTTCAACACAAATTTGCTAGCAGTGATAGTACAGGTGATGCTGTGAGGAGTACCCTGAGCCAGACTACCAGCAGTGTGGAAGGAGATGATCGACCACCGCACCCCCTCTCCTCTACCTGTGGGCAGCTCTCATTCGTCCACACCTCCACGCCCGCTCAGTCCCACAGCTTTGCAGGGCTCTTGGCAAGCTTACTTGCATTTATTTTTATTTTAAGCTGCCACACCAGTTCTTCATAAACTAAAGCTAAACAACCACATCTGAAAATATCTCCTACCACTCTGGCGTTTATTGTTCATTCCCTGTTAAGAGAAACCCTTAGGATCAAGCCAGTCTCACTCGGACAGCTTAAAATTAGACACTAAAGTGTAAGATACTCACACTGGGTTCCCTACATAACTAGGGAAGAAAAGTATTCTGCCCAGCATGTTGTTCACCCTGTGGTCAGATAGAAGTGGAAGGAGGGGCAAATTAATAATTTTCTATTCCCATTGTTGATTAAGGAAGTCCAAATTAAGATAAGAGATGCTCAGTCCTAGCGAGATGACCTGAACCTCACCCTTCAGCACATACACTAAAACACCCATTCTAATGCTGTATTGTAAAGTCACAGTCCTCTTTCTAGGACGCCAAACTAGCTCTGCCTAGTAGGACAGGATAGTAAAACCCACGTATCTTCTGACTTTCTGACATGAGCGTGAAACTTGTGTCAGACCAACGCAGAGAGTGAAACCAGGCAGAAGATCTGCAGTGCTCCTGCAATCTCGTGCTGCACCCCTGGGGCACTCACCATTAAAGAGTTCACAATTCTTCTCTTGCTATCATCACTTCACTGAAAAAAAAGAAAAAAAAAGCCTTGACATGCTCAGCACTGCCCATGTACCAGAGTCTTTATGGTTAGGATTATGAAGACTTCACAGTAAACGGCTGAGCTCTGTGACTCATGTTCATAATTTGGTTCATTTTGCTCGTTCTTGGATAGGAACCCTTCTAACTGGATTTCCTTTGCAATTTGTGGCTGTGTTCACTGCTGTGGTCAGGACATAAAGCAATGCAAAGAAAGGCTGGGCAGTAAATAAAGAGCTGGGGTTGTTTATCCTGGAGAAGAGGAGGCTGAGAGGAGACCTCATTGGTCTCTCCAGCTACCTGAAGGGAGGTTGTGGAGAGGAGGGAGTTGGGCTCTTCTCCCAAGGGACAGGGGACAGGACAAGAGGGAATGGCCTCAAGCTCCGCCAGGAGAGGTTCATGCTGGACATTAGGAAAAACATCTTCACAGAAAGGGTGACTGGGCACTGTCAGAGGCTGCCCAGGGAGGGGGTTGAGTCACCTTCCCTGGAGGGGTTTAAGGGACAGGTGGACGAGGTGCTGAGGGACATGGTTTAGTGTTTGATAGGAATGGTTGGACTCGATGATCCAGTGGGTCTCTTCCAACCTGGTGATTCTATGATTCTATGAAAACCTCCTCTGACTGTCCAGCACTGCCTTTTCTGGTGGCACTGTGACCTGACAGTGAAAGGAGGGAAGGAAATGGCATAACAGGTGCCAGTAGCCTGCAAAAGCAATGAAAATGAGGCACCTTACTTTCCAAAAAAGGATATCATGAATCCATCCTTTGTGTCCAGTAACACAAGGAAACAAGACGCGAATCACGGACTTTTGCAAAAGTAAGTGCTGGCAGTCAAGTTGCTCAGCAAGGGGAGATGCTATCAGGTGAAACCTGAACTTAGGAAGTGAGCACCTAGAGAAAACAGTGAGGTATATAATTTACATTTGTGTCACGGAAGATCTTCTCTCACGTGTGCGTGTCTGTGTGTGCAGACACACGTGCCTGAGGGATGAGGCTCATTGCTCACCCTGACCTTTTCCCACAAACTTGGAGCTTGTGATTTTGCTGGAGTGTTCTCAGATCATAGAATCATAGAATCATGGAATCATAGAATTGTTAAGGTTCAAGAAGACCTCTAAGCTCTTCCAGTCCAGTCGTCAGCCCACCCCACTGTGCTCACTAAACCATGTCCCTGAATGCCATGGCCACAAGGTTTTTGAACCCCTTCAGTGACAGAGACTCTACCACTGCCCTGAGCAGCCTCTGCTGGGGCTTCACCACCCAGTCAGTGAGGAGATTTTTCCCAATATTCAATCTAGACCTACTCTGGCACAACTTGAGGCCATTTCCTCTCATCCTGTCACTTCTTACTTGGGAGGAGAGACCAATTGCCACCTCACTCCACCCTCCTTTTATTTAGTTAGCTGTGGAGAGCAGTGGTGTAGAGCTCACAGTGGAGACTCAGCCTGGAGGTCTGCAGGGCCATCAGGGCAGGTGACACGTAATCCTTCCCTAAGAAACAGAAGGATATTTATGCTGGCGGATGGTCTTGAATCCAATAAGAGGCTCAGGTGTGCATGTGAGGCCAATGTAATGGGGCCATGGGGCCAAAAGAGTTCCAGCACCCAGTTATGAAAGACATTTCCTTTCAACCGACCACATCACTGCTCACACCATCTTTTGAAATGCCTCTGCCAACATCCCCAGATTACCAGACACACAACTAGTGACCGGCTATGTGGATGGAGCTGTTATATCTACCCAACTCTACAGAGCGTGGCAGCTGTCTGGCCAGCATGGCCTTTGCAGACATAAAAATAATACTTCTAATATTGCTTTTTCTCTTTGAACACAACCAGACACACATAAATTGCTTTGAGCAGACGGATGCTAATTCACCACATTCATAACCTTCCAGAATGTTTAATTTTAGTCCTCTCTATGAAGATTTTATGTTCTCAGATGCTGAACTTGACCTCTAATACACCCATATCAGAGTATAAATTAGGAAAATCCACTGGCCTCATTTTCCCTTTCCACATCCAAGTGGAAACTACTAGGAAGATTAAAATTAATGGTCCAAATTCCAAATTTTCATGTATTCTGTCAGGGTAAGGCTAAAACTTCAAGTCACTGCTGATCACCTGCGTAGTGATGCTAAACCATCCCATCCTGCCTGGCTGGTGTTAAGGAGCTTCGGTCTAAGGAGGCACTGAGCTCTGACAAAGAGCTGTACTGAAATAAGGACAGAACTGGGTGTGTGGACAATTCCATTCTTAGTGCTGTTAAGCACCTTAGGCTGAGCCTGGACTTCATTGCTCTGTGACAAAAAGAAAGATTGCAGATAATGAGCTAATAACCCTTCACTTTCCCAGCCTGCTTTGCATCTTCAAAGCGCTCCACAAGAACAAACTAATTAACTGTCCAGAGAAGAAGCTCATGACTAAGAGCTGAGAAACCATGTGAGTCAACCCACTTGCAACAGCTCTTTTGCAGATTTCAGTAAAAACCCCTTTTGGAGGAAGGTCTGTTTGCTGGCCTGACTTACCAATCCCCAGCCACATGCCAGGGGTGTGAGCAGCACCGATGGACCCAGCCTGGTAGAAGCCCCACCAGCTTCAAAAGAGCTCGACAGGAATACCCCAAAAGGTCAGCGCAGCTCCCTCCTTTTAATTTGCACACGGACTCTGTGCAAGTTGAAAGTGCCGAGCTAACAGGCTCTCTGCAAACCTCCATGACATGAGGGCTCATCCTGCTCCATGTGGGAAGAGTTTATTTGTAAACAACCTTTTCCCAAGACCATTAATTCAGGAAGAATGAGCCATACTAGGGTCTGTTAGCGGAGAATTGGGTTTCCTTAACGTAACTGAGTGCATCAGCCTGGCCTCAGAGCTGTGTCTCCAGCTTGAGGAGCCAGGTTAGAGTCCCAGCTCTTTTATTCCTTGCTTTGGGCAAATTATTAAGCTGCCACCACAAGAATGTGACTTCTCTTGCAGGTTCTTGGCTTTTGGGGAATGTGGGTCACATTTGTTTGAGCAAAATAGAGATGAACATGCCTGGGTTTTTTTCATATGGGTAAATGAACTAAGAGACTCAGCCCTACAAAAGAATTTAGATATTTCAGGGCAAGACTCTTGTCTTGGAAACGTCTACCTAGCTGCATATATTTCCATCCCTGGTCTGCTTCTGAGGGAGAACCTCTACATGAATGACCAAATTAAACAGTTTCCCTAAATCCTCAGCAAGTTTTAGCCGGGGAGGGGCTTGTTAAAGAGGAGGTGCCTTTCCAAGGGAGACATCAAATCCCAGGACACACTTCAGGGATGCCAGCCCCCATCTCACAACATCCCGGGGATGCTGTGATACCAACCTACAACTTCTCCACTGCAGTGCAGGCACCCATCCCACCCAACACACGAGCTGCTGAGGGCCCTGGGATGAAGCACTAGCTGCCCCTTTGTTTTCTTTGAGGCATTCAGCTGTCCCAAAGCTCCACCTTCCACCACAGGGTGAGGTACCTTAAAGCAACCTCTTTCTGTGGCTGTAACCCTCACATCTGCTGGGAAAGTGTCATGGGCCAAATTCTTTACCATAGAGCACAGGGCCAGGTTTTCAAAATCTCTGTCTCAGCACACTGGCATCTAGAAAAAAAAAATACATGGAGGATTTTTGTGCCCATGAGAACCCACATCTTTGTGAAGCACCCACATGCGCTCTTTGTGCTGTACCCGCATGCAGCCGCCTACGGCTGGGACTTGGGGCTGGCAGCAACTGCTCCCCCTCGGCTCCTCGCCTGGCTTGTGGGTAGAAGTTTTGAGGATTTTTGCATCGTGTTTCCTTCTTCCTGAAAAAGAAGTGCTTCCTTCAGAGTGTTTTATCAGTTTGTGCGCTGGTAGGTTGTCCTGCTCTTAGCCCAAAGGTCTGAAATCTGTAGGTGGGATTGTTCTGCAGCCACCAAGAAATGCCAGCAATTTGCAGAATATTTTAGTTACTCTTCCTTCACAGTGATGATGGCTGGATGGTTACAGTTAACCACAGGGCTCCAAAACTCACAGAACTAATAATTGTCCCATTGATCAAATAAGCAGGACTGGTTCCCACTCTGCTGCAGTGTGATCCTTCCAGACAGAAGCCCATCCTCCTGACTCTGCCCTGCCACGTTCCAGAATATTAAATCAACCTCTGGAAATATTTACCTCTGCCCCCTGCCAGGAGATCCATCTGTTAGGTGACACTGGGATGAATTTGCACCTACAATGCCTTATTTACACCTTGAGGCTGGAAGAGCATCCTGGCTGAAGCTGACATCTCCAGGAATCCTACAGAAGCATCCAGAGCGCAGTGATGCTGAGATCTCCTCCACGCTGTGGCTGCTCCACCATGGAGCTCTTGGTACAACTATCCCTACTTGGCAGCCATGGAGGATGTGTTGTGTGCCTCTGAACCTCCATGAGATGCTCAACCCAAGCAAGAAGACTCATCCTCCCGATGAGGCCCTTAAGGCAGCTCTTCCAGCACCCAGCAATGCTTCTCTGTCTTTGTCAGGATGATTTTGTTATAAATATTTCAAAGTGTTTGAAACACTGACCTGGACAAAAACTGAGTTTGAAAACCAATCAGAGCCAAATGTTCCTTTTCCAAAACATGTCCAAAAGCCAGAAGAATTTGATAATTACAAACTTCAGCTGAATTTCCTCTTATCTGTTCTAAGGAGTGGCACTGCACGCAGCTGATACACTGACAGGTCATCCTATAGCAACACCACCTATAAGGTGACAATCGCTCTATTTCTACAGTCAGTCAACAACATCTGGTTGACAGAGAGAGATCAAAGGGTTTCCCTAGATCAAAGTGCTCCGCCTTTGTCATGATATCAAAGTTAGATTTATTGCTCTGCGAAGGCACAACTGTGTTTGTTTACAGGTGCAGATAAAAGATACTAGTGGCTTACAGCACTTCTGAAGCCAGGAGAGCACCATCAATGGGATGACTTCAATATTGCTCCATGCCACAATCCAACATGTTGATTGCAGTTTGTAGCACCAGAATTATAAACCAGTGTCACAGAGGGAGAGCTCAGCCTTAGAGGCAAGTTGGGCAAAAAAACCTCCACCTACTTTGTGCAGGTTCTGAGTTCATAGAATCATAGAATCACTGGGTTGGAAAACAACCACAGGATCATCGAGTCCAACCATTCCTATCAAACACTAAACCATGTCCCTCAGCACCTCATCCACCTGTCCCCTAAACCCCTCCAGGGAAGGTGAATCAACCCTCTCCCTGGGCAGCCTCTGCCACTACCCAGTGACCCTTTCTGGGAAAAATATTTNATCCTTCTTGTGGTGAGGGGCCCACAAATGAACACAGGATTCGAGGAGCTGTCTCACCAGTGCTGAGTCCAGAGGGAGAACAACCTCCCTGGACCTGCTGGTCACACCATTTCTGATCCAAGCCAAGATGCCATTGGCCTTCTTGGCCACCTGGGCCACTGCTGGCTCATGTTCAGTCGCTGTCAACCAACCCCCCCAGGTCCTTCTCCTCCAGGCAGTTTCCAGCCAGACTTCAACTAGTCTGTAGCTGCTCAGGGCTGTTGTGCCCCAAGTGCAGGACTCGGCATCTGGCCTTGTTAAACCTCATGTCATTGGTCTCTGCCCAGCGGTTCAGCCTGTTCAGATCCCTTTGGAGCTTCCCTGCCTTCCAGCAGATCCACATTTCCTCCCAGCTTAGTGTTTCATGCAGACTTACTAAGGGTGCATTCGATCCCCTCATTCAGGTCATTGATAAAGGTGTTGAATCAGACTGCATCCAGCACTAACCCTTGGGAGCATCACTTGTAACTGGTCTCCAGCTGCAGCTAACTCCATTTCCGACCACTCTCTGGGCCGGGCCATTCAATGAGTTTTCCACCCAGTAGAGTGTGGAAGAGAGAAGCTCACCAGGATCAGGCTTCATTGGCACAAACAGCAGCCACAGCACACTTGCTGGTAGCAAACAACAGGCAGGGCTTGGGCAGGTGTGGTGGCATCTCCAGGTAGGGGTCAGGCACCTCCTGGCACTCCTGGGTCTGGCAGTGCACTTAAAGAGTCTGCAGCAGACTGGCTTTTTTGCATATTTATTTCTAGGAGGAAGAAATACCAAGAGAACTGCTGTATAATGAGGATTTTCCCAGGCACGGGTCACGCCAGGTCTGAAGGCAAAGCCTACAAGTTCGCACTCCAGCATGCATTTCCATCTCTCTCAGTTTTCAGTAGGCTCAGATAGGGTCTTAGGTGGAACAGGACACATAGCGTGTGATGGGTTCATGTTGCGAGTGTACAGGGTGCAGGACCTTGCTATTGGCAAAGGTGACAGTGCTTGGTGAACAAAATCACATCCCTCATCAAATATGCTTATGATTGAGTCTTTGACTATAACAGACTTAGGACCTCAGTGCTGCCATATGAGTGAATAAAACTAAAACACAGTATTACATCCACATCAGCTCTGGACCACCCCAGCTGCTTCTCCAATGAGGCTCAGCCCGTGCACGTATGCTCCTCTGGTGCTGCTTCCTGCTACCAGCATGATTCCCAAGCCCTCTGCTTCCTCTGCCAAAGCTCAGACTTAGCTCACTATAAATGAATGAGACCCTGAAATGCATCCTCTGCTGTTGGATGTGTGTGCGTTGGATGTATGTACCCAGAGATGATACCATGGGAGACACTGCTAAGGGCTTTGGCTTTCATCTCACGGCTCACCTTTAGCCATAGAGCTTGGTGCACCACCTGAGCACATGTGAGTCTGGTCTCCATGTGCTCTTTTGGAGGGAGACCAGGTCAAGATCTCTGCAGCTGAGGCTGAGGGCAGTGTACAGAAGCAGGACCAAGTCTCTCCAGTTCTTCCCTCCCCCTGAGCATCTTGCCTCCAACCTGGGCTGTGCCCATGACTGCCAGAGCCACCTCTGCGGGGATTGCTGCTCCTGCAAACTGTGACAGCAGCTTTGGAGCTCAGCACCACTCCAGGTGAGGACATACTGTGCAACACCACCTTTACCAGTGATGAACCTTATGGACCCGCTGCCAGTGGAAGGGCTGATCCCTGCTGCTGTTGGGTCTCAGCGTCTCAGTGGTCCTGCCAGTGGCTGCTGCCTCGCACCGAAGAGCACAGATTACACCGAGGACTTAAGCTGAAACCTGGGCATGAGAGCACATGCAAAAGCAATGATTCAGACATCACCAGGAAGCTTTTATTCCTTCCACTATGTGCCAATAAAATGCTGCTTCCAGACAACAGTGAAGCCTCTTCCTTTCCATCCCAGAGCATTGTTGCCTGCTTTGTCAGCGGGGCTTGTCTCATGGACATGGGTCATTGCATAGATGCTAAATTGTGCTTGCGGTGCATTAAGACTCCATTGATGATTTAACACATCTGTGGAATCAGCAGAAAACATGAGTGACTTCAACTAATTAAAGACAATTAATTGATACCTACGAATTAGCTACTATAAGCAGTGATTTACAGGGCGAAGATATGAAGTGAAACTTGAAGTTTTATAAGGCATTTAAAAATAATCATAAAAAAAAACTTGCAGACGTCAGGCGCTTGAATAGACAAAGGGCCATGCCCTGCCAGGGAGCATGTCAAGGCCACCCCACAGCAACACGTGGCCTGGGACTCTGCAGATGGCAGATCTAGGCCTGGAAAGAGATTCTGAATTCAACATTTACATCCTTTTCGTCTCTTTTAAAATACAGCCTGTTGATAGACCTGACCTGTTAAAAACAGAGGCTGTACGGCTTCATTTTACGCAGGGTTTCGTCAGCATTTGGCCTTCACTTGAACCCAAGGCTGGACCCTCCAGTTCTTCACCTGGGGACACTGGGGCCAAGGGTCAGAGCTATGTGGCCTTTCTGCACCTGATCTAAGTTCCATGGATGGTGAAATCGGTGAACTGCACACCATGCCCTGAAGGATGGTCAATGCCCTCTAACAGTGGCAGCCAGTGCCACCTGTTCTGTGCCCTGTAGAGCTCTGCCAACCTTGAACGGTACCAGAATATCCCCCATATTGGGCTGTGCCTGAACTCCGTCTGCCAGCCAGGATCCACTGTCAGCAGAGGAGTCTGGGTGTGTGCTGTCCTGCTGGTGCTGGTTCCCATCTCCAGCCCCAGAAGACTTGAGTCCCTGTCCTGCACCAGGGACCACAGGCACTGGCTCAACGAGGGAGAAAAGCAGGAGGTGAAGAGCAGCCCACAGTCACCATGCTTGCCCAGCTCCATCCTTGAGAAACACGCCCCAACACCCCCCACACTGGCCATACCTCTTTCTTCATAGAATCACAGTTTCACCAGGTTGGAAAAGACCCACAGGATCATCGAGTCCAACCATTCCCATTAATCACTAAACCATGTCCCTCAGCACCTTGTCCACCCATCCCTTAAACCCCTCCAGGGAAGGTGAATCAACCACCTCCCTGGGCTGCCTCTGCCAGTGCCCAATCAACCTTTCTGTGAAAAATGTTTCCTAATGTCCAGTCTGAACCTCCCCTGGTGGAGCTTGAGGCCATTGCCTCTCGTCCTGTCCCCTGTCCCTTGGGAGAAGAGCCCAGCTCCCTTCCCCTCCACAATCTCCTTTCCGGTAGTTGTAGATACACATGCACTTACTGCCCTTGCTTGTACTCTGTAGCCCATGGGGCCACCTCAGAGCTCACATTGTGCCTCACGTGAGGAAGCAGCACTCCAACAACTCCAAGGCTGGAGTGAGGCGATCCCTTTCCATGTGCTTGAACTGATGGGAACAGCAAGAGGTACCACATCCCCATCTGGTGAAACACATTGGCCCCTGGCAGTATTCCAGCTTTAAGAACTGCTGCTCCACTGTCTCACAGGTCCTTGTGGACCACTGCACCTACATCATGGACAATAATGCTGGTAGGCTGAGCACATGCAAGACCCTGGCTCTTTGGGACAGACATTGACCAGGTGGTCTCAGGGCAGTCATTGCAGAGTCTTCTGTGCTATCCAGAACATCCTTGCTAACATGATCTGATAAAAGACATGAGGAGGTTTTTTTTATTCAGTTCTACAGTATCTGTATTTCAGCCTGGATTTGACTTTGAGAGTCCTGGGTTTGAGCATGACCTACACACATTTCTGATTGAGCATATTCACAGCCACAAACACCAGCTCAACATTTTACTAGCACCTTCTAGGTAATAAATAAATCTTCTTTTGCATCTGTTACACCACATGGGGACACCGGTACCCCGAGGAGCACCTTGGCACGGGTTTGCATCAACAGACCACGAGGTGCATGTGCTTGTGAGACCTGGGCATGGCTCTGCTGGGGTCCAGGCTCATGCAGTGGTGTTGGGACACTCATGCTGAACATCGGAGGAGGGTGCTTTGTATCCCGGCCTGGCAGCAGCCTCTGGCGCTTTGAACTCTTGCCAGGGCACTGGCATCACTCTGGAGAGGGCAGAGGTGTCCTGCCCACACCACACCATGAGTCCTGCATCACACACACAAAATCACACAGAATCACTGGGTTGAAAGAGACCCATCGGATCATTGAGTCCAACCATTCCCATCAAACACTAAACCATGTCCCTCAGCACCTCATCTACTCGTGCCTTAAACACCTCCAGGGAAGACGAATCAACCACCTCCCTGGGCAGCCTGTTCCAATGCCTAATGACCTTTTCCATAAAAAACTTTCTCCNCAGGGAAGACGAATCAACCACCTCCCTGGGCAGCCTGTTGCAATGCCTAATGACCTTTTCCATAAAAAACTTCCTCCTAATCTCTAGCCTAAATCTCCCCTGGTGGAGCTTGAGGCCATTCCCCCTCATCCTGTCCCCTGTCACTTGGGAGAAGAGGCCAGCTCCCTCCTCACCACAACCTCCTTTCAGGTAGTTGTAGAGAGCAATGAGGTCTCCTCTCAGCCTCCTCTTCTCCAGGCTAAACAACCCCAGCTCTCTCAGCCACTCCTCATAAGGCATCACACTCACACCTCAATGCACCACCTGCCAATGTCTCTGTAGAGCAGTTGAAAGGATCTGGTATCCTGTCCTGAACAGACTGCATAGGACACAACCTGATCTCTACCCGTTTCTTTGACTGAGGCACCAGAATTGTGTTTGAGCAGACCCTCTTTCCATGTGCTGTGCTCCATTGGTGTTGCACAAGGCACTGCTCCTCAAAGGACATAGAGGATGTTTGCGTTCTATGGCAGAAGATGCTGATCCACTGCAACGTGCTAGAGGATGCTACACCTCGCAGCTCCTGGGAAGGGCAAAGCTCTCTAGCCCTCATACTGTGCTCCAGAGGATGCTAGTGCTTTGGTCTGGCATCCAGAGGTCCCATTGCGCGTGGGGACATTGAGACCACACAGTAGTGCTGCAGGACACTAGTGGAGCACAAATCTCCATGATATCATGGCACGTAGCCAGCAGGATGAGTGAGGGGATTTTGCGCCTCTACTTGGCTCTTTTGAGATCCCACCTGGAATATTGTGTCCAGTTCTGGAATTCTTAACATAAGAAGGAAATGGAACTGTTGGAATGGGTCCAGAGGAGTCTATGAAGATGACCCAAGGGCTCGAGCACCTCTGCTATGAGGACAGGCCAAGAGAGTTGAGACTGTTCAGCCTGGAGAAGAGAAGGCTCCAAGGAGAACTTAGGGCAGCTTCCAGTACTGAAAGGACCTCCAGGAAAGATGGAGAGGAACTTTTTACAAGGGTCTGGAGTTACAGGATGAGGGGGAATGGATTTAAATTGGAAGGAGAAAGATTTAGATTAGCCATGAGGAAGAAATTCTCCATGATGAGGGTGGCGAATCCCTGGCCCAGATTGCCCAGAGCAGTGGTGGCTGCCCCATCCCTGGAGGGGTTCAAGGCCAGGTTGGATGGGGTTTGGAGCCCCTGATCCCATGGGAGGTGTCCCTGCCTGTGAGGGGAGGAGGAGTGGAATTGGGTGGGCTTTGAGGTCCCTTTGAACCCAAACCATTGATTATATTATTGTGAGGTTGTTAGCGCCTTGCATGACTCTCCAAAAGCTGCTGCTGGGGTCCATCGCTCTGCAGCACACAGCACCATGGCCAGTCCCGCCGCGCTAGCCTCATCCACTGGCAAAACCCTTGCTGTGCCTGCACCTTGGAGCTGCTCACCACACACGGGGTCCTGCACCGCGCTCCAGCAGACCTTGGCACTTCACACTTTGCCATTACGACACTGCAACCATCACACGGCCCGTGCAATGCTTGGGGTGGTGCCAGCACCCAGTAAGACCCCAGAGAAGCCCCCATACCCTCTGCTGTGTCCCAAAGGATTTCTGCCATGGCCTCGCACAGCAGAAAGCCACAGACATGGGTGGGTGAGGGAGCAGGGGATGGTCGGTGGCAGGGCTGGCTGCTGACTTGGCTGTTCTGGCACGACTGGAGCACCATGCGCTGGGCACAGAGAGGGAGGTGCCAGGCAGGGAGGGAGCGTGCTGGTTTCGGCCCCGGTGAACAGGGAGCCAGGCTGGCGGGGGGCCAGCACGCTGCCGAGACAGGCAGAGCTGTGGGAAGCAGGGAGTGCCTCTGTACCCCCACCCTGGGCGCTGCCAGCCCCGCAGGGACGGGCAGAGCAGCTGTAGCACCCATGCGCTGCACCGCGCACCGGCAAAGCCCTGCCCTTGCCTGCCGAAAGGTTTTGAGCCTGGACCTACAGAGCCCAGGAGAAAGGGATATTTCTTCTCAAGCCAGCTGGATCTTTTTGCCCTGAGCCACACCTCTGGGGCCATGCATCAGGCAGGGTGGAAATGTCGCTTGCCAGCCCTTCACTCAACCACCCTCCAGGAATTTCATATCCTGGCACGACCACCCTCCCCAGTTCTCCCTTTTTCTCCCAATAGGGGATCAGCCTCATCCCTCCACATTTGTTTTTGTGGAGGCGGATGATAGGGGGCTGGTTGCTTTCCATCTGCTGCTTCCCTGAAGCTGAGGTATCCCAGAGGCTCACTCCCCAAAACCTGATGGCATGTGTTGAAATAGGCAAAATAAGTTGTCATCCCATGGGTAGCGTAAGGGAGAAGGCTGCAGGGTGCACCTGCATCACTGCCCCTGGGGTGGGAAGGACAGGCAGCTCCCGCAAGAAGGGACATAAAATGTCTCGTTAAGGGACAATAAGGCCTTGAAGATCCACCATCTTGTGCATCCACCCCACTTTCCGATTGCTCTGGGAATTGCCTCATGGATGCTGTGGGACAACAGCAAGGGACAGCTTGCCCCAGGCAATGGTCAAGCAAACCGGGAGATTTAGGCTAGACATTAGAATCATAGAATCACCAAGTTGGAAGAGATCCACATAGAGAGCAATGAGGTCCCCTCTTAGCCTCCTCTTCTCCAGGCTAAACAACCCCAGCTCTCTCAGCTGCTCCTCGTAGGGCCTGTTCTACAGCCCCTCCAGCCCCTGTGTGTATTGGTTGTGGGAGCATGATACAGAGATGCCTATAGCTGAATGAAAGAGATGCACCCTGGAAGGGCAGGGAAATATTCTCTCCACACTGACTCATCTCAAGTCTTCATTACTTGCTGTCAGAAACATGCAGAGGAGGCAAACACAGTTGGCCTGGGCCCTTTAGGAAGTTGGAGGAATAGGGATTAAAGTGGCCTCGAAGCAGGACTTGTAACTAATCCATGGACCAAGGAGCCTGGAAGTGGTGCCCTTATCCTATCAGGCTGGCCCTGACACAGAGAGGAGCTGGGGGGGGGCTCTGGTACAGCAAAGCAGGACCTAAAGTGGCCATAACTACGCTTGCCGCAGGCTGCAGCAAGAAAAGCACTGAGGTCTGTTACCAAACCTCGCAAGGACTGCAAGAATGAGATGCTGTGAGGAAAGGGCTCATGATATTCAGGAGGTCCTGGCCAGCTGCTGCCTCCTCGTGCGGCCCAGGGAGCGGCTGTGCGGCTGCGCTTGCCCAGTTCAGCGTTGCTGGGGCCGTCCTGGGTCTGTTTCCTCGGGGCTCCGAGCTTCAGGATGGAGACAACACCCACACCCCCCTCACCATTCTCTTTATTTACAGACACAACATCAGCTGGGGGTGCGGAGATGAGAAATGGCACCTTGTGAAGTGTCTCCCACCAAGACAGAGCTGTGCCTCCAGCGAGGTCTTCGTAAGCAATGTGTAGTGGGAGGGCAGGTAGGTGCAGTGCAGGCTCCACGGTGTAGGGAAGCCAGCTGGTTAGGCAAAATGCAATGTACTTCTCCATGGTTGAGCCTCCTTTGCCTTCTGAGTGATCTATTTCCACCGCCCGCCCACCATGGTCTTCCCACGGGCACCCTTTGACCTGGAAGGCAAGCAGAAACGCACATACAAAAAGGCATTAGTGACCATGAAAGGCAGGAGAAAAGGGGATACCAGTGGTGGAGAGTCAGAGACCCTGCAAAGAGGACAGGGCCATCTCCAGCCAGTGCTCTCTGCCTTGTGGGGAAGAAGGTCTTAGGCAGCCCTGGGTAAAAATATGGGACCTAAGTCAGTCTGTGTGTCCTGGGACTCTGGAACCAAGCTCATGCATTCTGCAAGGCATAAAGGGCCCCCAGTACTTTTCCTATTATTCTTCCTTCCGGAGTTCCTTCAGAGAAGAATGGACAAGCTGAATTCCAGTTGTGGAGGGACACTAACTCCTGCGGGATCCTCCTCCCCAGAACGAGAAGATGTGGAGCTGTTAGCCAGGACACACCACATCGCTCTCCTTAACCAGCATCAGGGGAACAGGCTCAGCTCTGGGCAAGGGTCAGCAGAGAGGAGGAGGAGGCTCAGGTGGACAGTGAAGAGCATTTCTGGCCTGTCATTCTGAGAGTCCCCAGTGCAGTTTTGGCTGCCAGTCCTTGGCTTCGCCTCCTCCTCCAGCCCCACCGCCAGCCCAACGTCAGCCCTGGCATCCATGCAGCACACGTGCAGGGGGAGGGACACGGCACTCAGGAAAAGCCTCTACTCACCCTTTGCTGCAGCACCAGGCCATGTTGGGGCAGAAGAGAAGAGAGATTTGGTGTAAGAGTGTAGAAGGTGCTGCTATCTGACACATAGGGCAGGCTGAGCACCTCTCACGTGAGACAGGTGGGAAGGATGGGATGGGGAAGTGAGAATCACACGATGCCCCCAAGGGTGGGGATAAACACCCATTTCCACCCTCCTACAAAGGGTCCCCCAGTCCTGTGCAGGGAACATGGGCACAAGGACAGGCTCCTCTGAACTTGTGGGGCTTCGCAGCTCCCACAGCACATGGTATTTCCCCTCCTGGGATCTCCAGCACCTTCCCCTGGATGCACACTGCAGAGATGGGAGTGGCTGGGTGCTGGCAGGACCCTGCAGAAGGGGTCCACATGCAGAGATGGGATCTCCTGGGGATCCATACCCAGCCAGGGTCTCTGGGGCAGGGGAAGCTGGTAGAAGGCAATGGGGGGGTCTGTCAATGGGAGCAGAGCAGCATGGACCAGACCTGCAGGTCCATGAACACTGGGTACCAGTGGGACCAGGAGCTGGAGTGGGAAGGACAGGAGGTGGCTCTGCAACGGTGTGAGAGAGCCAGGAGATACACGGAGAGGAAACTAGGGCCAGTGGAGCAGCGATCTGGAAGGGCAGGCTGTACTGCAGAAGGATGCTCGGCCCACCCAGGGACTTACACTTTCTGGTGGTCACTAACTCGGTTTCGGAGGACGTTGATCTACAAGAGAAATGCAAGCAGATGGTGAGACCTGGCAAGATGCCCTACACCTGGCCAGGGACAACGGTCAGGGTAAAGATGCATCACTGCTTTCCCTTCCTCAGCAGTTCTTGTGTGGGGTTTAGCACAGGGCTGTGATGTGCAGCACAGAAGGAAGGTTTTTGCAGCGCAAAGCAAACCTCCCCAGGAGCTGGGAGGTCACAGGACCACCACCCAGACCCTTTCAGCAGCTGTCACATTGTCCAGCATTTCATAGCTGTGTGCTCTGCCTTGCCAGGTTGGCTGGCAACCCCTGAGAGGGTGAGTTTGATCACAGAGTCACAGAATCACTATATGAGTTGGAAGGGACCTCAAAGTCCATCCAGTTCCACCCCTGCCATGGGCAGGGACATCTCCCACTGGATCAGGGGGCTCAAAGCCCCATCCAACCTGGCCTTGAACTGCTCCAGGGACGGGGCATGTCCAAAAGGGTGGCAGATGTGGCTTTGCATTCAGTGGTACAAAGCCTACTAGGTGTTTGCCACCCGATGCACAAGGGGAGGCACAGATCTTTTCTGATGCAGCCAGTATTCCTGTGACAGCACCGTCAGTCAGACAACCACCTCATCTCCCACACAGGGAGCAGAAAGAGCAGCCAGGAATACAGAGGGTGAGCAAGCTGAGTGAGGACTTCCCGGCTCACCTCATATTTCTGCCGCTTGAACTTTTCCTGCAGGTCGAATTTCTCAGCCTCCAAGTCACGGATGGTTTGCCACAGCTCCTTGGCTTTTTCCCTGTGGGAAGAGCCAGCTGTTATCAACACAAAAAAAGTGAAGTGGCGCACAGGGGCCTCACTGCAGGGGACAGGGCAGTGATGCCACTATCTCTCCTGATCTCCCAGCGTGGGTCTCTGTACGCTCCATGTCCAGGGAGCACACAGGGATGTGTAGTCCAGCTGGCAATACCAGTACCATGTGTGGACCTGGGCCATAGGCTGAGGTCAGGGTGCGTGGGGACATGCATGTCCCACACGTGTGATCGAGGCTCCCTCTGATGGCTGGTGCCGTCAGCAGCAACCTGGCAGTGGTGGCCCAACATAGCCCACGTCCCCAGTGGGGTGTCAGCCCATCACCCAGCTGGGCCACCACTCTGCTGTCTGCGCTGCAAGCCCCAGGCCACCCACCCCAGCCGAAGATGCTGCCCCAGGAGGTGGGACCCAAAGCAGAGCCCCTGTTCTGGACATTCCTCCTGCAGCCCATTCTTACCTCAGCTTGTCTTCATTGAGGTGGTCAATGTTCAAGGGCTTCCGCCGTTCACTGAGGATCTTCTTCTTCTTTTCCCGCTCTGTTTGCTTCTTCCCACCCTTTTTCTCTGACTAAGGAAAACCACCAGTCCATCAGAAGAAAAGAAATGTGCCCAGCTTTTGTTCTACCTCTGTGCCCAGCTCTGACCCCCAACATGTTCTGCTTTTGGGAAGCCAGAAACACGTGAGATCCTCAAGAAAATCTTGGCAATAGAGGACAAGGTACCCCTACACCCTCATCCTTGTCCCTGAGTCAAGGCTGGTCTCCTCCCAGACAGCATCTGCAAAGCAGAGCTCTCAGCAACCTTTGGCCCTCTGACTGCTGCTGTGACCCAGCCGTGGTGGCCTGTCTTCTGCTTGTAGAAACCACAGTCTACAAGCACTGAGAACATGCAGAGTGCTGTGGGGCCAACCCAATACTGAGCTCTTTCTGGGAGCACCAGCAGTTTCATTGCAATCCCCTCAGGTAGGTTCACACCTTCTGCATGTAGCCTCCAAAGTGCAGCATGTTGGAGAGAGCTTTCTTTTTCCGTGCTTCCTCCTCAGCCCTTTTCCGTGCCTCCTCTTCCTCTTTGCGAGCTCTTTCTTCCTGCCAGGATTGGAAGTGGGTCAGAAGCAGAAAGACAGAGAACTCACAGACCAGCAAGTGACACAGAGCTCGTGGTCCCATGTGCTCCACAGCCAGGTTTCTGCCACCCAAGACCAGCCCAAGCCCCACAGTCCTGGAGAGATCATAGAATCATAGGATGGCTTGGGTTGATTGGACCTCAAAGACCAACCAGTTCCACCCCTGCCATGGGCAGGGACACCTCCCACTGGATCAGGAGCTCCAAGCCCCATCCAACCTGGCCTTGAACCCCTCCAGGGATGGGGCAACCACCACTGCTCTGGGCAACCTGGGCCAGGGCCTCCCCACCCTCAGCATGAAGAATTTCTTTCTACTGTCTAATCTAAATCTTCCCCCATCTAATTTAAAGTTATTCTTCCTTGTCCTGTCACTCCAGGCCCCTGCAAAAAGCCCATCCCTGACTTTCTTGTCCACTGAGACACTCACAGCCATGCGGGCTTGGCGCTCCTTCTCCCTCTCGCTGCGAATCCGCTGCTGCTCTGCTCTCTCCGCTCGCCGCTGTTCCTGTAGGAGGAGAGGACTTTGGCTTGGATGCCTGAGGGAATTTGAATCATCTCTGTCCCTAGGGACACAGTTATGACCCCAATACCACAAGAGCCCCAAGGGAAAATCTACTGCTCCCTTGTTTCCCGGGAGACTGCATGGACCGGTGCCTGCAGGGGAGGGCACGTCTCCAATAGACACCGTAGTATGGCAGCAGCCAGATCAGGGACTTCCCTGTCACTGCAGCTTAAAATCTGGCTGAAATATCAGGCTTTGTCTTGCTGGGACATGAGATGTCTCAAGTTGCTCTCGGGACTGTGGGGAAAGGTTCTTGGCTGTTTGCCCACAGGGGAGATGGTGGCAGCGGTAATGGAGGGGCAGGACTGCAGACATACAATCCTGTCCTTGAGGGAGATGAGCTCCTCTTCCTCCTTCTTCCTGCTCTCAAAATGGGCTTCGATGAGGGCCTGAAGTTCATTCAGGTCCTTCTCCATGCGCTTGCGGTGGATGTCCTGCAGCAGATAGAAACAGCAGCAGTGGTTACACGTCAATGCATGAAGCCCTCCAGGAGCTGCAAAGCTGTTGGGCAAAGTGTGGAGACACAATGCCAGGGGACAACCTCATGGGGAGTTGACACCGAGTGCACTACTCACATCAAAATCCAGTCTCTCTCCATCTGGGATTTTGGGAGGCACCAGGTTTGGCATGAAGACCCTGCAATTGAAGGTGGAGCAGAAGGATGATGAGCCTGGGACAGGACGGCGCCTTTCATCCACGCACTGATCTACCCAGCCCTCCTCTCTGAGCTGCACAGTCCCCAGGGATGCAAAATGAGAACAGTTGGAGGACAGAGAAGTGCAACGCTGATTGCTGGAGGTTGCCAGCTGGACAGCCTCAGAGGAAGACCTCTGACATTCCTGGGAAGCGCTCCAATGTGCCCACATGGCTGGAATAACTCTGTAAGCTGCAGGCAACTTGGCCATGATCCTTTGCCAGGCACCCTGGGACTGGCAGCCACCCCCCTGCTCACCCAAAAGAGGATAAAGGAAATGTGTGTCCCAGTGAGCGCTGCCACAGGGGCTGAAAACCATTCTCTCATCCTCTGTGGGCTCTAGGAAGAGCAGGAGATGCTCAGTAGGGGTACATGAAGACACAAATGGATGAAAAGATGGCAGTGGAGCACAGATCTGCCTCCCACATCGCAGCATCCCACCTGTCCGTGAGGACCTGCAAGTTCCTGGCAACAGTTCAGGGCCCCACTCCTTCAGGCAGGTGCTCCTGTCCCTGGGATGTTGGCAGTCATGCAAATGCACGCCTCATGCCAACCACGGCCAGGTCCATGCTGCAGAAGAAAGGCTCTGGCTGTGTCATGGACTTTGTACCCCAGGCTGGGGTGCACACAGGTTTTTCCTGCTGCAGGGCCACAGGGCAGCTGGTCTTCCACCAAGGAACATGCAAAACGCTTCAGAACTGCCCAATTCTCGCAATTCCCCTCATATTCCATGTTTATCTGCCCATTTCTTTCCCTTTTTCTCTCCACATCCCAGTCCCAGCCTGCTTCATGCTTTTGAGGCCTCACTGTCCCATGCCCTTCATGAATCATAGTGCTAAGCCCATCACATGGAGCCTCCGCTCCCACATCAGACCTTGCACTAGCAAAAATGCACCAACACTTACTTGGGCTTTGGCTTTGATTCACCTGCAGGTCAGCAGAAGCAGGAGAGAAAGACAATGTTAGTGTCACAGAGGCATTTGCTTTCACCTCTTGACCCAAACCCCACGCCACTGGACCAAGCTACCCCTCTCTCAACAGCACCGGCTGCCCTGTGGATCATCCTCCAACAAAGAGGCGTGCACTGAAGTATCCGTTTGTGTGCCAAACCCCCAGACACATCCTAATGCTCCTGGCTGAGCAGAAAGGTATTTGTACCTCCTTACATAGGTGAAGGGACAGTCCCGCCTGCCCCAGAGAGGAACAAGGATGGATACTTTACCTTCCCCAGGCTCCTGCTCTCGGTCTCCCTCTCCATCTGTGGAAAATAAAATGCTTTGGCTTCTGGAAGCTACTCCTGCTGTGCACCTTGCCTACGGTGGTTCCACCACGCTGTTCCCCTCCGCCCTGTGCTCATCCCCTCTGCAAAACCCAGTTCCACCCTGCAAGGATGAACGGGGAGAGAGCAGGTGCCTCATGGACATCCCTCACTCTCAGACAGACCAGGAGAGCCCCAGGTTGTCTCCAGGAGGAACCCAGAGAACCTTTGCAAGAGCTCGGGCTGGGAAAGCAGTGCTACTACTGTCTCCTCCTGCATTTTCAGTGAATTCCTTACCTTGGCAGCACAAAGTCATCCCTCCTGCAGGCCTCCTGCTGCCCCAGCCCTGGCAGAGGATGGGGCCAGGGCAGCTCTGCCCCATTTACTGCAGATTCTCTCTTCAGCAGCAAATGAATACATCACCGAACAACCCACTACAAGTGTCCAGTGCCTCGGGGGACTGAGATCAGGACTGAAATGGCCAAAACTGTTTCTCCTCCATTCTTGCTTTACCTTCTTCTGGTGCTTTCGTTTCATCTTCTTGTTCTGTTTCCAAAGCAATGGGGAGAATATGAGTATCTGTGGGTGAGGGCAGACACATTCCCCCAGCACAGACGAGTCCTGGCACCCTAACTTGGGTGGCATAGCTGGGATCTGAGCCTGTCCCACCAGATGAGACCACACAGGGTCACACATCAGGAGATCCCTTCTGCTCCAAAGAGGTCTCATAAAGTCCAGTGATCTTTGGAAGGTGAAACTCATCAGAGTGTGACTCCAGCTCTGGAAAACCCCCTCTAAAGTTGCAGAAACCTCTCAGTGGAACAGGCTCAACTAATTTTTGGCATTCAGCATGCTGGACACAAACTGATTGGTCAGCAACCAGCAGGAAACACCATT